>OZ023265.1:75830423-76255423 GCA_964006375.1 Tillus elongatus | reverse complement strand
ACTCTGTGTGATACAACATAAACGAATCTCTCAGTTTTAAGCAATTTCAAAATGAAAGTACAGCGTATCTACTTCACAATCATTTTGATTAGTGCAACAAAAACGTATGGGGTGCATACGTTATCTTATGAATTCTGTTACTAAGAACTACAAAGCGTATCTCGCTTACAAATGTATATACGTTTTTGTTGTGAAAGTTCATTGTGAATAACGTTGACATATCAACCCAGAGAACCCGGCATTAATCATTCATGTGACGTCGGTAAGTTACTCACTTTGATTGGCAACATAAAATATACATAAAATAATCTAAATTAATGTTACTATAATAAATGTTCATAGACTTGTATCATAACAAATATTGAATATTATACACATGATTTTTATAATTAACTACCTTTAATCCTGACTCTTATTAATTTTACTGAGTACAAACAGTAGGTTTTTCATGGAAAATCATTTCAGGGTATAGATGGTAATTATAACAATGGTATAAATTAATCTGAAAATATTAAACTAGAAGCTGATGACAATCGTTATCATGTTAAAACTCGCTTCAGACCAGCTCAAAAAGAAAAGACTTATGGGGCACGCTATGATTGTAAAAATAATTTTGTAAGATGCGGCTCAAGACATCATATAATTATCATATACATTTTTCTCGTATCTTGTATAACAACGGATATATTGATTACCGTAGAAATACATCACCCTGTATATATGTAAACAGATAAAAACTGAAACTAAACCCTGATATGAGTTCTAGGGGGCCTAGGTCGCGATCATTTGAAGAAATCTCTTCAAAATTCAAAAGTCGCGGTCTCCTCAGTGGCGAATTTTCTCTACGAAAATTTGCTAAAACTTATAGCCTATTAAACCACAAACTCTCTATCTAAAGCTAGTGCCAAAGCATCAGAGAAAGGGTCCATTTGAAATGAATTTTCTGAAAATATTTTAGTAAAATGAAGGACAATGACGGTTGAAGCTGAAACTTAAGGTTTTGTAAAACACACTCCTTGCCACATTTTCTCTACATAACCCGTATTCTTTTCTGGTTCTTTGCCTAAAAGTTGCCAATTTTGACGTTTCAAATCGCGACTTTGACGTTTTAAGAAGAACTATAAAATTGTCAAAGTAATCTTTCTGGTATACTACTCGACCTTTTTGAGCCAAAAAACTTCTAATCTTTGTCTGTCATATACATTAAATTTCATTCTCGACACAAAATATCTCGGTTTTGTGCGTTTCTCTGGCCATCAGTGGCAGCCGAAATTTTCCCGGAAAAAGGCCCCATTTTCCTGGATAACGAACCTATCCATGTCACTTACAAAAGGAACGTGCTCACCAAAATCGACCCATTATTTTTTGACTTATCGGTGAATAATTTTAGTTCAGTTGTCTGCTACTGTGGAAGTGACACTAAATATATAAAGCATGGTATAACGAAGAACTTACTTTTATTTTTTCCTGTGCCCACAAAATGTAAGGTCGAATGCGCTGAAATGAGATTCTGAGTTTTTGGAACTAACAAGTGACGACCGTCATATATATATATATATATATATATATATATATATATATATATATATATATATATATATATATATATATATATATATATATATATATATATATATATATATATATATATATATAGTGTGCGTGTGTGTGTGTGTTCGGAAAGATTTCCGCGGTCTTTAATGTGAGATATACTTGGTTCTCGGGTTGAACCGCGTCCAGAATTTATTCAAACTCGACAGATCTCTCTTAGGCCTAGGGCTGAACACAGTGAGACCTTAGAGACGATCTCCGGCGAGATTTGGAGAGTAGGTAGATTGAGGCCCCGTAATCGAGCCACAACAACCCAACCCACCTTTGTCCACCGCTCCAATGAGTAGGCAGATTGAGGCCTTATAGTTCATGTCCTTACATATTTCCTTTAACTCTTGAAAATGGCTCCAAAACAGGAGCCGAAACGTCGAGTATTAACGCGGTTCAACCAGAGAAACAAGTATGTCTCACATATATATATATATATATATATATATATATATATATATATATATATATATATATATATATATATATATATATATGAGACATAAATATTTAAACTGACCCCCAGATATGGGTTCTAGGCGGCCTAGTTCGGGCTCATTTGAAAACGTTTTTTCACAATTCAAAAGTCGATATCTCCCCATTAGTGAACTTTTTCTAAGAAAATTCACTAAAACAAGTATTGGTTTTGCAGAAATGGGTCAAGAATTTTATGTGAAACAGTTAACAAAGTAAGCTGTAGAGAACTTTTCCATGAGCTAAGTATTTTAACTGTAATAATTGTATACATGCTTGTCTTGTACGAGTTTACAGGGTGTAATTTTTGTTTCTCCAGAAATCGTTAAATTTACGAAAACACAAGGGACATTTCTAGTTAAGAATCAATTAAACTATTCAAAATGTATTTTGAAAGGGCGATATAGCTGTAAGAAAAAAGTTACGTATGAAACAAGTTCTAGGTGAGGCTTTTTCTATCCTTTACAACCTTACGGGAAAACTAACAAACTGTTCACTGAATGTCTTCTCGATAGCAGAAAACATCAACTTAATTTAATTTCTGTCACTTCTTCCATATTTTAGAAAAAAATTAAAAACTACCTTTTTGGCAGACCCTTAAGGGCGCCGTATCTTCACATGAGATAGATGTATGAGTTTTTTAAATATGAAAGGCCCCCTTTCGTTTTCAACCAGGAATCACGGCCTCAATTTTTTCGCACTTACTTATTTGTTGACGCCTCCTATATCCTTGGAAATATTGAAAGGTGTGATCCTACCACCTCTACAATGCAAGTATTTTATAACAATTTTAGTTCCGATGCCAGAGCAGTAGTAGCTGGTGGAAGCAGGAATCTATATAGAATGGTCAATAACCTTGTAATAATATTTGAATTACATAAATTTGAATAAAAAGGGTTTTATTCTTCCAGATAAAACTTTATTTAAATACCCTACGCGTTTAAGCTGTCAAGCAGCCGTCTTCGGGAGAAATACAACAAAAGGCTAACTACAAACATGTTTCTGGTATGGGAGGCCTTGTGCAGAGCACAGCGGTAAGATGTAAAACACAATCATTACAAACATTATTAAAGTCAACATTCAAGTCCGACAATAAAACTATAAAGCTCCTACCAAAGCTAAAAAACATGCAATCCAGCTAGAATGAAAAGCGTCAAGTTATAAACGCTAAAAGTTAGATAAGTGAAACACCAAATTACACAAAACTAACAGACTAATAGCATCAGGTACTAGCAGACCATGCAGCTAAGAAAAACTTTCAGAGAATATCATAAATTTGGTAAAACTTATGTATTAGTTGCTAGTAACTGATGCCATTAGTCTGTAAATTCTGTGCAATTTTGTGTTTCATTGATTTAACTTGACGCTTTTTACTGTTTCTGCATTGAATGTTTTTTGCTCTGATAGGAGCTTTATAGTTTTATTGTCTGACTTGAACGCAGACTTTGATGATGTTTGTAATAACTGTGGTTGGATTTCGATTTCTTTGTGTGGTGTTTTCTTCAAAGAAAGAGTTTATGCTACTCCTGTTCAAACGACGAGAGCCCTTAGAGGTCTTATAATAAATGCATGTCAGGAGATAAGGGCTCATCATTTGGCCGGAGTAGGCCGCTCTGTTGTATAAAGCTGCCAACTATGCATTGGAAAAAACGGACCTTGAAAAATTGGGCTCGCCTATAAAAAATCAGCATTTTATCTCAAACCGTTTCGAAAATCATTAATCAAAATTATTATTACAGGACAACTTTAATCACCCTGTATCTCAAAAACGAAGCTTTTCTTGATCTATGTTGAGTTTACTTCAAAATGTTGTCGCGACCTCAAAATTGGTATTTAAATTTTTTTTATTTGGAGGGTGCGTTGGCTTAAATATTTAAACAAGAAGGTTACAGGCTTGCCTAGGGAGTAGCGACCCTCTGTCCGTTGCGCCCTATGATAGGGAGGACCTGCAGACTCAATCCTCGGATCATTGACTGGATTTACACTGCGAATGTTAGACCGAGGGTCCTTTATGGGGCAGTGGTCTGGTGGAGTGGTGTGAACCAAACTGCTATCCAGAAGCTGCCCAAATTTTAAACGTTGGCGAGTCTGGGTATCACCGGTGCTATCAAAACGACATCGTCAGCCGCGCTAGAGATCTTGCTGCTTCTGCCGCCGCTTCCCATATGTATCAGGAGGGGCCCGCCATGGCGCATCCCAGAATACGAGACTGAAACTTGTGTGGTGAAAAAGTAATCACAGGACATGCAAAAGTTGCCAAGGAGGTGTAAAAGGAAATTCCAATTGCCACCATTAAGGTACGAAATGTAGAGGATTATATTAGGCTTACTAGGACATATACCATCGGAATACCCAGCAAGGTTAATGAAGTTGCTTTCCAGCCTGCTCTGTTTTACTGATGGATCTCGACTGGAGGAGCAGCACTCCTCCGTGCCGGGATTATACATCGATGGACTGGGGGTGCGCGAGAGTTTTGGTCTGGGCGCATATACCACGACATTCTTAACGGAAGTATACGCTATCCTGTCTGTAGCTATTCGACAAGATGTAAGAACGAATCCCGAGGAGCGCGTGCACATTTGCTCGGATATTCAGGCGGTACTCCGGGCGATCTCCCCGCCCAGAATTATATCAATGCTGATTCAGCTAGTCAAGACAAAGAAGATTAGGCTTATATGGGTTCCGGAACACTGTGGCGTGGCGGGTAATGAGGTGGATAATGAGGTGGAGAATGACCTCGCAAGGCTTGGTTGTCGCCGGCCATTTTATGACCCGGAGCCTGCTATAGGGGTAAAAAGGAAGGTGGTCTCTGACCCCATAGATAGATGGACCGAGGAGAGCACGGACAAGCAATGGAGGTTGGTCAGTGGCTATAAACAAGCGAGGGACCTCGTGGAGGGGCCGGATAGAAGCATAACTAACTGGATTCTTAGTAGGAGTCGTTCTGCGCTTCGTCGTATCATCGGGGTGATAACAAGCCACTGTAGTCTCAGAAGACACATTCCATTGATGGGTGTCGAGAGGGCTTCCATTTTTCAAGAATGCGGTGAGACTGAAGAAACGCCTTACCTGTGTGAATGTGGGGCTTTTCGGAGTCTTCGAAAAGAATTGTTTAAATCCAGTGCTCTACACAGGAGTCAAGTAATTTCCGTCCAATGGAAGACCATTATGACCTTTATTTTGAGTTAGAGGAGGTTTCGTGACGAAACCAAGGAGGAGTAACCTCCCCACCATTGCTACTACTAATACTGGCTCGTCTATAATAGATCTATATCCGGCTCTTTTGATTAACACAAACACTCATTTTTTTTAATTTTTCTGAAAATTATCTACCATAACCCATTGCTGCGTGAGTGGTTTTTAAAATATATGATGTTAATAAATAAATTAGTCTTCAATCTACTATTTCATGAGTGATTTGAGCTAAAAGAACATAAATCTTCTGGAAACTTTAAGACGAATTTATTGGCTACAGATATATTCTGAGAAGCACAACGTTTATTGTGATGTAATAAGTACGGGAAACAGTTCTCATCAGCAACACAACAAACCAATTTAATACAGTAATTAGAGTTTAAACTAAGCAAATAAATGCAGCAAAGTGCAACTGAAATAACCCACAATTAATTGAAATAAACGTATAATTACTTATAATCACATAGTTCGTATGTGATCTTCACCTGTATAAGCAAACAGAAAATTTAACGCAAACTACAGAAAAACCCATAAAAAGCATCAAATTCATATGAATGTTTAATTCTTAGAATATGATGTGTGTACTTGTATACATTGTGATTATGATTCTTTTATTGCCTGATTTGATTACATGCTGTGTTTCTGTAGAGTGGATATATCGTGTTAGTAACAATGAGGTTATATACGGTCCAGGTGATTCAGATTACAAACAATATAATGGACATCTTCCGTTCTACAATCATTTTTACATATGAAATAGTTTTTTTTTGTGTCGTAAAAATTAACATTAACCAGATTTTTTGTAATTCAACATTATAAAAAATATTTGAACTAAATGCAATTAGCTTAATAGAAATAAATATGGAGGACGACCTGATTCTTAATTGACATAAAACAATTTAGATTTGTATTAATGTTAAATATAGATATAACATAAAATAAGTTAATAGGTGCAATTATAAAAACACGCGAGGCCTTCAATAAACAGGCAGCCAAAAATAAATGTAAAATATGTAAGCCAGGATGCATTTTGACCGTTATTGAAAACACAAACCGATTTCGCTTACATTAGAGCGTCAGTGTCTTGTACTAATGTCAATCAAAACACATTCGAAGTAATTCAGCTACAGGTAGCCGACCTTGGAATCATTTTGAGCTGCACGACAGCTCTCATAAATACAAAACGTTATACATTGAGGCTTTACACACAAGCAACCAACAATTTATTAAATCGTAGCCCTGCTACCTTCTTTCTTACTACAGGAACAAAGTATTTAGGGCCCGATGCATTTTGACCATCACTACAAACATATACACCGGTTTCGCTCTCATTAGAATTCGTCAATGTGCTATACTAATGATAATCAAAACACATCCAAAATAGTTCGGCTAAAGATTAAGGTATCAAAGTTCTTTCTATTTTTTGCTTCGTGTTTCTGGAAGCTATCCCGATCTGTCATTATAACCCACTTCCGTATTGTTAAGTTAGGTACTTAATATATATATATATATATATATATATATATATATATATATATATATATATATATATATATATATGTAAGTATTATTTTCAACATTAGACACTTCAAGATATATCCGTTTCGCCTTCTGCCAACTCCAAAGCTTTTCTGTAAATTTCCACGACGATATGCATTTTAAAAATTATTTAAAACTGTGACATTTTTGATTTTAGTATTGCATCATTTCATTTTCTTTCTATTTCGACTTTGGAGCACATACAAACCAACCAATTCCAAACTCATGTTTAGATAACATTATGAGATATATTAGGGTGGAAAGTAACAGGACTGACGATATTAAAATATCGTTGCTTGGTCCCTATAAGGTTTTCTGTTTATTAGAGCGGTCGTGACAACATAGTAGTACCTAGTTAGGCACAGAGATGACTACGACTGAGAAGCTCTAATGCCAGCGAAACCGGTATGTGTTTTTAATGATGATCAAAATACATCCAACCTTACACACATTGTTTATTGAAGCTGTCGTGACAACATAGCACCTGGTATATATCGAGTGGCAACTCTGTCGTAAAGCTCGAAATGTAAAATATTTCAGGGGGGAGTAGGGATCAAAATAAGACGAAATATTTATCAAGATGAGTGCTAAAATAGACAGTCTCTGCTATATGCTACTTTTATTTATTGTTTCAGTAGTGCACTAAACCAGTTAATGGGGAAATATAAACAATTAACAACCTCGATTTTTTTATCTAGCTCACTTTAATATGTTTAGAATGTCCTCCTTCCGTTTTGATACATTCAATGCACCTTGGGTTCTTATCCCGTCAAATATTCTTTGTATTATCTGGATAATCTCGCAATATTATTATATGCGTTGCTGTGAATCCGTCACCCCATAGACGAGAGCCTTGCGTAAACTAAAGCCTAAACAGTTACCTTATAGAAACTAATCTAATAGACCTGCTGGTCGCAAAACGGGATTCTTTCTTTTTCAATACATCTTTCATCGTAAGTTCGGTTTAAATGATATGTCAAATTTATCGCAAAATGTAGTGATGCTCCATAGTGCTGAAACTGCATACCAACCCTTTCTGTTATCTTCTAGAAGACGTGAGCTGTTCGCTAGAAGACTAGGTTAGATAGTTCATAGGATTTGTGCGGTCTGGCCAGGCAGAGCATAAGGATATTCATATAGTGGAAAAATTCCCCACCATAGAGACAGGCCAAAGACTTAAAACAACATTCACCTAAATTCACAAAAGACCTACTAGGAAGGAGGAAAATACAATTCGGATACTAGTAGGTTTAATAACAGCACGCTACCGACTACATAAGCACATGAGCCGAATGAGTCTGGCAGAAGTACTGTGTATATTCTGCCAAGAAGACCTGACTCCATGTACTATGCCAATGTAAAGGCCAGTTTTCTGCGGGGTTTTTCCACAATTTTCTCGCGTAATTTAGTTATCAACTCACTATAATATGCTACTGTGACAGTTCTTCCTTGTTCCTCACCCTCGTCAATGAGAGTGTTGCAATCGACCTTTAAGTTGTAATGATAAAGCCTGAATAGCCAACTTCACCACGTGAATTCAATCTTAAATCAATTCGCAGCAGTTAAAGATTTAAAATAATTACATTCTACCTAGTATATCAATCTATACATTAAACTGAACTGCCTCGGTGGTGTATTAGATATTAGCTTGTTGATTCTCGTTTGCCCAATAATGATTATTGTGAGAATGGTCAATTATATCCTTCGTAAATCCAGCCTTATCGCTCGACGACACTCGCAGAGAAGTCAGATGCAATAACCATGTTTCAAACCTTATCTTGCAATGGTAATCAGGCTGAGTACTTAAACTCGTTGAATGTTCTACGGGAATAACAATTGCTCAGAAAGAATTCCCCAAACAAGTGGCCAAATGATTCCCACTTCACTCGCAATCTGCGTATGCTTGTCTCTGGATTTTTCCTGGCCGTATCCAAAATTGGTTGTTGAACATTGGGTACAGAAACCGATCTGGCGGTCCAGTAACTCTAACTTTTTTACAAATTGTCTGCTCCCGAGTCGTTAATGGAACTAAAAAAAACACAAGATGGCGGCAAAACACGTTCGGGATATGTTACTACATAAAGTCGTGCTCTCAAAGCATTACCATTAGCATGATCGTACACAATGCGCATGTCGGCCATTTCTGATTTAGTGTAAAACACCACATAGAAACTAGTTAAAATCAATTCATTGATTGTTGTTGACCTTGCTTGGTTAAACTGTTAAATCTTACAACCTTTTTCTAACTGAGGATGCGGTCAAGCAGCGAAACCGGTCACGGAAAGGTTGGAGAACATCTAAAACATCTAGAATTCAGAAGGGCCACTTGCTCCAGTTAACTTTCGCGCTGGCTACGTCCTTCATTTACAGAAAAGAAAACCAATAGTGAAACCAGAGAAATGATCTCCAAGTCTGCGGCTAAAATGAGCTGACTACTTCGCTAATCAAGGTTTATATTGATAGTAAACTTAAACTGAAGAAGCAAGATAAAACATTTTTATTTGAAACAGATATCGTAAATTTTATAAAACACAGATTAAGCTGAAAACGCGAACTATGTCTGAAACGATCAATTTTAATCGTGCATGTTGATTGAAACTGTTTGGCTCATCTTCATCTCCACTATCGATCCCTTAAATATTTTATTGGCACTATAAAGCATGTCAACTTTTTAGCGTCATCAATTATCACACAAAACAATAATGAGGAGATCACAACAGTGGTACTTTCTTTATTGAAATTAAGCGAGTTTTTGCTTCACTCTTGTCGAACTAAATGTAACAAAAACACTTGGTAAACTTCACAAATATTAAGCTTAGGTATAATATTTCGGTCTCACAACCATTAGCGAAACATAAGCACTTTAAAGATTTTCATTTGCAAGAATTAACTTTTCTTCGGTACACAGGTAAGATAATGGGACCCCACAGGCTTGTGTTAAAAATATTTTTTAAATAAATATAGGTAGAAAGGTAGAAAATGTTATGTGTAGAAAGCCATAGTAGCTTTTACAGTGCAAATATTTTACTAGACAGCATCAAGTTGCATTTCTCGTGAGTCTTATGAAAACTAAAACCTTTATAAGAATCCTGTTCTTAAAGCTCTCTTGACATAGATAAATATTTACAGTCTTTTCATACCGTCTTCTCGGTCCTTCGCTTACGGAACATGATGACAATTCTCAGGAAGAAAATATGTTCACACTAGTTGAGAAAAAATAATACAAGAAAATTCAAATATGGATGGGTTCCTAAAACTTTTTGCCCTGAAGGAACGAAAGCAGATGAACAAAAACATTTTAAACTGACTTTAAACCCGAAAAGTACAACAAGAAATTAGGCTATTATTAATATTATAATTTTTATTTTATTTTTAATTAACAGTTTCAGGCTCTGCTTAAATTTACTTTGGCGACTGTTTTTTCTACAATCAAAGTAGACAAAAGCCGTTTTCACATTTATACAGTTTAACGTTTGCCTTGCTTATTTAAAGAAACCTAAACCAGAAAAAAGTATTCCACCTAATATAACCGGTTTTTTCAACAGCAAAAAAGTTTGTTTTAGCAAATTCTATTAGTGAATTTTCTTCATAAAAATTTACTAATATTAACAATAAAAAATGTCTGCTGAAATGGTTACTTTATACAACTTCTGTTATTTTCTGTGAGCCTCATTTTATATAAGAATCCATTATGATGAACTAAACCCTGATTTCTTCTGCGAGTCATTTTAACAGTTTTTTTAATACAAGTGAAAACAAACAAAATGTTCCTACTCCTGAATTCATAAAACTCGAGGAGTCAAGTCATTATTTAAATAATTTACCTACTTGAAAGATTAATCAACCAATATAAACGTTAATATTTTTATTCTTTGATTTCTAATTTTAGAAGCATATCATACAATCATGATAAATAAGCAAACACGTTATTATTCTTAGGTTTCCAATTTTAGAAGCATATACAAGTTGTTATATCTATTTCAATGGCAATCATTTACTACCTAACCTCAAAATAGAATTGTCAAACCATAATAAATAAAGAAAACACATTATTATTCTTTAGTTTCCAAGTTTAGAAGCATATACAATCATTCACTTAACCTCAAAACAGAACTGTCAAACAGAAATAAATAAACAAAACACACAAGCCCATCTGGTTTTTGCTTCAAGTAGCTAATATAAAACTTCCTAATTTTCCCCGCTCAATTTTAGATTAGGGTATTTTTTAACATTTTACAAATCCGCGCATGCGAATATACCCGAAGGTAGTCATTAGGGTGGGATCGCCACAGTTCGGGTATGAACGTTTGTTACACATTAGGATATTGTGGCGATCCCGCCTTACGTGTGTTATTCTGTTTGACTGCATTCTGGTGTATATGCCTGTGGTAGATGTATCAACCTACGCGTGGAAGGTGACTACTTCGTCTTTGTCAGGCATCACACATTAACCACTTAAGTTGTTTCAATTCATGTCTTTCAGATTTTATTTTTGTAATTGGGGAAAAACTCCAAATTTTGTAAACCAAATTACTTAAGATTGACAACAGAGGTTTATTTACTTCATTTCTAGCTACATGTAAAGTATCGTTCCAGTTACTATAATATTTTCAAACATATGGCGTATTCGAAAATATTTTTGTATATTTTTTGGAGAAAAATATGTCAGTTATAGCTGATTTACGAACTCGTCCGCCATTGTAACGAAATGAATTTACTTAATGAAAATTCACCAATATAGCGTTTTCAAAAATAGTTTTGTATATTTTTGGACGGAAAATGTCCGTTATAGCTGATTTGCGGACTCGTCCACAGTCCAAATAAAATGAAGATGTGTCCAGTTTTGTTCGAATCAGTTGGGTATTTTTTTAGTTATCGCTCGGAAACGCGCGCGCACACGCACGCACAATCATAAAAAATAGAGGCATAGAAAGACTGAGCTAATTATGAATGTATTTTAAATAACTTGCGTGGAATAGCACTCCGTTAAAATATTGAATTATAAACGTTTGCGATATTAAAGGCAAAAAGTTTCCTGTTCGAGCGATTTAAGAGAACTACAGAAAACTTTCAATGGGTGAAAAGGTAGAGATTGTCGTGTTTTATTCATGGAGATTATTACAGGTTGACTCAACAACTCTGAAACTTTCTGGTACTCAATAATTCAATAGGGCGGAATAGGGGACCAGCAGCCAGCTTCTACTAAATTAGGCCCGTGTAAGGATCGTGATATACGGTATCGTATATAAAAGCTTCCGTACAAAGTTCCGGGATTTTCCTGGCCTGAATTACTTGAATTTAACAGCAGCTCACTGATTTATGAATACGAAGAAACTTCGCTTTAAATCATCCTATTACTATACGTGTCTCTATTGATTATACGAGTTTGTTGCAAACGAATTCGGTTTAATTCAACTAATGAGATTTCCAGAATAAGATTACATAGGAATAGAGCGAATCGATCAATAAACTGTAGTTATGTCAAGTTGATTGAAAGCAAATGCGAAATGATCATACAAGTTAGCAGGCATACGTGCTTTCTAATAGAAAGGCAATTTTAACAGATTTCCAGATTCTAAAAAAATTACAGCCGTGGCCGTACAGTACAGTGACCACCGACTGCTGTTCCTGAGGTCTAGGATCGATTCGTGCGCGAACCTAATATATCTTTTTCAGGTTATGATCGAACACTTCAGAAAGCAACTGGCAAAACTGCTGGGTTATATAACTGGTTGTCTGGTCAACTTCTCCCATTTTATAGTTTGAGGTCCACTACAAATTGTAAGTCCTCTGTATATTTGTATCGCTCTAATCTATATAGAGTATACAGACAGAAAATCGAGTGCAGCATGCGAAGAAGAACATATCAGTCAGTCCTCAGTAAGACCAGTTAGTGTGTCATACCTGGTACTGAAATTTGAATTTTCTTTGAACAGTTGCATTTTTTCAATACAGGTAAAATATAAAAATTGTCAATTTTCGCTTCTCAAATCTGTTGTAAGAAATTTGTGAATAACTAATAGATTTTAATGAATTTTCGGATCTTTAATTAACAACTTGAGTGCGCTGGGCCAAATAAGAACAGAAGAAAAGTTATTTTGGTAATTCTGAAAATCCGCGTATAAACATGATATAAAAAAATTACAAAAACCTGGGTAAAACCCCTGTATGCAAGAAGAGAAATATTGTGGAATCAATTTCCCAAAAAGTTAGAGACCCGTGGTGAATAGGAGAACTCATCAGGGAGGAAAATAAAAGTAAAGGCGAAATGGAAAAATTCAGCTTAGTTGTTATATTCTATAAGCCGCTTTTTTCACATTTTGCATGCATTATTCCTCTTAATAAGGTTCTTCCCCTTACAGAACCCCCATTTTCTCCAGGTTCCGCAAACTTCTTTGCGGAATGAAGCCACATAATTTCTCTTGTTTATGCACAAAACACTTTGCGAAGCTGACCTGACCTGACCCAACCCTGACGTACTTCACTCACACCACCCCCTGCGTGTTTCCAAGGAAAAGGCTCCATATAACGTTGAGGAAAACAAAAAACATGCAACTCACATGTGCAACGACAAATTTCCACCATGTAAAGATAGTATGTATCAACGTGCAGTTAAGGTAGGAACTAGACTTTGCCTATCGGCACCCAATTTATCTACAACTAGTTTATCGCAAATCTTTAGAATGATCCTTATTTTTTAGAAAATGTTTGTATCTCCAAAATAATAAACTATTTTACTAATATGCCACTCAAGTCTACTTTAGAGAGAAAACATAATTTGCCATAATTGAAGTTTTTAGATAAGTGAAAAATTAAATTGACAATGGAACAAAATATGCGAATATTCGTTACCATAACGTACCTGCTGCATCAAGACTCTTTATACCTCTTAACTGGTATTACACATATTTTCCAGATTTGCATTTCCCTATGTAAACAAGCTCTGTGGTTGAAAATAGAGCAGAAACCTTACGACATTCCAAGAAAACACAGAAGTGGTGCGGCAAGAGCTATTTTAATGAGAGCTTATTACAACACTTATAGCATTGCCTGGTACTATTTCCAGACAATTTATAATTAAAGTGCATTATTCGTCTAAAATTTTAGTGTTGTTTTGGTTTTCTAAGTTCATTGTACTCATATAAACCAAATGTTCGCAATACATTTAACAACGTCATGACTTCAAATACCCTTATTAAAGCTAAAACTCAGATTTCAAACTCGGAATGTTTATGTTTTGTCTATCGTGAAAATCCAATAATAAGGAAATAAGTACTGTAAATATACAGGCTTGGTACAAAGTCCCGGAACGATCGAATATCTCTGTTATTAACGACGCAATTTTTTTGGATTTTTGTAATGACGAATGGTAACAAATAAGCCTTTTTATAACACATTCACTTTCTTCTCACTTCCGGTTTATCAAGGAATGATTCCAACTTATTTTTTAATAGGACTTGTATTATTTACCATTTTCGGATGCAGGGTAAAAAACTACGTTCTGAAACATCCACATGTTTTTGTAATTGATAACATAACACCACAAAAAATGAATAAATGATAACGTAAAATCAAAATCTGCATACCTATTTAAATGTACTGGTGTCTATAAAGCAGACAATTCGGGTGCTGCATTGAGATTGTCACCTGTCAATTGTGGTCTTTGTTTTGCTTTTTCTTGTGCAATTAAAAATTTTGAAAATGGCAGTGAAACTCACAGAATCTGAGCGCATTGACATATTGATGATGTACGGATATGGTGATCGTCAACGCTCGTTGGAGGAAGTTGGCACTTTATTTAATACCGTTCATTCGGATAGGGTGTATCGGGTTGTTAAAAAGTATGAGTAATTTCGCCAAGCAAGGGATTTGTCAAGAAGTGGACATCTAATAACAGTAAGTGGAAAAAACACAAGGTTGAATATTCTATTATCAGTCCAAGAAAATCAACATGTATCTACAATAGAATGGGGTCAAATTCATGACATATCACAAACGTCTGCTTAAAAAATTCCGAAGTCTTAAAAAATTAAACCCTTTAAAATGCATGTGGTTTATGAGTTGATCGAGGATGACCCAGATCGGAGACTAAATTTTTCTGAAATAATGACAGAACTTATTCAAGCTCGGCCTAACTTTGTGAATGAAATAGTTTTTTCAGTTGTAGCAACCTTTCATCTGAATGGTATGGTCAACAGGCACAATTGTCGTTTCTGGTCAACAGAGAACCTTCATTGGATGGAGGAAGTCCATACGCAATATCCTCAAAAAGTGAATGTGTGGGCTGGTTTGGTCGGAAACAAAATAATTGGACCTTTTTTATTAGCGGAAATTTAAATGGTGATGGTTACTTGAACTAATTGAGAAACCAATTGTACCAGCACTTAGAGCATTCTTCCCAAATCAAATGAGACCTAATCATCCAAGCGATAATATTTGGTTCCAACAAGATGGAGCTCCGCCACACTTTACGAGTAATGTCCGTGATTATTTGGACTAAATATTTCCTCGCCGCTGAATCGGACTCAGGGATCAATCGAGTGGCCAGCTCGTTCTCCAGACCTGTCGCCACGGGACTTCTTTTTGTAGGGTCACTTTAAATGTCAGGGGTATAAAAAACGACCTAACCTAAACCATATTAAGCCAGAGATTATACAAAATTCAGTGAGACATTTTGTTGATAGATTATATCACAGTCAAGTTATAGATATAGCACAATTTGAACAATTACTTTGGTTTAAATCATATTACGAACTTTTATAACAGATATTTTGATTTTTCATTATGAATATTTTTGTATTTTTTTGTGGTGTTATCTTATCAATTACAAAAAACATGTTTATGTTTCAGAACGTAGTTTTTTATCCTGCATCCGAAAATGGTAAATAATACAAGGTATCCCATTTAAAAAAATCAAGTTGGAGTCATTTCCTGTTAAACGGAAAGTGAGAAAAAAGTGAATGTGTAATAAAGAGAGGCTTATTTGTGACCATTCCTCATTCCAAAAATCCAAAAAGATTGCGTCATTAATAGAGATATTCGACCGTTCCGGGACTTTTTACTAACCCTGTATACGTAAAGAACATATTCTGCTCTAATTCTTTTGTATACATACAAAATAAATGAAACTTGTTAAAACAGTGTTAAAGTAATAATAATATCGAGGCCAGTAAAAAAACAACCATATGCCAAACAAGGTAAGTTTAGTCTAAACAGAAACAAAAAAGTCTGGATGCAGTAAGTGCGTTATGGTAGTAAATTTTCATAGAAGTGATCTACGCAATTTTTTTACGAATATATATATATATATATATATATATATATATATATATATATATATATATATATATATATATATATATATATATATATATATGCACCAAGAAAAGTTTATCTTTGTAATATTTAATAGATTTTGTTTACCACACAATATTTTGGCTCTCTGACCTCCATAGTCAACCAAACTTTTTTTGATTAAATTTTTTTTTGCTTTTCACTCAGAAATCTAAATTTTGGCACATAATAACGCAAACCTGCGCACCTAATTTGGTTACCATAGCATTGTTATTTTCGGAGATACAAAAATATTCCGGGAAAAACTGGTGCAATTTTCCGTGGTAACGAACTTATTAAGCCACTTACAAAAGGAAGGTACGTACGAGTTATCAAAAAAATTAAAACTCGCCGCCGATATGGGTTCTATGGGCCTTGTTCGCGGTCCATTAAAGAATTCTTTATAAATTCGGATGTCGCAATATTCTTATTAGCTGAAAATAATAAACTATTTAATCACAAACTCTAAACTACTGCCAAAGCATCAAAAAAAAGATCTATTTGAAGTGAATTTTCTGCAAATATTTTAGTAACGTGAAGGACAATGGCGGTTAAAGCAGAAACTTAAGCCTTTTTAAAAGAGACATTTCTTCTACATAATCCGCATTCGTTTCAGCATATTTGTTTAAATCGCGACTTTGACGTTTTAAATCGCGGCTTTGACGTTTTAAGAAAAACTTTAAAATTTTTAAACTAGCCTTTCTGGTTCTTCTCCTTGTTTGCGCCAAAAAAAAGTTACTATTTGTATGTAACGTCCTGTAGATTTTGTCACCCATATAAAATATTTTGGTTGTTGCTATATTTTGTGATCAACAGTGGGATCTAAAAATATTTTCAAGTGTCTATAACTTTCTTTTCCTTTACCTGTATGATATAAGTTTTGCTGTATCGTATACTTTTAGTGTATTTTCGTAGAACAAATTCACAAATGTGGAGATCCCGACTTTTCAATTTTGAAAACATTTCTTCAAATGAGTATGAACCAGAAACCCTATTTATAATATAAACCTGTGTACCAAATTTGGTTTCAATCGCTTTGTTATTGCCAGAGATTCAAAAAAATTTTGAAAGAAAACCCAAAACTTTTCGGGAAAAACTGGTCCGATCTTGCTGGCCGACGAACTTATCTAAGCCACTTACAAAAGAAAGGTACCTACAAAATCTCATTAAAATGTACCGAATATTTTTTTAGTTATCGATGTGATCTGGCCTTGGATATTTGTTCTGAGGGTCCTAGTTCGCGCTCATTTAAAGACCCCTTTTCAAAATTCAAAAGTCGAGATCTCTACATTTTTTCTACGAAAATTCCCTGATTGTATAAATGGAATTATAATAGTACATAAAATAACAAATGCTAAAATCAATATGAAATCATTATGCACGGATATTTCCAATAAAACCTTAAAGTTATTATCTATAATTACATTTTATAACAAGATTTCCGGACGCAGAGATTTTCATTAACATTTTCAAATTAAAATCAGTTTTCGTTTCCGTTAACCTACACACTTTAATTTTGGTGCATAGTAAAATATCTATAGAGACAACAGGTATATTATATATATATATATATATATATATATATATATATATATATATATATATATATATATATATATATATATATATATATATATATATATATATATATATATATATATATATATATATATATATATATAGTGTGAAACACACTTATGGAATAAAATTCATTATTCAGCAAAAAATAGTTATTGTGGAAAACGCTGATACACGTGAAGTTTAATTTGTCGATCATTATATTATAATCATAGTTAAAAAAATTAAGCTTCCACCATTTTACCCCCACCACTTTATACAATTTTTTTTAATGGCAACCCTAAATTATTTCATCACAATTCGATTGATAACATTTTTCTGAATGCGGAGATACACCATATGTATGGTTTAATATTACAGTTTTCAATATGGAAATTTAATACCGGAATATTAAAACTAAACAGTTTACCCTGAAATTCAAATTTCGAAAATAAACTTAATGAAAACGTCCCTTTCTTATATTAAATATTCGAAATGTTCTCTCCATTCACTTGCACACAACGAAATAATCTGCTCTGGAATTCTTCACTTACTCTTATCTTAAATTTCTTATCTTGTCTTTTATCTAAAACGTACTTGGTATCATTAATCGTTTCTTATTAACTACCAATTTTTGCAGTGTGAAATTTGAAATTTAACAGTTCTGTTTTGTTGTGTGTTGTATTGTGTTGAATGCACGGTCTCCTAATAGGTTAGTCGTAATGTTGTTCCGATAATTTCAATTCATTTTTGGTCTAATAATGCGATACTTAACTGAAACTCTGCGAACAGAAATATTAATATGATTGCGTATGGTGATATGTGTAGAACACAGGTACAAGTTGATAACCTATTTAATGAAAAGAATGCATATTTGCCCCCACTAACCCAGGCCACTGTGACTAAGATACATTCACAGTGTCTTGGGTGTGGACACGTTAAACCGCTGCCTAGGAGACCCAAGTTTGTTAAAGAAGATGTAAAACTCAATATTTTACTGGCTTTTCAAGAAGAACCAATAACTTCTACCCCTCAAGTTGCACGTGAAAATGATGTTAATCAATCAACAGTTTCAAGATGTCTCAAGAAGGAAAAATGCATTCCTATAAACTACAACACGTTCAAGAGTTGATTAACGGTGATTCTGATAGAAGACTGCAATTTTGTGAACAACCGCTGGATATGTTACATATAAATTTCTTCTGCTGGCGTTCTGTTTTCCGATGAAGCAAGATTTCTTTTGAGTGACGATGTAAACAGGCAAAATTGCAGATACACGGCTGCCGAAAACCCCCACTGGATGCGACAAACACACACTCAGCGTCCTCAGAAGTTGAACGTTTGGGCTGGTATCATTGGTGATCACGCAGTTGGACCTGTTTTAATAGAAAATCCAAACGGTCCAAGATATTTAGAAACGCTAAGAGAACAGGTTGTCCCAATGTTAGCAGAATTGTATCCAAATCTAATGGAACCTAATAGTCCCCATGAAAGGATATGGTTTCAACAAGACGGTGCACCGCCCCACTTTGTTCTTCAAGTACGGGAGTATTTACACGAAGTCTTTCCACAAAGATGGATTGGACGAAGATGTTTCGTAGAATGGCCCGCGATATCACCAGATATTACACCTCTTGATTTCTTTTTATGGGTTACCTTAAAAACAGAGTGTATAAAACGCAACCTGCTGATTTAGATGATTTGAAAATGAAAATAACAACAGAAATTAGGAACGTAACGCCTGACGTGTTAAACAGAGTTGGGGAAGAATTCCCGAGCAGATTATTTCGTTGTGTGCAAGTGAATGGAGAATATTTTGAACATTTATTATAAGAAAGGGACGTTATTATTAAGTTTATTTTCGAAATTTGATTTTCAGGGTAAACTGTTTAAATTGAATTTTATTCCATAAGTGTGTTTCACACTATATATATATATATATATATATATATATATATATATATATATATATATATATATATATATATATATATATATATATATTGTAAATACTTTCTACGAAAATTCGCTAATAATGTTAGTTAATGAATTCAAAAGGATGAGACCGCTTTTGTAGTAAATAACCAAAGTAGGCGTTTCAATCTGAGATGACGCAAGCACCTAAACACATAGACTGACTTACACATAGCGCATATTTTGAAAACAATGCCTATCTGTAAAAAATGTAATAGGAATGTTGAGATAATTAGTAAGGTGTAAAAAATGGTCACACATCAAAACATTAGTATTATGGTGTGGTTGGTGAAAATCTAGACGCAGTAGGTGCGTTATTGTAGCAAATTTTCATTCAAATCATTCACATTTTAATAACTCAAGTTTTCTTTAACCTAATAATATCAATTTTGGTTTATAATAAGGTCTATACAAAGGCAACATATGCACCAAATTTAATTATATATATATATATATATATATATATATATATATATATATATATATATATATATATATATATATATATATATATATATATATAAACATTAAAATTTTACAAGACATTAAATGTGGGTTCCAATGGCTCATGGCTCCAAGTCGCGCTCATTTGAGGAAATTTTTCAAGTGAAAATTGGCTCATATTTATTCATCAACCTTAGATATGTCAACCAGTATTTACAGCACCCCAATAACAAACCATCGCGAAGTACTAACACAGCATGAAGAACTATGCTGTGGTATTATATCCACATTAGACCAAATAAAACAAAACTACTAAAGTTTTAGTGCATATTTTAGTAAAAGCATTCTATTAGGCATCATGTCTTGTTCAAGATGTGACTCCAATATAAAAGGAGGTATTTCATTCAAAAGCACTTATGTTTGTTTGCTAAACGTCAGGCTTCAAAATTTGACAGGAAACTAATAACAGAAAGTTGCCTTTCGTCTCGCTGCAAGTATTATTCTTTCTTTCTGAATCTGAGAGGACTAACCGGACATACCTCTTAGGGAGTCTAAGAAATAAATCATTTAAGAATGGAATAAGCCAGATGCTTATCTCATCTTTCCTTCTTTAGATAGGCATTGAGTGAACCAAAACTAAATTCGCGTTAAAAAGGATATACCTACGAGGTGAAGCTGATATAACTTAAAAAGATTTATAACCCTCTTAGTTACTCATAACATGAATTCGTCGACTGATTTTGCACAGTCTACAATCATTACTAAAATTATTCAAATTATAACAAATTTCTTAGTGCATTTATTACCCGATAAAATTTTGTTTTTTGGCTTATTTAATTCAAAATATATCCCTCACTATTACTTCTACAATTTCACCAATACAGTCTAAGGGCGATGTTCCCATGTCGTCGCAACCATGATTGTGTCTCCCGAAGCCCTCTTTATTATATTATAACTTCCACACTTCATCACATGTGCTAGGCTTTCTGGCAGTTTTGCCCTTCATCTACCTTTTCACTTTTTTTCCAAGTATGTATCCCTCAATTAATGTTGTCGGAAAATTATTAGGTCTCAGAATATTCCCAATTTTTTTTCAACAGGCAATTTTCTTTTCTCGCCTCTTCCAGCCACTTTTATTTGTTTTCTATCGGTGTACCGCGTCTTTGTTAGTTTTTCCATATCCACATGTCAACAGCTCTATTATCGCCATGTTCTGCTTAGTAAAAGTGCATGTTTCCACCTCATACATTAGCACAATCCATACCTACGACTTGCTTAACCTCTCCCTCAGGACCAAATTATAATGTTTATTAATGAGAAGAGTAATTTGTCTATCGATTGCTTGCTTTGGCATCGTGATGTCCCTTCTCGGATATTTGCTGCATTTGCCATCATTCGTAAGACTCCCAAGTTACGTGAACTTTTCCAGTTGTTCAAGTTGTTGGTCGTTTAGCTTAACATCCATTCTCGCAGCCATCTCTTTACTTATCCTCACTAATTTTGTTTTCGTTGACCTTTATTTTGATTAGTTTTGACACATTAATCTAGCACACTCAGCACATTCTTTGTAATACATTTTCCGTTTCTCATATTAACGCTATGTCATCTGCGCACCTTATTCAATGGAACCGTTGTCCATTTATTTTCATTCCTGTCTGTTTTTTTCCTTCAACCTAGTCATTGTATCTTCTTGTATAAATAAATTGAACAAATATATCCTTGGTGTATATATTTCATTATTTTAGCTTCAGTTTCACATCTGCTATATATAACAGATGAGAAACTGTTATGTAACATACCAACGACGCCACAGTAGAAAAATTCGAACCAAGAAGTCATCGATTTGGTAGATACTGGGAGGTTACACACACATCGACAAAGCACACCATCCCTAACTCATCAGAAGCCGGCTGGTCCGCATTAAAGTGAAAAAAATTCAAATCCACAGTATCGAGTACTTTTTCTAAGTCTGCAAAAGCATTGAATGTATATCTGTTATCTCAAGTCTCTTTTCTTCTATTTATTCCTATAAAATGTTTCATAATTCATTTATTCTTATAAAATATTTCCATGTGTCTTTAAGACACGATAAACTTGATGTTGTTATGCCACTATATGAGTGTCTACTCACTTCTTGAATAGTTAACCAGATTATACGTCTTTGTCTTCAGAGGGCATACCTATGCTTAGACGATTCGTATTGTTTTAAGTGCTAGTATTTGCTTATTTAGTTCCTTGTCCAAGTCTAAATCCAAGCAACCCCCAAATGTACTTGTTGCTCTATTTTTTAGTATGATCCCACACTTCGTTTTTTACTCTCCTACATTATTGTTTGATCATATTTTTAGTTTGTTTATATGTCCTTTATACATCAACTACAAAAAAATACGTTAACACATTTGTTTGAGTATAAAACTTAAGATGGTTAAGTTACAAAGTCAGAATTAAAATTTAACAAATACCAAACAAATTGTTTCAGTGCCGCGAAGTTTGTCGTTTATATTATTGTCGCGGTTTTGTTCATTATTTAGTCACCGGTGTATACAAATAAAAAGCAATAAACTAAATGGTATGACTGATATATAAAACATCAATGAGTCCGCTTTTGTAATATACCTACTAACCAAAGTAGGCGTTTCATTCTAACATCCATACCAAGCATGTGTAATGGCTATACAATGTTCAACAAGACAAAGACGGTAAGATGCCTGCCTTCATTGAATCTGGCTTAATGGAATTTCTTTCAATGCACACCTGAAGATCCGAGGGAGTGCCAAGTCACGTATTAAAATTACACTGTCTAAAGTAATGTTATTATCTTTTTGTTTGGTTAATATATAAGTATGTACATGAGAGTGTATTGTATAGAGCACTCTACATTAGGTGCATGAAAATATTTCTCAGTTACTAAAATTGATTTAATGCAGTTTAAATTTCATATTACAAGTATTCATTCTCAACCGAAACCATGGTGTATTTACTTTCCTTTTTTACAAAGATTGCAGAAACATAGTACACGCAACGAGTAACAGGATAAGTCATACAGCTGGTTATACAAAAGATCAAATTCTCCGACTTACACGTTCCGTGAAACTCACTACTGACAAAACTAAAAATGTAACATCGAATTGCATTTAGACTAATTTTGAAGGCAAAATGTTCACTATCTCTAGTTTATTCCAAGCAGATTTTATATTTTTTGAAGACAAAAATATAATCGTGATATAAACGTCATTCCAGACTTATATATCGTTAAAAAGCATAAGATGGGTCCCCGGGCACTGTGGAAAATTAAAAATACGTTATAAGTTGGCGTAGAATACTGCTGCAGAATATGTATATTCTGTCTATACTAAAATTGGAAATTCATAGGAAAATTAGGCGGTTAATTTGTACTGAGCATATTATCAACTAGGTAAATAATAGACTAAGTTTAAGACGCATAAAGAAACTTAAAAAAGCCTCTATAGGAAAATAAATGCAAAACTAATATCAAATACTATATAATGACAATACGGGACATTCCTATGCTTTAGCATTGGTCATTTTTGTGACAAGTACACTAGCGCCTCCACGCGTGAAGTACTGACAACTGACCGGGTAATTTGAATTGTATATTTACCTGCATGTTCTTAATTTAGACAATTGGTTTATTATAGATGAATATAAAAACTTGTACATGACAAAACAGTGAACATTTTCTGAGTATATAGTTACAAATAGAATTAGTATCAACAATCAGCTTGAAACCTAAATGAATTCAGCATGAATAATTCTGCAAATTTCTCTTACCCATAATCTTATTTCATCATAATTTAATGTATAGGAATATACATTACTCTTACTTCCGTGAATAAATCTATTATAAGACCGAATCTGCTATTTCTACTTGTCTCTTTAAAAACTTGTCTTGGGAAGATAACTAAAAGCCTTTACTAAATAATTTTAAATGTAAAAAAATTTGACAATTTATGCCATACTGAAACAAAAAAGGACACAGAAGAATATAGAAAAACAGTTTTCTTATACCATTTATTATTAATGCAAAACTTTTTTGCCTTCATATTTCTTTTTTTTTTTGATGCACTGGAAGACAAGTTATGATTGAAGCACTTCAACCAGCCGTTTACGAAGTTTATCTATAAATAGGTACATGATGGTAAATATTACACAATAAATTATCTTCTGCGAACTGTACATATTGGCATAAAAGTGATTCTGAATTTGTCTTCTGCTTCAAACCATATTCACGTTTCGCCATCCTTTGGAAACCTATGAAATGTCTTTGATAGATTTAGCACGTTATAATTCGAACAATTATAGATTGCACACACCCAACCACTAACATTCATTGTAAAAAACACAGCTGAAACTTAATTATACACAGTTAAACACCAGCAATTGCTAGTGTTACACGTTCTCGAACGACGTAACATCAGTACTATCCGCTAGGGCGCTGATATTTTTGAAACACGAAATCAGCCGGAGTGTCCTGTATTGTCATTATATAGTATTTGCTAATATGCTCTGGTGGTTTAAGGTTTATAGATTAGATAGGTTGTCTGGTAACTCTCGACCAATCAGAGTCGAGAGGGAATACGTCACATGTATTCCCAATTTAAATCTAGTGGAATTGAAATCAGACGGCATTTTTATGTTCGTGTTTCAAAGTTATGTTCTTTTTAAACTTATAACAAGATTAAATATTAAGTTGAAATCAAGATATTTTTCACATAGAAACAGAAAGTATTGAAATTCTAGGATATTAATCGATTTTAAATTAATGGTAGTTATTGTTTGGTGTCCGACAGGACATACTACTGAGGTTAATGTTAGGGAACACCTCAACAGAATAACAGCAGGTTATATATAAAAAGGCGCCTGAAATAATTAGACATACACTATACACTTGGTGACTAAATAACAGTGTTTATTCTAATACCAGTAATTGGCCGAGTTCAATAGGCGCCAACAGTTGCCGATTTGTCAAAGTGAAATGACAGACAAACGTCACTTAACAGTTCTTGAAGTCAAGGGTGTATTCAACATTCTCCAAACGCTGAAATGTATCGATTGTCCGCAGATGGGCGCCTAAACTCAGCTGTTGGCACCTGGTGAAGTCAGCCATTTTACCGGATAATTTCCTTTAATGACCTGACCTGACCTGTAAAAACTGGTAGGTACAGATGGTACCGGATAATTTTCTTGTTTCATATCACTGGAAAAACCTGTACTGGTTGCTAAAAGATATTCCGTTTCTTGCTTGGGATCAAAATGCTTTCAAACGAGGACCGATACGCCGTCTAGACAGAGTGCATTAGAAACAACACTCAGTGCATGCGGGAAAATCGCCAAAAACTGATTACTTTTATCAGATGTGTTTTCTGGATACTTTTTTGCACACAAAACATAGCTCAAAAGTAACAGATATTTTGTTCCAAAAAGTTATTTCAACTTAAAAGAAAATGTGATTAACATCCTGTGCTATATAATTAATACAGATGATTGAATTAGTTTGTTACAAGGCAAAATTTATTATCATGTAATAACGATGGTTCTATTGAAGATACGAGGCCACTTTCCTTGGTATAGCGGTTGGAAAATACGGTAAAATAACAACAAATTGTCTGTGAAGGTGATATAAACAATGAATAATAGTTTAACGTAAATTGATCACGTGATATAAACTACATATTTTTATCAGATGAAAAAAGACACTTTGTGTGAGTGGATATTGTATCTTCGTTTATAAATACACATAGATAAATTGCCCTTGGAAATACCTGTAATAGGTATATAGTATAGTATATAGTATGTCTACACTAACGATACACTAGATCATACAAAATAAGCTTAAGCTAATGTTCGTATACGACACAATTTTAAAAAGCCAAGATTTTAAAAAAACGCCAAGCACCATCTGGTACTTTACTTTTGTAATTTCGTTAAAACTCCGGATATCGCCATTTAAATTTTTTATGCCAATCAATCCAAAATATATTTTATATAAATATACTAAATTTAATAAATATCGGTTAAAAAATGAGAAAGTTACAGGTGTCCCTAAATCAGGTTTACTAAAGCCAGACTACAATACATTGTTTAAATTGTATATCTCTTATAAACGAACTTATTTCATTTATAAAGATAAATGCATTCCCGGTATTTTTTTTCATTTAAAAAATTCGCTAATAACAACTTTCGAACTTTCCAAAAAAAAAAATTCAAATGACCGTGCCCCTAGAACCCAATATATGGTTTGTTGATTTTTGTTTTCCATTGTTGTTGTCTCCGAGCGATAACTTAAAAAGTAATTAACCGATTTTGATCAAACTTTACACCTTTTTTCCTTGTGTAAATCATATGGACTAGTATGTTAACCAGGTCAATGAAACTAGTTTACCTATAAAAATTCAATTTTCTGAAACTAAAAGTTATTTTAATGGCATTTTATAACAAGTGTTGCCCATATGAAGACTTTAGTATGTATTAAAATCGACGTTTATAGATTATTCGAAAATTGTGTTATTAAAGTTTTATATTTTCAAAATTCGCAGATTTGTTGCGTTCAGTTTTTTTAGCCTTCTGCAGTTAAGCTTTATTGAATGCAAATAATTAAAATAATAAACCACATGGCAGGCATAAAATAGTTCAAATTATATTTCTCTTCTCTTTACTTTGAGTAATTCTAAACCACATCTTAATGCGTTTAGGATTCAAGATACAATTTTTTTCATACATCAAAACTTTTGAATTAATTTAACATATTGTTTTACCGAATTAATTATACATATGTAAACATACGTTAGCTTGCTTGATATATGTAAGTGTTTAAAGCTAATTTTCTAAATTTCACCTATTTAGGCATGTCCAATTATTTTGACTGCGTAGTGAAAAGTTCTTATAATATCATTTAGCCTTTATACTGTAGAAGAAAAAAGGATTTGGCACTCGAAAATATTTTATTATTCAACACGATCTCATTTATTACATACCTGTAACGCCTTTAGACATTTCCTTTATCTTGCTCTGAAATCCAGGTCTCCACAGTTTCTCAACTCTTCGTTGGAAAAAAAAGTAAGAACTTTCAGACTTTATTTCAGTTGGGTTTTTAATTTATATTATCCAAGCAATATATGATGCATAAATGTTTTTGATTCTTTAGGAAATAGTTTAATTCTATTAAATATAATAAGAGTGCGAGAGTACATGAGCTTTATATCTAAAATTATGTTATATTTTCAAAATTTATACTTATTCAAGTTCAAAAACAAGTAAACTAATTTATCTCATATTTTATTAGTTTAAGAAATGATGAGAAAATATAAAAAATATGGAATTGTAGGAATTTATCCAGTTAAAATGTAAGGATATTCTACTGGTCCTGCATTAATTCATAGCCGATGTTGCGTCGCTTCGGTCATTTTATTTTTCAAAACGTTGATCAAAGTCATATTCGCGTGGAAAGTAATAACGTCACACCAGTTTGTAATCATAATACTTCTTGTTCTTCTTACCACTTAATTTGACCGACCTCTGAGCTTGGTCAAATTTCCTGGTCATTATTTTGTAAGGATAGAGGTTTCAAACTTTAAAAAAAATCAATTTTAAAATTAGTTGTTTACGTTTTCAAAAATTAGAATTTATGTTATATAATCTAGGATTCTTATTTTGCATGTCCACAGCGTGGAATTGGGATTTTGACGTTTCCTTGGAGTGCCGAGATGACTGTCTGAAATAAGAAATAAAATGACATGCTAAAAGTATGGGGCTGAGAACTGAGAACTAATAAGTGAACAGGAGCAGACGTCAGCGGCAGGCGAGAAGTATTGATGGAATTTTGACAAGTCGAATTCAGTTTTTGTCGTTTTTACTTGAGCTTCTCAATGAATGTTTATAACGTGTAAAGTTTCTCTAAAGTACTAAGTTGTCCTAATTAACCCTAGACAACTTAAAGAGGGTACATATTTTAGGTGCTCAGGCTGGATCTGAAGATTATTTAAGACGTCTGGTTTGGGTTCATTAAATAAACATGTACCATTTACGTAGGTGACATCCAAAGAAATATAGGTAAAGGTAGCTTAAAGGCTATAGAGGCACTTCACAAGACTATTTTTGGCAATGAAGGTGAACGATGTGAGAAAAAAAGGCGCTTAGGTATTTTCAGAGTTTTCCACTGGAAAAAATCTTCCCCAGAATATCTGGCAAAGGAAGAAGAAGTAAGGAAGAGAAAAATACCGTGACGTTAAAGAATGTATTCGGCCTTTTACAGGCAATCAGAATTATCCTATAAGTAAATGGTTGGTAGATTTTGAAGAATTTGCATCTTTGACCCAGTGGAACGATCTACAGAAGTTACTGTTTGTCAGGAAGTCATTAAAAGGTATAGCAAGATTATTCATTCAGTCACAAAGTGGGGTTGTAACTTGGTTTTTGTAAAAGAATGCACTTCCGACTTGTGACCCAAGTTTTGAAAATGTGTTTACACAGAGACACAGACGCAAGCAATCAGGGATATGGTGGTGCATGTTTAATGCAGAAAATTCAGGTAGACAATCATAAGATTTACAATCTCAGGAGAAAATGCACTTCTTGGTTCCAGGAGCGTGACCTAGTTGCGATCAAGCGTACACAATTTGATTTAGGTGTGAAGCTGCATAAAAAGGATTTAGGTCAATATGAGATTTTAAAAGCTAAGCTCAAAGAGAGGTGTGATGTCAAAGTTGATAAATGTAATTAAGATCCTCTCAAGAAGACTACAAGTGCCAAGTACGTAAAATCATGGGTCGTCTGTGGAAGTGAGTCTGAGTACAAATCAGAAGTTACTCCCTAATTACATGACTATATAAACAAAAACAACTCAGACACCAATAAAATAAATGAATAAAATTAGTCAGATACGATATCACAATCAATAGGTGCAACGCTCAAATGCAAATGGTTCCGCCGTTCACCGTTCACGCAATTCACGGTTCAAAATTTAATATATTCTTCTTTTTGACCAAAATCGATCGCGTGGCAAGTTACAAGTGCCCTTCAAATAATGACGTCATACGAACACCACGTCATACAATTTGACCATTTGATCTTTATAAATAAAAATGACCAAAGCGACGCCAATTCGGCTCATGTGAGTAAGATAACTATGACAGTGGGACAAGGCTAGATCTGGCGGATAAGAGGGTGGTATTTAAGCAACTGGAACCCTTAATTGCAAATCGTTTTCATGGCAACATGTCATTTGTGTGCAGGGGTATATATTGTCTGGCGATAATAAAACACTTTTAGATAGCTTTCACCACACTTTTCTCCCTTTTTCTTTTTCTAAAATTGTCGGTAACGTTGATCCTAGTTCACATGCGCTGTTCTACCTTCATCCAGAAATAAAATCAAGATTACTCCATGATAGCCACAAAGCACTGAAGCGAGTATTTTTCCCGGAGATTTTTGAACCAGATACTTAGGACCAATTAAGCCACGTTTTATCCATGGGCAACAACACGGTGTAAGAAGTTAGCATATTGTTTAAATCAGACACAAATTAAGCGCGACGCTTCTATGTTTGTCCTTTTTTCTTCATGCCTAAATCCTAGAAGACTATATGATGAATGCTTTGAGATAAAATATCCAATGCATTAAATACTTAATTTAGGACAATACGGCAATCTCATTATATCATATCCTGAACTGTAACGATATTTTTAAGTGCACATTAAAAGGGCCTGCCCGGTAGTTCTCCATCTTGAACGAAAAATTTACATATTTTGAAGCACGTAATCCATTTTTTTTTAAATCGCATACGAGAGACATTGAACATCAAGGGTATCAATCATATCTTTGTAAAACTGTTTATCTCTGAATCGCTTCAAATATACTTGGTGATAGCTCATACTACCTTTTTAACACAAATGCGCAATTATAGTTTGACTTTTGACGTAAAGTTTCACCTTGACACTTCTATTATTAGAAGCGCCACCCTGATATTTCCCGTAAAAAAAGCAGTGAACAATAATTTATGTTATTGTTCGTTACTACTGTATCACAATATTTTGTTTGTCCATGGAAGCGATCAAGGACAGATAGATATCGATACACTCTCGTATAAACTGCATCAAGTGGGCTCCCTGCGCTCCGCCGAATTTTAAAATTATCCCTGATAGGTAGGTACATACTTTACGGAGGTACGTATATTTCCTAAAATGCCTATGACTTGTTTTTGTTTAAAACTTTGAAAAAATCATTAAAAAATCTTTTAAAAAAACCTAAAAAAATATGAGACATTTTCGAAATTTTTACTAGTGAAAATTGAAAATTAATACCCCCGTGCGAAAAATTTATTTCAAAAGAGAAGTAACTGAACCACGTGCTCGTTCTAGGATTGTATCTCAAACTATTCTCTCTTTAACTGATAACTAGTTAATTTGTTTTTAACAGAATAATGAATTATAGTCAGATAAGAATGAAAAGATGACCTTACAATAAATAACATAAATTGAATATTAATCCTCTCGGAAAAAGTATTTGCCAACAAAAGATAATAACTCAAACCGGAAAAGCAAATGTTTGAGACTTAATATTATTTAGTCTAAAAACGAGTAAACAGGAAATGGAAAAAGTAAATACTGCAAATTTAACAATAGTATATTTACTATGCAAAAGTGAGGCAACGAGTGCTTCAAAAGAACATTGTAACAAAAGTCAGTGAAGTCAGTCCAGTGTACAATATTTTTATTTTGTAAAATATTACTATTAAATTGCCTGAAATGATTTAAAGTGATTCAAATATTTGCTAGGGCTGCTAATAATAGTCTGACGTAGCAAGTGCATTATAGTAGCGAATTTTCATATGTTTAGTAATACACATAATTTACTTTATACAACCTTCCAATGCCATCCATTTCTCTGGACGCACACATGCAGACACACACACAAATGCTAAATTTGAGTAGCTGATTCTTATACACAATACACTAAAAGGCATCTCACGTTTTCTCTACTAATTTAATGCATTATGTTGATTAGAAACACTACTGACAAGTAAATCATTTAATGTATCCATCTTTGTTTCTTATTTTTCCCTTTATATGGAACAGTAATTTCCTTTTCTAACAACAAGGAATCTATTAGGCCGTATTTTCTAAATTCTTTTAAATTTAATAAATTTATATTAGAATTATTCAACTGAACTGTTTTGGGCACATTGTATACCTATGTAGTCTGATGACAATATTCGAGTAAAATTTCGTAAATACAAATTGACGAATTTACAGCCTTTTTGAGCAGAAAATTTGCAAATTTCTATGGAAAAACTTGACTCTTAGAACTGGACAACGAACTTAATTTGCGGAAATAATTTTCCAATGTAATGAAAAAAAAAACCGGAACTCTCTAGGTGGCGTAGAAGCTCCACAGACCATGTTGTACACACACGCACGCACTGACATTATATATATATATATATATATATATATATATATATATATATATATATATATATATATATATATATATATATATATATATATATATATATATATATATATATATATATATATATATATATATATATTTGCAAAAATAAACTGTCATCTGTTTACTAGTTTTCAAAACCTTCCAGATTCACAAGTCAGTATTTAAATTAAGGACCTTTACTTATATATATATATATATATATATATATATATATATATATATATATATATATATATATATATATATATATATATATATATATATATATATATATATATATATATATATATATATATATATATATATATATATATATATATATATATATATATATATATATATATATATATATATATATAATATAAATAGCTCCGCTTTGCTAGTTCATTTAACAAAAATCTGTCTAATATGTATTCGTCCATTTGTAAATGGTTTTACATCTGTCAAAAAATTAATAAATAAATGAATATGACTTAATCCCGAAGGAGGTGTCATTTTAACGAAACTTCAACGGGTATTGCTCGACCCATTTGAAATTTTAGGAATGATTCCCTACTCTCGCTGGGAGTTAAAGTCGCAAAAGACGTGTTTAAGCGATTTTCATTGAATGACATATCCGGGGTATTCCGATTTAAATGGGACACCTGTGTATATGAAATTAATACTCTGGCTTTTCGTATTGTTTTACTCGGAGATAGTCAAATTTCTGAAGATATTAGATATCTAGTTCCACTTTACATATAATTAAAAAAGATAATAAAAAACTATTTTCTACATTTACCTTTATGTACCACTTGGTGGTATTCTTTTTGCTCTTTCTTGGGCCGGTGCACACACAAAACCTGAATCTACCCCTGAAAGTGTCTGTAGTACTATTCTTGTTCTTATTATGCCCTAGACCACCAGGACTCAAACTTCTGCTAATACATCTAGAAGCAAACAATCTCGTTTTCGCGCTAACACTTTGATAAACTTCTTGTTGAAAACCGACAGGACTATTCGTCGGTGTGGGCAACAGCATGACCAAAAGAAACACCAACCAGTTTTCAAAATAAAAATAAAACCGGTCACTTTAAATCATAAGTTCACCATCATCGATATTGATATAAAAGGCAGATGCTTCTAAAAAGTCCATCCACACACATGATAAACCACTTGATAGTGATAATAACAATTACACACCATGGAAGATATATAGACTTAAAGAGTTCAAAAAGATCACACCAAAAACTTTTATAAACTTTTGAAATGTAAATAAACAGTTACTGTATATTCGCTAACGATCACAAAACGTCAGATAAATTTAGATATGACGATGACACTATTATTAATTAATTATGGACATTGATTGCAGAATAATAAGATCCTCGTACATTCTTACATTGCGTGGGAAAGATACTACCTATACTTGATACAGCGTTCGTTCTGTGGCGCCGACTGCGACTGAACCAGGACAGAATTGAAGCGCTAAAAGGGAACTCCGTGTCCGTACGAATACTTATGATCTTTGAGTAAGCGCACGCGGCCTTCAGCGGTGTTGTTATATCTAACAACTGTCTTTACAATTAGGGAAACTATTTTAAAATTTATTGAAGATCTAGGGGGATATAAGGTCTTTGCAATTTTTGAAGAATATTGATTTTACTTAGCTCTTGAACCCCGCTAATCTAACTTCATAAATCACAAAAGTCTACAATTTAGATATTGAAACAAAATAACACTTTTTATCCGCTACTGAAAATGATACTACAGAAGAGTTACGAAACTTGCATGTGGCAAATGAGACTAATATGATAGAGTTAAACATTTTTTTATTAAAAAGTGTTTGAAATTAAACAGGAATTTCTCAAAGAAAGGTACTTTAATCCCAGTTAGCGAAAGTGAGCAGCAATGTGCGTGGTTGGAAAATATTACACACAAAGGAAAAGTCCGACACAAAAAGTAATAAAGACTTCTTGAGCAAAGTAAAATTTCTGTTACGGTGTGGACCTAAATTTCGGTTACCAGCTAGAGAACATATAAAAAACTTTGGTAAATAATGTCAAAAAATATGTTCTATTTAAAAGCATTGGTAAAATCCAGTTGCTCGTCATGGAATTGATACAAAACGTCAAAAATCAAACACGTTTACATATTCAATAAGTTTTGAAAAAATACGGATGCTTTCTCTTATTATTATCAATATTCAAGAATATATATAAATATATAAATATAAATATATATAAATATATATATAAATATATATATATATATATATATATATATATATATATATATATATATAAAAGACATACTTGGTTCTCGGGTTGAACCGCGTCCAGAATTAATGAAAACTCGAAGTTTCGGCTCCTGTGTTGGAGCCATTTTCAAGAGGTAAAGGAAATATGTAAGGACAGTCTAAGGCCTCAATCTGTCTACTCCTTAGAGTGGTGGACAAAGGTGGATAAAGGAAATATGTAAGGACACTCTAAGGCCTCAATCTGCCTACTCCTTAGAGTGGTAGACAAAGGTGGGTAAAGGAAATATGTAAGGACACTGTAAGGGCTCAATCTGCGTACTCCTTATAGTGGTGGACAAAGGTGGGCAAGGAAAATATGTAAGGACACTCTAAGGCCTCAATCTGCCCACTCCTTAGAGTGGTGGACAAAGGTGGGTAAAGAAAATATGTAAGGACACTCTATGGCCTCAATCTGCCTAGTCCTTAGAGCGGTGGACAAAGAGGGGTTGGGTTGTTGTAGCTCGATTACGGGGCCTCAAACTGCCTACTCCCAAATCACGTCGGAGATCGTCTGTGAGGTCTCAGTGTGTTCAACCCTAGGCCTCAGAGAGATCTCTCTGACCCACCTTTGTCCACCACTCTAAGGAGTAGGCAGATTGAGGCCTTAGAGTGTCCTTACATATTTCCTTTACCCACCTTTATCCTCCACTCTAAGGAGTAGGCAGCTTGATGCCTTAGAGTGTCCTTACATATTTCCTTTACCCACCTTTGTCCACGACTCTAAGGAGTAGGCAGATCGAGGCCTTAAAAGTGTCCTTACATATTTCCTTTACCCACCTTTGTCCACCACTCTAAGGAGTAGGCAGATTGAAGCCGTAGAGTGTCCTTACATATTTCCTTTACCTCTTGAAAATGGCTCCAAAACAGTAACCGAAACGTCGAGTTTTCATAAATTCTGGACGCGCTTCAAGCCAAGAACCAAATATGTCTCACATTAAACACCGCGGAAATCTTTCTGAACATATATATATATATATATATATATATATATATATATATATATATATATATATATATATATATATATATATATATATATATATATATATATATATATATATATATATATATATATATATATATATATAATATGCGAAATCAGATTAAAAGTGACAATTTGGCTCCATTACAAAGTAAACAAACAAGGACGACACGAAAATATATGTTGTAATCATGCTAATCAATTTCCCTCAAGAGAGCTCCCACTATTGTTACAATAAGAAAGCAAATAAACAATTTGTATCTCCATTACTTAACGCAGCGACAATGCACCAACATTAAGATAAACGAGCATAAACAAAAAACTTAATGCTAAATACTGTGCTCAAATTTTCTATGCATCGTCATATACTGACTTTTAAAAAAACCTAGGAAAAGTAGATCAATTTTAATAAAATGTATACATTATCAAACTAAAAAATAATTACATTTTCCAACTGAAATATTAAAAATAAGTTATTTAAAAATAAGTGGGTCCGCTGCGTTTCCTTATGCATTAGATAACTCTGCGAGGCATGCTGCAAATTAAATGATTTATGGTATCCTGAGGAATGTCATCAAAGACGTCTTGGATTCGGTGCCAAAATTAACTAGGTTATTTGGTGGTTGGGGTAAATTACCTAGTCGATTCCCAATCATATACCACAATATCATACGCTTAAGTTTTTCAATAATTAAAAAAGTCGCAGGGGGCAAGGTCGCGTGAATAAGAAGGAAGGAGCAGAGGGGTCATGCCAATTTTAGTCAAAAATTGGCGCACAGGCAGGGCTGCGTGAACAGGAGCATTATCGTGGTGGAAAACCAGTCGCCCGACTGCCACAAATCAGGCCTCTTCCGCCACAAACTGTTGGAACAAACTCTGAAGGGACAACTCCACTCACATAAAAAAATCAGCGTTGTTTTGAGGTTTAATTTCCCTTGCCGGCTTCTTTGGGGCGGAGCGAACTTGGAGTCTTCCACTGGCTTAAATGTTGCTTCGCTTCAGGGTCGTAACCGCAGCACCATGGTTCGTCACCTGTGATGAAATTGAAAAAAAAGTTTGGATCATTTCGGAAGTCTTCTTTCAAAGCACCACATGCTTCCACGCCACCTTGCTTTTGTAAGCAGTCAGCGTTCGAGGCAGGAATTTGGCCGCCACCCTTTTCATCCCGAAATCTTTCGTTAAAATTTGCTGAACTGAACTCGCGCTCATTTGAAGAAATTTTTCCAAAGTCTCACCATCGAGACACCTCTCTTAGTGAAATTCCCTAATGAAGAATCACTAATTTATCTAAAAATCCATGCCAGTTTCTATTATACTAACACGTGGAGATTAACTAAACAAAGACCAAAAATTAACATAACAGAAACATTGACAACAGAGTGAAAAAGAATAAAAGAATTTTTTTAATAGAATGGATACAAGTTGACCAATGTATTTAAAAGTTACCAAATAACACGCACATATGGCAACAGTGTCCTTGACTAACCAGTGTAAAGTAAAATTAAGTGTGTATGACGCAAGCGTGTTTCACCTGTTTTTCCTCGTAAATATGAAACAAAAATATAATTAGCACTCCCACGATGATCAATGTGATATAGAACAGGATATAAAATATATTCTTTGGGGAGCAAGGAGGGATAAGGCACGGACCGGGAAAAGGTTTTAAAAACTTACAGGGTGAACGCATTTAAATCTAGCGGGAGTAAATAACATTTATTTTTGCAACCAGATCACGTATCAGTTGATTGTGTTTATGAATGTTAGGTATTTATTATGACATGCTATGAATTTATATTATTGTCGAAGTTCCCATCAATTTCATTTTTGTATGCTTCTTTTAATTTAAAAATATACCTTTCTAGGGGAGGAAAATCACAATAACTGCATATATTTATCGCCGCCGATATTTCAGATCACCCAACATAATAAATATGAGTGTGGATAAACAAAATACCTAGTGTGATTTACAAGATTGAAATTTCACTCAAAAGCAATATTCATCAAGGGCCGTATTCAATGTAACCGTGAACCCTGGCGACTGGCAATACCCCACTGTATCTTATGCCGATTATAGTACCTAATAAACGAGTTTAAATTTGACCACGAACTATGGAACTGGAAAAATTTCATTAATTAATTTCACCAGTATAAACTTTGGTTGTGTGCCGACTTCCTTCCTAAGTGAATCGGTCGTAGTTTGAAAAAGATGTTAAGTGGTCTACACCATAATTGCTCTTTATTAAATTGACGGACAATTGACCAATTATAGGACCAAATGTTAAAATTGCATTGCTATGAGAAATACGAATACACCGGGTCAGTGATTGTTTTTTATTACGTAAGCATATATCAATATATTTCCTATTTTTCAGTTTGATTTTAAACAAAAATCATTATTTTTTAATTGAAAAATAGTACGTTTTTAAATTATCATTAATCATAAAAACAAAGTGTAACGTTTAATCGCGATTTGCTATGTATTAACACATTTTTAGGACAGTAAGTATACGAAACAGCCCATACAACACAAAAATTAGTCTATTAGCATGCTCCACTAATTTCTTGTTTTTAGCATAATTTATGAACAATTCGGCTTAGTTTGATATTATTATGTGTCACAGTAAACGGCGAAAAATGTACAATAAGCCAAAGGTTGCAGTGCCATCAGGGCGGCAAAGCCGCGGACGAGCCCTGAGGGAGAAAATAAAACGGCAAAAAGCTTAACTTTTATTAATCATGTTTATTCTAAAAACAACTACATATTTTTTAAATAAAGCGGTTAAGATTGTTAAGGGTTATTACTTTAAGTTAAGTTAAATACATCAGTATAAATCACAAATAAATAGAACAATAAGAACTGTATTGACGATAAAAAAATTGCAATAACTCTCTTGAACAGAAGGAACACATTTGGTTAAGTGTGGTTGAGTGGTGTCACCTATGGGTTATCCAGTTAGATACTTACCTACCCTATCAAATAACAAGTGCGTTATGATAGTACATTTTCATTAAAATGTTTTAAATAGAAAATATGTATTTTTTTTTAAGAAAGCAGACATCAAATTTGGTTACCAGTGTAACCCATATAGTAGAAACAATGTACCATATTTCATGAAAATAACTTTACTGTTTGAAAATGCACATAAATTTGTCGAAAATAAACTTAAAATATTCTTGAAAAAAACTAGTTTCCTGGCCAACAAACCTTATAGGTTATTAGCAAATTAAGTTATTCAAATTTGAGGCGTTCAATAAAAATTCGCTACCATAACGCACTTGCTGAGTCCCGAATTTATTTTGTTACAAAACATGCATTATAATTTCGTGGTCGAAATTCCATAAATTTAAGGTCAGCTCAGAACTGATACTGACCAGGGGAATCCCTCTGTCTAATTAAAACAAATCATTGTTTAATGTATTTCAACTGAGCAGATTTTCCTGGCTAACGAAATTATTCAAGCTAATGGCAAAAGAAAGGTATTCACCAAATTTGATCAAAATCGGCCAATTATTTTTTGAGTTATCGGTGTGATACATACATACATACATATATATATATATATATATATATATATATATATATATATATATATATATATATATATATACATATATATATATATATATATATATATATATATATATATATATATATATATATATATATATATATATATATATATGTATATATATATATATATATATATATATATATATATATATATATATATATATATATATATATATATATATATATATATATATATATATATAAACATATAAAAATTAAAACTGACCCCGGATATGTGTTCTCGGGGGCCTAATTAGTGCTCATTTGAACAAATTTTTTCAAAATTCAAAAGTCGCGATCTCCTCATTAGTCATTTTTTTCACTAAAAAAGAGAGAATTCACTAATACCCTTTGAGTTGTGGGAGTCAGAAAGCCGGGAAATTTGAAATATCGATACATATATTAAAATATTGTATGCAACTAGTTATACATTTATTGGGAGAAAGTGATGTAAATAAATATAGTAAAAAAAAATGTGCCATGTTTCATCAAAATAACTTTATTGTTTGAAAATGTGCAAAAATTTCCGAAAGTAAGCTTAAAGTGTTACCGAAAAAACTCGTTTCTTGGTAAACCTTATAGGTTAATAGCAAATTGGGCTATTCAAATATGAAGCATTTGATTAAAATTCGCTACCATAACGCACTTGCTGCGTCCAGAATTTCTTTTCTCACCAACATGCATTATATTTCGATGGAACATGCAAAAATGCAATAACATAAGGCGTGTTTGATTAAAAAAAAAGATAATTTGTATCAGCAACGACTTATGAGCCAGCCTGTGATTGTACCCTATAATTAATGTATACAATTTTTTTCATATCCTGTGTAATAACGGATATATTGAGCTTTATTCTTCTTGAGACATTTTCTTTCCATAGTCCGTATTATTTTCAAGTTCTTTGCCTAAATGTTGCCAATTTTGACGTTTTACATCGCAACTTTGACGTTTTGAGGAAACCCCCAATTTATTTTTATTTAAATGCCTATAACTTTTTTGCCTTTTGACCTACAGAGCTTAATTTTGGTAGGTAATTTACCTATAATGATATGGTTGCCCTTACTTGGTTAATTCGGGAAATATAATTTTTTTCGAAAGAAAACAACATTTTCCGGGAAAACCTAGGCCGATTTTCCTGGCTAACTATATATATATATATATATATATATATATATATATATATATTGAAACTGACCCCGGATATGTGTTCTGGGAGGCCTAATTAGCGCTCATTTGAAGAAATTTTTTCTAAATTTAAAAGTCGGGATCTCCTCATTAGTGAATTTTTTTTTAAGAAAATTCACTAAAATTACGTAACTGTAGTTTGGATTTCAGTTAACTAACTAAACAATGATTTTATTTGATTTTGCCAATTTATAAATTCAGGTTCATCAAATGGTTACTTAAACAGCTGATAAAATTAAAAGCAAAGCAACGCAAAATTATTGTGCTAGTCTATAGGTGGCCCAAAAGTAATGGTATACCGAGCATCAGTAGCCCAAAAGTCAATAAGACTAAAAAATTCACAAAAAGGAAAGTCTTTGAAGAAAGTGAATCTGAAGATATTTCGAAGAGTGGGTTATGTAACGATGATGAGATGGACGATATTGAGTCAGATGGGAATGATACATGCATTATTTACGGCGAAGGCAACATAAAGAATGAGGTGTAGTTCAAATGTTCGGTTTGCGAAAGCTGGGCACATAAGCTATGCACAGGGTTGCGGTGCTATCGGGGCGGCGAGGCCGCAGACGATCCCTGAGGGCGAAAAAAAAAAGCTATGCACAAGAGAAGATAAGTGAAGAAGAAGCTTTGTGATTTATGGGACACTTTTTTTTACTTCCTTTCTTATAACTTCATACATCCTCACTGCACTCAAGCTATACTAGTGTTAGGAAAAAAGCTTAAGGTTTTGTTACTATATTAAGTTTTTTTTATATGCCCACAATTATTCTACCGGTTCGCACCGTTAGGCGCATATGCTGGGTAACAGTACGCTCAGCAAGTTTTTTTTTTCGTTTGTTTACCTCCTTATTGAACCTTTTTTCTGCATAAGGTATGGTATATTGCAGCCAAATGCTTAAAGTATCTCCCTGACGAATCTGTAAATGCAACTCCATTTAGAATCAAAACTATCGTATTTTTATCTTAGGTGCGCACAATTACCCGACTCTCCCCTCTTTTACTTTTAAATTCTGGACCGATCTAAGTTTGGCTGATTCGTAATATTTTGAGGCCACGAATGTATTGCTGCTTTGTGTACCATAGCTTTTGGACCACATATATAATATAAAGATAAGACTTGCAATGTTTGCGTAAGCAATGCTCAAATTCACTAATAATTATTTTTATACCCTCTACGTCACTAGCAAATTGTTATTAGTCAATTAATTTAAAAAAAACATAACGTAGGTACGTCCAGCGCAAAAGCAAGCAAAATAGGAATACATTTAACATTTTCGTACATGTAAAATCAATATCCTGAGTGTAGGCTTGTTGACATTTAACCCAGAGGTTTGAACTTTGAATGTTCCTACTATTTCCGGAACTGAAGATACTTCCAATTAACCGTTGTTTCTGGCTGTTTATTATGGTAGGCCCGAGTTATCAACTATCTGAATATAAGTGAATCACCAAGACTTTGATTGATCACATGAATAAATGGAATTATACACTGGGACATTGAACTCTGACAGCCTTTGCATTTTTTTATTCACGCCATTTAATTTGGTTTTTTTTTACATTCGAGAGACTATTAAAGAAATTAAGTAGACGTAACGAAAGTCTCGCAAAGAAAAACATAATACGGTGTCAATTAAAACCACTGTTCCAACCACATCTACAGCTGTACCCTTTGAAATGGGGCCACCCTATTACGTTATATTATTTTAGTAGCCCTTTGTAATTGGCCAAAAGGTGCTAAAATGTTAAAATGACGGCAATTTAGAAACGAAAGCGATTCCGGTTCAAACGGATTTAGAATGCTCGTTTGCAAAATTGTATTTCACATCTATAATGGAGTCTTCAAAATGTGAAGACGATCTTTTAAAGAACGTTATTAAAAAATAGTAATTTGATAGTAACGCATTAAAAAAAAAACGTTGACTAAACCGTTTTATATAAAACAATCACAGATTGGGACCTACCAGACAATTTAATTTGTTTTTACATTCGGGGAAATTAAGTCGTAACAGAGCTCTCATTTTAAAAAACATGGTGTCAATTAAAATTACTGTTCTAACCACATCTACGGGTGTTCTATATGAAATGGAACTACTGTTAGTTTATATTACTTTAGTAGTTCTAATTAATTGGCTGAAAGGTGCTAGAATATTAAAATAGCTATTTGGAGGGTTGCCCTAGAATAAAAAAAGTCTGGACGCAGCAAATGCGTTATGGTAGTGAATTTTTATAGAAATGATCTGGCACAAAATATTTTATTATAACTTTTTTTTCTTGTAACATAGAAATCTAAATTTTGGTGTAAATCTGCCTACCAAATTTGGTTATCATAGCTTTTTAATTTTTTGAGATAAAAAAATTTTTCGAATGAAAACTCAACATATATATATATATATATATATATATATATATATATATATATATATATATATATATATATATATATATATAAAAACATATAAAAATTGGAACTAGCCCCGGGCATGGATTCTAGGGGTCCTAGTTCGAGCTCATTTGCAAAAAATTTTTCAAAATTCATAAGTCGGGATCTCCCCATTGATGAATTTTTTCTTCGCAATTCACTAAAAGATAGCGATTCCGATTAAAGCGTAGTGAATCCCAGTTTGCAAAATTTTATTGCATAACCGTATGTATGGAGTGGTCATAATATACAATGCGCGCATAAAGTATCAATTAGATTAGGTAAAGATATTTTTTTAATGTCGAACACGTTGATTTTCCACAATCATTTGTTTTAGAGTAATGATGTCATTTTTAAATAGAACCCCCTAATTTGTTTTTTTTTTAAATTTTATTTTGGGAGATCTTTACTTTGTCGAACTCACGGTATGAAAATGTTGGTGATCTTACATAAAAAAATCGAATAAATCACAATTGAATGTGAGAACCGTATATCAATTAAAATAAACCAATAACTGTTGCTAATCAAAAACGTCATCATACTTAGTTTTTCAAAGTATTTGATGTTTTCTACAGATTACGTAGGTATAAAGTATTACAAACTGTCAGTTTAATACCAACTTTTAACGTATTATCGGTACAAAAGTCTTGTTGTGTTTTGAGTATTATGACGCATTTAACTGTCACACAAAGGGTTGACATTTCAATTCTCATCGGATGTAGGGATAAGACTGGAACTCCGCCGGAAGTATGGGATTGGTTAAATGCAAAATACCCAGAACGCGCTATTAGATAATTCACAGTCAGTAAGATTGACTCTAAGTTGAAAGAAACTGGTGGTGTTCAAGAGACTTCAAAATCTTGATATTCAAAAGTTGATGAATATCATAAGGTAACCATTTTGTTAAGTATAAAATAGAATCCTCATAATACGTTTCGATTGGTTGTATTAGGAAATGGAACTTCTCAGACAAGAGTGCTACGTGTCATGAGGAAGGAAAAATATGGTCCCTCCAAAGTTAAACTCGTACAGAAACTCAACGATGACGACGCCGACCGGCGACTGCAGATTTGTGAAACGTTTGCACCGGAAAATACTTTTTTGATGAGGCCACGTCTTGTTTCCTTGACACAGGAATCGTCAAAATTGCAGGTATTGAAGTCGAGTAAATCCCCATTGGATGGTAGAAGCACATACTTAAGACCCGCAAAGATTAAACTTGTGGGTTGGAATAACAGTAGGGCGTTTCTTCTCTGAAGGAATCCTCACTGGATGAATATATTTTGAGTTTTTGCAAAATCACCCTGTTCCAGCGATTGCAGTCAGTTTTCAAACGACAATGATACTGACCTGTCATGTCTAACATTTTCTACACAATTGCTTTCCTAGGAGGTGTTGGCAGGCGCAGACCAATAGAATGACCCTTGAGGTCGCTAGATCTTACACCCCTGAATTTTTTGGGTTATCGAAAGTCCAAGGTCTACGTGAACAGACCACACAATTTAGATTCAGATTTAAACCCGATCGAGGAGCTATAAAAACGGACTGGCAGGGCGTGAGATGAATCGAGATACCTGTAATGATTTTGTAAACCTAGAAAAGCATTTGATAACGTGGGTTTAAAAATTATGTTTCATAAAATAAAAAGAGCTGAGATGGATGAGATGGATGGGCGTCCTAAAAACCAAGAGAATAATGTAAAAATAAAAATAAAAAAGTTCGCAAAGATCTTAGGAACAGAATTACTCAGAAATTGTTGGCATTGTCAAGGAACCGAGGTTACAAATATTATATGACGGATTAAACAACAGAAACGTGTGTTCCAAGAACAAAAAGTGGAAAGGGATATCTGCTCTGACATCCTCGAGGGATGCGCAGGCCAACAGAATTGGCTGGAAAAGGTCATTATATATGATAAATGGATTTTTGATTACGTTCCTTAATATTTGAGAATAAAGAAAGCGATAATCGGCAAACCAAAATCCAAGGCAATGTTTTCTGATTCATTGTGGGGCATTATTATTGAGTGAGAGTAAATAAATTTTTGAATTATTTGCGGCCCATTATAAATCTGTTTTTAGTTAATTTTCGTGAGATCACGACTTTTGAATTTTGAAAAACATTTTTGCAAATGAGCGCGAACTAGGACCCCTAAAACCCATATCCGGGGTCAGTTTCAATATATATATATATATATATATATATATATATATATATATATATATATATATATATATATATATATATATATATATATATATATATATAAGTGTGTGTATGTATCACACCGATAACTCAAAAAATAATGGGCCGATTTTGATCAAATTTGGCAGGTACCTTCCTTTTGTAAGTGTAAGTGGATTGGATGAGTTCGTTAGCAAGGAAAATCGGACGAGGTTTTCCGGGAAAATTTTAAGTTTTCTTTCGAAAAAAAAATTTTATCTCAAAAAATAAAAACGATATGATAACCGAATTCGGTAGGTACGTTTACTATATAAAAAGTCAACTATACACCAAAATTTAAATTTAAAAAAAATATAATAAAATATTTGGTGCCAGATCATTTCTATGAAAATTCACTATCATAACGCACTTGCTGCGTCCAGGCTTTTTGTTTAATCCTTTAAGCATAACTGATGAGATAAGTTCGCATGGAGCTGTCTCTTTGTTTATGTCACTTTTACAGAAATAAAGTTCTCGAACCACTACGAATGCTTGATGTTACTATAGGATCTAGACTGGATGAAGTCCCTCCATTACTTATACAAGCATGCAGTGTTTCTCTTGCAAAACGTCTTAGTATTATTTTTAATAAATCGCTTTTGCCCGGTGTTTTTCCACCAAAAAAGAAAACCTCCATCATACCTGTCCATACAGGTAGTTCTATTGATGTAGTTACCAATTACCAAGAGATTAGTGTTTTGGACTGTTTTGGCACAGTTTTGGAATCTCTTTTCTGGAAACTTGAATAATTCTACTAAAAGGATTAATAGCTAACAGCTACACGGTAAGGGTACGAGTGTTGATTCTGATTTGATTTTTTACAATGAATACATTGTGACTCTTTGGATGAGAGAGTGCTGGTTAACGCTAATTACGACTTTAGCAATGCTTTCGACACACTTAAGAATGTAAAATTATTGTGCGAGTCCGCTACTGTCTGTATACATGGCAGTCAGCTGAGATGGTTTGCCGCTTATGTATCTAAACACTCCTAGTTTGTTTCAGTCCTCAATTCTGAATCTGAGCCTTATGTGTCTCAAGGTTCATGTCTCGGCCAGTTACTTAATAATAGTTAATAAGTTTTTCTTATTGGCCATTTTTATACGCTGTCCATTTAAGTCTTACCTTTGGATAATCTTGTTCACTGCTCTTTACTAAGTTATTTAGAGGTTAACCTCTCCAAGTGATTTGTCGTCTCCCTTGCAAAAAACGCTTAGCATCATCCATTGTTGTGCTGAATAGTCTCTGACGTCTGACACCTAGATCTGCATTTGTCGTCTTGGACCGAATGATTTTCAACTATGTATTCCAAGCAGTTCCTTGTTGGAATGAATTAATCTTGTGTGGTCAGCAAAAGCCCGTCTATTTCTGGAAACCTATGTCCCGACACCAGCCAGTAGTTGGACGCCGATCTATTCCTGGGAGGTATTATAGAGAAGTCACCCATAGAGGCTTCTGCGTCCAGGATTGTAGTTTGTCTTAATCAGTCTAATGGTTACTTTGTATTTCACTTTCCCTTAATTATAACGGTGTAGAATCATCTGCTTCGCATATGGCACGGTGCAGTTTGGAAATAAGCGCCTGCCGATGGAAATATGCATACATGTTATATAGGTGATCTTAGCGTCGGTTATTATGGTCTAGTAAGCGGATTCGTTCATTCAAATGCCACTACTGCGCGTCTCATTTCTCTGGGCAATTGGTTAATGAATTTATCATTTTCCAGCGTATCCTCAATGTGTTTTCCTTGCTCAGTATGTATCAGCTACGGATCGCTACCATCAAACGACATATCGTTATTTCCCATAACTGCTCTGTTAGTAGTTTTATATTCAGGTTCCTGTTGGATGGTATTCAATCTAGGTTGCAGAAACAAAGACATTATTGTGTTTGACTGGATATTGTGCCGAGTGCCGAGTGCCGGAGTCGCCCCATTATTTCCTCTGCGCGTTCATGTAATTTTCTTGTCTGCACTCCCCCAATGTATTGCGTCAGTTGTCGAATTTATTTTCGAAGTGCTTTCGCCAGTCTGACGAACCTCCTGTTCGATGGTATTCAGTCTCGGTTGTAGAAAAGGTTGTACCTAAGTATAATAAGCACGATAGTAGTCCGCTATTCTCTGTTCAGCCACCTGTATGTGAGGATACATTATGTTGTCCGAGTTGTTACTTTGTGGTAAATGCGCATAATTGTTGTATTTATATATATATATATATATATATATATATATATATATATATATATATATATATATATATATATATATATATATATATATATATATATATATATATATATATATATAGTCCATTTTACGCGCTGTCTTGGTATACCCATGCTCAGTAGGTAGAGTTCCTGGTCTCACTTGGCTCTACTGCTGGTGACCTTGCTGTAGTTTCTTGCAATTCAAGGGTGAGCCTCATCAGCACCCTGCCATCGACATTTCGCATGCTGTTTTGCCCAGCGCTGTCTCCAGACATTCCCTGGCGAATCCCAGGCAGCAGCATATCACCGATACTTCTGTTCTGATCCATTTTCAAGGGGACTATTAATAATATTATTATTTTATCTATTATATCCATTAAACAGAATGTTAAGTTAGTTAAATGTTTCCCTAATATAGTTAGTCGGAACTGCTTTTATATTTTTTCTTTTGTAACTAGTGGACATTGTGCAAGGTCAAAAAACTGATTGTATTCCACAAAGTGTAAATAAATAAATGAATTAGTTAATATTATTACTTCCACATCGTCAATAGTGTGAAAGTAGGGCATCGGCGACAAGAATTTCAAAATTTTTTTCGCTTAAACGTCGTAAAAAGTGTCAAAACATATAGAAAAAATAATTTGGGAACGAACTTTTTGTGTCTGTCGTTCTGTATGTCTGTTAGTTTGTAGCCGCGATAACTTTAGAACGAATGGAGATATCGTCTTCAAATTTAGTACACACTTAGCAGTAGACAAACGAACGGTTCGGATTGTTTTTGTGTAAAATCCCTCCGGGGGTAGGGGATGAATGGGAGATGATTTGATGACAGAAATTTCGAAAATGTTTATGCTAAAACGGCGTAAAAAGTCTCAAATGATATAGAAAACTTGATTCTGGAACGATTTTTTTTTATCTGTCGGTATGTCGGTCGGTTGGTTTGTCGGGCTGTACGTCTGTCTGTTAGTAGGCGCCATAACTTTCGAACGAATTGAGATATCATCTTCAAATTTGGTACCCAGTTAGCACCCGACGAAGGAACGCTTCGAATTGTTTTTGGGTAAGATCACTTCACGGGGTAGGGGATAAATGTGGGGTGACTTAGTAAACATTAACATTTTTTCATTAAAACTCGAGTAATAACGTTTCAGAAGTTTATGGGTACAGGAATACGAATATTTTCTTTGTGGTCGTCATGGACCCTAAATTCATATTATGAGAATGTATTTCTGAGTAGAATAGAATATCACAGCTATGTGGAAGTTATGATTCAATTTACAGCACTATTTTGAATAGCCATCTCGTATTTTGAAAATTTGTGATTCATACAGCATTGCTAACATTTAGGCGGTTATTAGTGCAAAAATGTGACTATTTTCATTGAATCCTTTTGTAGAGGCTTTTATTGTGTATATTGCTATTTTTAACGTAAAGTTAAAATCAAGTGAAATATTTACAACAAAATCGTTTTTTTTTTGTTCAAATTTATCTAACGTCGAACTCGTTTGGAAAAGGAAGCTACAGAACTTGCAAGATACATTCTAATAAATCATTACAACTAAAATTTGGCTCTCAAATTATTTAATTTTTGACATGCCTATCGTTGGGCCTAATCAAAAAGCAAACAACTATGAAAACTAAACCAAGTTAGAACGTGGTGCACTTTGGTATTGCTGTTGACGTTAGTAGTAAGGATGCAACGTAACGATTCATTAAGTTTTTATTATTTATGAAATATGATACATATTTTCAATTCTCATAACGTTAACACTTTTGTTGCGTGGAAATGTTATGAAGAACGATATTAATACACATTGACCCTGTTATGGCGTCTAGCGGCGCTTACCAATTGACACAGCTTGGTACCATGACGTGTTTAGAACATTCCTGGAAATTAGACGTAAAAATTTACTAAAAACAGGTATGTCTCTATTATCACCAACTTTATAAATAACTACTAGGCAATACAGTGCTTTGTTTCTCGAAAATCAAGGCTTAACAAGATATTGTGACAATACCAAATTATTGGAAATATAAATAATTATTAAACGAACAAGCCAAATCAATGTAACGCCAGTAATATAAAGGCTGTTTATCAATGTTCAGAACCCCTATATTAATAGTTAAAAAATATGTCGTAAATGGTCCTTGAAATATAGCTTCATTGAACGTACTTATCCAAAATAAAGTCTCTTGTAATACTTATCTAATAAGTTTTATTCCATTTTACTTCCACATTGTGAATACCTAAGTGTGGAAGTATGCGTCGGCGACAAAAATTTCCAAAAAAAATTTCCGCTTACACGTCGTAGAAAGTGTCAAAACATATAGAAAACATGATTTGGGAACAAATGTTTTGTGACTGTCGATCTGTATATCTGTAGCCACGATGAGAACGAATTGAGATATTGTCTTCACATTTGGTAACAGTTAGCACCCGATACACCAACGAGTGGGAGTATTTTTGGGTACAATAGCTACAGTGGGTAGGCGATGAATGGGGTTATTTGGTAAAAATTGACATTTTTTCGTTATAACGTGCGTAATATAACGTTGTAGGGTTTGTTTATTAGCAAACTTTCAATTTCATCAAACATCTGGTACTCTGTGCCGAAATTAAATTAATGGTTAAATGTGTGGAGGTGGAATATCAATGACAGAAATTTAGAAATTTTCTCTTGCCAAAACGGTGTAAAAAGTCTCAAAACATATATGAAATTTGATTCTGGAACGATTTTTTTATCTGTCGGCCTATCGGCCTGTACATAGTCCGTTAGTAGGCGCAATAGCTTGCGAAGGAATTGAGATATCATCTTTCGAAATTTTCCGGGGGTAGGGGATGGGGGATGATTTGGTGAAAATTGACATTTTTTCGTAAAAACTCGAGTAACATAACGTTTCAGAAGTTCATGGTTACAAGAATACGAATATTTTCTGTGTGGTCAAGTCATGGACCCTAAATTCATTTCGTGAGAATGTCTTTCTGATGAGAGTAGATTATCAAAGCTATGTGGAAGTTCTGATTCAATTTGCAGCACTATTTTGATATATAACATTTGCATAAATTGTCAGCAATGTGACCTTAATTTAAGAAAATAATAGATATTTCACTACACAAAATTTTCCACAAGCATCATACATTTTAACACATTACTCTTACAGTTATATATCTAGAGCCTCGGTGGTTAAGTAGTAAGAACGTGTGCCTCTGAACCGAAGTGTACTGGGTTCGATCTCAGGGTTCTCCTTTCACTTCTCTAGTACATACTGTAGAATTAACATCAACCGAGGTTGTGGGAGCGAGTTGAATGTCTATATCTTCCGCCATTCGGAGGGGCGTAAAGCCGTCAGTCCCGTGTCCATGCGATGTTGGGCACGTTAAAGATCCCTACCCTTCTTACAGAAATGCAGGGGTTCGCCAAAATTTCCAGGATAGTGAGGTGAAACTGCTCCCTGGCGTCGGTGATTGGCCATAGTCGCGGAAATATACCGACGTTAAAGAAACAAAAAAAAAACACACACACAGTTATATATCTGGAATACCATACTGTTTATTGTGCTAGCAGTGATCACTCACATGCTGCCACTGGTCTTCCACCTACAGTTAAACATATGCACCCTGAAGAGTCGGCGTTAGATAAGCATCATATTTCGGAAAACCTTTGGCCTTATTTAACCAAACGAAGGCTCTTACCAGAGTCTGCATTGGGGTCGCAGCGCTGAGAGGCCAAAGGCCTACACGACTCATTAAGCAATTTACAAATCTACAATTTACCAGAGTAAAGCGATATCATCAGGAAAATAAGGAAAAATGCGCTTGAAATACAGAGGCATAGTTACAATATCAACTGAGATGGCGGTTAACGGTGATTGCAGCCTGAAAAGTCGGCGTTAATTGAGCATTCTATTTCGGAAAACCATAAAATCATATTTATCAAAACGAAAGTCCTTGTCAGAGTAAAAGGTTATCACCAGCAAAATCAGGAGGGAAGGCACTTGAAACACGGAGATCTCTTAACAATATCAACCGAGATGACAATTTCAAGTTATGTAGAACTCGACTACCTGCACTTAGTAACACAAATAATCAGCAATGGTAACGTCACCCACAGTGAACTCACTGCCTGCTCACGCAATGATCAGCAGCGATTACATCATTTCCAGGTATAAGAAGAGTTGCCAGTTTCAGTCCAGTCAGTAACTATGGCCGACGGAACGTCTAAAAACCCAGCCTGTGGGTTTCCGCGACAGAACAACCCTAAAGCCAGTCAGCTGCCAAACTTGCATGTTTTTCTTACATCTTCTTCAACTGTGTTCCGTGCTTATTTGGCTCTGTTTTGGAACACATTAACTAGTACCTACCTACTTCAAGTATGTGGATATTGGGGAGTATGAGGATGTCGTGGTTACTGAATCTTGTCATGTGTGTCTATAAGCGATGCTAAATATTTTCCTACTAACACTTTTGTGTTGTTTAAAGGTTTAACTTGCTTGTCCCCAGTGTATGATACCAAATCTTAACTGTGAGTAAAAACACGCATAATACAATGACAACAAGAGCCTATGTGGTTCAGTGGTAAGAACGTGTGCCTCTGAACCGAAGGGTCCTGGGTTCGATCCCAGGGGTCTCCTTTTACTTTTTCAGTACATACTGTAACATTAACATCAACTGAGGTTGTGGTATTGTATTTGAGCAAGTTTAATGTCTGCACGTTCCGCTCTTCGGAGGGGGCGTAAAGCCGTAGGTCCCATGTTCATGCGATGTTGGGCATATTAAAGGCCCCTACCCTCCTTACAGAAAGGCAGGGGTTCGGCAAAATTTCCAGGAGAGTGGGGTGAAGCTGATTCCTGGCGTCGGTGATTGGCCATAGTCACGGAAATAGGCCGACGTTAAAGAAAAAAAACACACACAATGACAACACAGTATAAGTTCTGAAACTTTGGTGTTCTTATTGCAAATGTTATGAATGAAATTCATGTGAAGAATCAATCAATGTGCACGTTCCGTTTTAGCATACCCGTAAGAATACACTTAATTTGGTAGATATCTGCAAAGTTATAGCTTAGCCTTCCAGTTTTGCGTCTTAGTTAGGAGTTTATTCTGACTAATGCATGTGTTCAACTTTCTGAGTGTCTTCGGTATAGATCACATCTAGGAGAGAACCTAGCAAAGATAGTTAAATCTTAATTAGAAGATCATATACATACAAGTTTTAAATGTCACAACATTTTAGTGAGTAAACATCAGTTAGTGACATTCAGTTATCGTTGCATTATAAAATACACGTGCCCTGGTACGCAAATCAGATATGGCATGCTGGTTTAATACATGTGTATCATTAATGAAGGGATGTTGATAGGAGCCCGCTGTGTCGCCTACTGTAAGTCGAGAGATGAGCGGTGTTCCTGTGATACGGGTTTATCACTACAGAGCATATATAATGTTAGTTGTCATTGTATCAGTATATCTGTCAGTACCACGCATTTCCTAACACTGGGGAAATAGGATGCAGCCTATCTCTCTCATATGTGAACTTTATGATAAGTCTAAACTATAAATAAAGACAATATTTTTGTTTGTTTAGGTGCGATTTACAGTGGTAAAATAAAAGCTAAAACATCAACTAAAAGAACTAAAATTTGGGATTAAAAATGCATACAAAACTGTAGATGACTGATGCAAAAAAGTAGTTTTGTCCAAACATCGAAATATTTGACTGAATATAATCGAACAAACCAATGCCTTCAACAACGACCTGTCTAAGATTTTGAGCTGGGAATCCACAAACCTTGCTAAATATAATTCTTCGAGAACACAGGATAGCGTATTAACTAAAATATATCATGCCCAGATAGCTAGCAAGATATAGACTAAATATACTTTCTTATATTGTTAAGGTATTACGTTAAAAGAATGTCTACTGACAAGGGCGGATATATGGGGAGGCACCCTGTAGAGTGGCCTCTTCCACTGCCGTATCCAACCAGGCCTATTCCAACCACGACTCAGGCTCTGGACGTGTCTTTGTGTAACCACCGCCCTGTTGTCTTTTCCGCTCCTTATATTATCGCCCAGGTTTTCCTCTGCTCCGCCGGGTGCGGTCATTCTCAGTATGCCGGTTTTCCCTCAAAATTCGCCGCCTTCGTGTGTTCCCGTCTTATATGCCGCTCCTCTCCTTCCAGACACAAAGGTGAACACCGCCAGTGCTGCCTTGGAAGTCGTTCTGTAGGCCTTCGTTATGCCCAACAAAAATGCTCTTTGGGCCGACTGAAGTTTTCTAGTTACACTAGAATCCCTCGCTCGTGCACCCCAGATTTTGGCACCGTACAGGAGAGCTGGTTTCACTGCTCCCTCATATAAGACGGGTCTTCCTGAGTTTCCTTCTGACGGCGCCGTTATAGTGATGAGCTGATCGTCCGCAAAAGCCTAGAACTCGATTTTTGCTTCCGTCTTGCCCTGTCCTATGGAGTCGATTTCATTAAACCAGTCCTCCGTTATAAGTAGCCACATGATCGCGCCTAAACATACCCTTGTGGGCAGCATTTGCTGGTGTTTTTTGTAACCCCTTCAGAAGTGACGGTTCTGTCGTCCAGAAAATTGACTACCGCTCTATCCAGGTTTCCCGGACATCCAGATTCTGTCAGTAGTTTCCTTAGCATGGGGTACCAAGCCGAGTTGAAGGCATTTTAATGTCCAGCGTTACCAGCAGGACATGCTGCCCAGCTTGATCCACCTTTTTGATTCCGCTCACTGTCTTTGCCAGCGCATCCATTATCCCGCGTCCCTTACGGAAGCCATACTGTCTGCCAGACAGCCTTCCATTTTTCTCCAAGTGGTCTGAGAGTCTTCTCGCCATCAGCTTGTCATACACCTTTCCGATTGATGGTTAACAAGCACAGGTCTTTGCCCTTCGCTCGCTGGTTTGGGTAGCCACGCAATCTGCTTCCAAATCCTCGGAAAAAATCCTTCCCTCAAGCAGGCATGTAATAGTTTAAGAGTTTAAAGCGCCGCCACCGAGTTAACGGGGCCGCTACTGAGTTATAACCACGCTACCTCTGGTAGCAATGAACGCCTGTAAAATTCAGAAATATTTTGGGGAATTACAGATTTCAAACTACTTTAACATCGCTAAGCGCCAACAATTTTTCGAGTTCGGTTTCGGTTCGAAATTTCGAAGCTTCGCACACCTCTACTATTAACCTATACCGTTCGTTGGCCAGGAAACTAGTTTTTCGGGAACATTTTAGGTTTATTTTCGAATTTTTTTTGTACATTTTCAAACAATAAACTTATTTTGATGAAATATGGTACATTGTTTCTACTATATAGGTTATATGGGTAACCACATTTGATGCCTGCTTTCTTAAAAAAATACATCTTTTCTATTTAAAACATTTTAATGAAAACTCATTACCATAACGCACTTGCTGCGTCCAGGCGTTTTTTAGATTATACCAAAAAATTGAATAGAAAAATTATAAAAAATGATGCAATAAAATTACACCCGCGTTACATAAACACGTTTGTATATAAACTACCGGTACATCTGCTACTACTGACTTTAATAATTGCTGAGACTTCAAACTCCTGGATCTCTTTTATCGTTGCCTGCTTCTGACAGATGTCCTTTCCTACTTCCCACTGCTCTTCCTTTACATTAAAACCTTTCTTACACAATGCTGCCGACAAGTGGGCTCTATTTATTGCGGAATCGATACCAGACAGAAGCGACTTGGATGTTTCATAACCTTAGCGGAATACTCCAAATTCACTGAGTTCCCCTGGGCTATAGTATAATAAAAGGTGGTTTAATAAAACATCATAGCAAAAGCGAATCCGCATTTAACAAGAGAAACGAAGGGAAACAATTTTGATATTATTCTTTTTTGTGACCACACTAAATTTTGTTAAATCTCGGGATAGAAAAAGACATTATATACAAGAGTGTGTAGGTCTTGGCATGAGTTTTTGATATGGATATTATAGTTCAATAATGGGAGGCGCAAAAGAAGCCTTCGTTACATTAAGAAATATAGTTTTAGGTTTTAGGTTCACAAATTAACAATGATAGCATTCAAAATCGACTTAAATCAGTCAGAGAAGTTGGCAAATACAGGCTCAAAAAATAGAAGACTGTATATCTAGGTTCCCTAGTGTAACTAGCAACGATTATACTAACGCTGAATTATAGGGAACACGCATGCGCGCGGTTGATTGTCTCAAATTATTACTTTCTTCAGGTAAACTTAGATCAACAAACAAATTGATTTACACTATTATTACGTATTATATTGTATGTATGAGTGCAGTTTCGCTAAAGTTCTCAGCTTTGTCAAATGCAAAATAAATATGAGATTTTACAATTCGGAATCCCTACTCAGTGTGGAATGAACATTTCTATAATTCTTAGAAATGTTCATTCTACACTGAGTAGATATTCTGAATTGTAAAATATTATATTCATTCTATAGAAATGTTCATTCTGTTTTTGCCAAAGCTGAGAACTTCAGGGAAACTGCAGTCATATATACAATATAATAAATAGTAGTGTAAATCCATTTGTTTGTTTATCTAGGTTGACAATGGATTTACATCAAGTATCGGCCTCCACAATGTCATATTTAGCCAATTACAGAAAGCTACTAAGGTAACATAAAGTAATAGTGTGGTTCCATTACAAATGGCACACCTGTAGATGAGGTTAGAACAGTAATTTTCACAATTTTTGTTTGAGGCTGGTGGGAGAGAAATTTCAGACAACGGTTGTTTTCTTGTGGAATGATGATGTGAATGGTTCCGCCTCCGATGTTCTGAGGACTCGTTAATTAATTTGGCTGTTAGACGATGACTGTGCGGTTGCGGTAGTTGTCAGTTGCTCTTCTGGGGCATTTGTTACATCTTTGTTACGGGGAAGACAAATTCGTTATCATCAAACACATTTGTATCAAAAGGCGATATGCCGCATTTTGAAAACTCGTTAACAACATTTTCAACCGAAGCAGCTTTGGCATAGACCTTGGATCTTTGATAGAGACATAATTTGGTTAAATTTGCAGTTTACTTCACGGACAGTTTTAGATAACTCGACTCCTGATAGATAAAGTTTGGCATCTTACATGCACGTTGACAGTATTTTTACCTTTTGCTTCCTTGTCAGTGCGGAGATATTTACATTTTCGATTATTTGCTGACCTGCTGCGGTAAGTTGAAAATGATTTGTTTTTCACAATTTCTCGAATTTTTTCGCTTGTTATATTACGTGCTCCTTTCCCACTACACCCCTTCCCCTGCAGTTACTTACCTATCACTATATATTTCTCAGATTGCACTCCGCCGTTTTTTGACTGAGCATGCTTCGTCGTGCAGGTTATCCTTCCTTTCCTGCGTACCTACAACCACAAGAAAAAATTCTTGCGAACAACCCCCAAGATAGTTACAGGACCTGGAGCGAATATGGGCGCTGTGCGGGATAAACAGGGTTTCAGCAGGTATGGCTGCAAAATGTGGGAGACGCAGCTTTTCAAAGTCTGACTAGGTGGTTTTTTAGTTGCATTTAGTAGCATTTCCCGCATATATTTTCTCCCCACCCAGCAACTCTATTAACTCCTGATCCCTTAACTTTCTTGGCGGATTGTTGCAACAATTTTCCTGGTGGCTTGAGCATCCAAGGGGGAATTCTATGCATGCTTCTGAAAAAAAATTCTAAAAACCCTCCGTGCAGTAAACTGCATATTTACCGAAATTGCATTCCACTTCGTCGCCTATAATGTCTTTTTAGCGAAGTTTTATTTTAAAAAAATCACGAATAGAGAGGTATCGACAGAATACAGCACTAAAGTCAATGAGTTCACTTGCATTTTCACTTCTGTTTATTTTTATATTACATATATTTGAGTACGAGATAAGTATAATTAAGGGAAGCGGGTAATTATCATTGGGGCAACACAAACTTGATAAGTATAGAAGTTATACAGGGCGCGTTAACAGTCATAAACTTGATTTCGTCATCATGGCACAGTAGTATTCTGATCATAAAAAATTACTCCTAACTGTATGCACACAAAAATTAGTAAAATACATTTCCAAAATCTAATAAAAAACAACAGTGTCGTAATTTATCAAGAGGTTAAGATGTGATGAAACGTCAAACTCACTGTGCCCGGTTCATCATCAGCACGCTACTGACTGTTATCGCTCCTGTGTGATCTACGTCTGAAATTGTACGTGGCGCTTGCGCCGTGAGCTTCTATTGGTCGGTTTACTGTTCTCTGATTGGTTGTGCCTTCGTACTGTGTCCTGTATATCGGTCTCCTGTCTTGATCACTGTGATTTGATACTTTGTCTATTTGTATGGCCTTTATTAAGTTTTCTTTAAATGTTTGTACTTGGATTTGTTCTGGCATTAACTGTTTCTTATAGTTTGTTTGTTGAATGTAGTATTGATCCCAGATTTCAATTTTTTTGTGGTCTTTAACATGTTTCATTAGTTGTAATTGGGTGATGTCTGGTTTTTGGTGTTTTGTGTTGTGAATGTGTATAGCTACGTTTTATTTGTAGCTAGGTATGTGGATTTTATCTAATGCTGTTATGTTCCTTGAATCCTGTTTCTATTGATTTTTTTGTCATTCCTATATATTTTTTATTGCATGTGTTACATTCTATTTGATATATTCCGTTTAATTCATGTGGGTTGTGTTCTTTTTTTTTATTATTATTTTGTTATTGGTAATAAACAAAATAAATAAAAAACAAGAACACAACCCACATGAATTAAACGGAATATATCAAATAGAATGTAACACATGCAATAAAAAATATATAGGAATGACAAAAAAGAAAACAGTAAACCGACCAATAGAAGCTCACGGCGCAAGCGCCACGTACAATCTCAGACGTAGACCACACAGAAGCGATAACAGTCAGTAGCGTGCTGATGATGAACCGGGACGGTTCGAAAACTGCAGTCCACGCAAACCAATAAAAAATCACAAAAAGTACAGCAAACAAATAAAGTGTATATTTAAAAAGTGATTACAGTGTAATGCAACATTACAAAAGATATATATATATATATATATATATATATATATATATATATATATATATATATATATATATATATATATATATATATGCTGTGATATTATTATGTTATGCTATTATGTTGCGACTGTACTCACCATATGATGACATGCGCGTGACAGTGGAAAAAATAGGTACCCGCATTATCATATCTCTCCAGTAATTGTATCATGTAGGACAGTCGGTACCAGCACGCTGTTGTATACAGCCGCTTTTACCTCTTCAGATATACATTCACTCCCAGCTATAATGGTCATAGCTCCCAGCTCCTTTCCGCCTGCATTTACCCTACTTAAATGTCATCATATATTCTTCCATCGTTTGAAAATAGTCTCCCTAAATACCTGAATTCCTTTACTTTTTCTACTAGACTGCCAATTACTCTTTGTCAAACACCATAGGTTTGGTCTTCTCTACGCCAACCGTAGGTTCATTTTATTTGTTACTGTCATAAGTCTCTCTAACACCCGCTGCATTTCTCCTTCAGAAATTCAGTGGGTGTTAGAGGCTGTTTTATGCACTGATAAAAAACTATATATTTATGCCTATTTTTTACAAATACAGCGAATCCACTTTTCCCCTAGAACTGATTCCGTAAATGGGTATAAACAAATAAGACAGACAGAATCTTCATCTTCTGTTGACGTCGATGATGATTTCTTAAGAGATTGTGGCAATGGCCACTTTCCCTTAAATTTATTTTGAAGTGATTTCTTTTAAGACCTGGCTTGGAAGAACCAAACACATTTTTAATGGTTTTGCGTTGCTTTTCTTCAAGTTAATTTTTCTATTGACTACTTTGGTAGAACTGGAAGCAAAACTTGTTGATAATTAAAAAAACTTTCACACTATCGGACCGAACCACCAACAGTCCGGACACTTTGTCCGATTGGATAGTCTGTAGGCATGTCTCCGAGTCAAAACTGTTGAGTGAAAAACCTTCGGACTCTTGGACTCCTCAGCACATTCTCACTAATAACTAAGACAATACCCACTGAGTGATAGCCCAGTTTTTTAATTTATCGACAGATATGGAGTCATCGTAAACAAATTTACATATGGGAGTGGGACCTTCTTTCAAAAAATCACGATTACTACTGACTGGCAGTTAGAGGAATCGAATGTCGGGCTCTTTGGTCGTGTTAGGTGCTCCCGTGCGATGGTTTGTAGCCTTTTTAAACGATTTGGACGAAACTTTCATCGTTTGCTACACTTGATAAGAGAAATTAATTAATTGAAAATTATAAAAATGCCTGTACATAGACAGGGTGTTGCAATTTATATGACACACACTGAATAAAAAAATATTTTACGTTACGGCTGAAACGAATTTGAACAAACATTGACAGCCGGTTTATGAGTGCCAGCTAAGTCTTATATGCATCAACAAAATGAAAAATGTATCCATAAACATAAAACTCTCTTTCAGATCTTTTTTACTGTGCTGCCGGCATTCCCTGGATTTAATATTAAACAGAATTCTCAACTTTTCCTCACTGTTCCAATAGCAAACAGAATTACTGTGCCTAATAATCTAATTTACTTTTATGGTAATGCAAGAGGCATAAACTCTGTTTTAGTAGGTAATTAGATTCGAGGACATCGATGAACGCCGCTTCGTTTTCCGGTTTGTTTTTATGACTGTTAATATTTTATGAGAAACATCTCTCTGCAAGATATATAAATTTATGTTTAAGACACTTAGTTAACTGGAATTATTCCTTAAAATAATAAAAAATCGTATTATTATCATAAAAAAATACTGTCCTACAAAAAGATACAAAATTAGTTTTAAAAATATTGTGGCAAAGATGTTCCAAGTTTTATAAGCAGCTCGTTTAATAAAATCTTCTAAAAGGATAAAATATTTTATGCCTCGAAAACGAAGGGAATGATCTGGCAGCCACTTCTTAAGACCTGCGATTACATTCATGGCATTCCAAAAAATGTATTCCCCGTAAACGTTCTTTTAGCTTACGGAATGAAAATTAATTAGTGGATTATTGAACAAGTGTTTGTGGGTTACCGACGTCTATCAAATGTACACATGTGGTTCTTATCTATCAACATAAAATCCAGAAGCTATTCGTCGGTGATAATACCACATATTTTAATTTTATTTATTTTTTATATTATTATAATACCGTGTTAAGTAGACCACACCCTTTTGCTCATTTTTTGTGCATTATTTAGCATACTTGATGCTGTTTTTTAAATTGCCAGTGCTTAGATTTTGGTGGGTGGCTGGTTGAGTGAGTTGGAATTGTGTATTACTACGGGCTATGGGACGCCCTTCCTGCGGATATATCATACAGGAAAAAACAATAAGAGCTTGATAGACAGAAAAGAAGCCAACACCACGAGAATCACTTCTAGATGGGCATTTATACGATGTATAAAATATAACACAAACATAATTCATTTGATATATTATGTCACCGTGGTGCAATCAACTAGAAACATTTACTACCAATAATAATCCTCAGTGGTAATATTGGCCTGAATTTCGAGAGGACATCGTACGCCAGTTTTCATAGCAAGTGAGATAACTCTACTTTCAAATACGGGTCTTTAGTTAGAAGTTGGACTCCCCGATTTGAAGTCGAAACTGTAAGAAAATAATTTATAAATTGGTCGTGCCTTAGTTTAGAATTACAGTTACGCTCCTTATGCAACTTAGTTTTCGGGTTTAACATTGTTTGTTCTATTTCTGCTATAAATTAGAATGATTGTCTGAGACATTAAAAAACTTAATTTTAGTTTGCTGCCATTAGAAGAAAAAGTTGAAATAAAAAACAGTGCAAAACCAGTGCCTGATTTGAATCTAAATCAGATACAGAAAAACTGTACGCGGTAGGATGATTCTACACGCGGTTTTGACAAAAAAATGTATTTCCGAGGAAGATAGAAGGATATATTTTTCTTTCAAAAGATAAATTACTATTTTTAGTGACTCTTCTTAAGAAAAATTCACTAATGAGAACATCCCGACTTTTGAATTATGAAAAAATTTCTTCAAATGGGCGCAAACTAAGACCCCTAGAACCCATATCCAGGGTCAGTTTAAATTTATATATATATATATATATATATATATATATATATATATATATATATATATATATATATATATATATATATATATATATATATACGCCACGTTATCATTATTTCTAATTTATTTGCAGCGGAGATTGTATAGGTTGAGAAGGACTACAACCTAAAATTATTTTCAAATATACAGGATGATCGAAGAAAGTGTGACACCTCAAAGTTATATTTGTTCTTATGGAACACCGGTATTTGACAACGTTTTTGAATAAAATAAGGTTCACATACTCCGAGGATCCCTATTGATTTTTCGACGTATGTGAGGTTTTCAAAAAATATATTATCTCCATTGTCAGATGATGTCCTAAAAAAACTCACTAGCTTTCGATGGCGGATTTGGTACTTCATCAACTACTGTAGTTAATATTTCACAATACTCTACAGGGCGTTCAAAAACTCTGGTTTTATTATCGGCACATTCAAAGCAGATTATTTCATTTATTTCAAATGGAACACCTTCTATTTTTGCTGCATTTCATAGAGAAAATAATTCCCTTTCATATGATACTGGGGTTCCCTATACCCAAGTGGGGCGGTTCTGGCGCTATTCACACTTTTATTCTTGTTTACACATGCCAAGTTGATTATTGTGTTCGTTTCAAATTGAATAGCCTGTATTTTACAGGCTAATCTAGAGTAATATTCGATTGCCTTAAAAACTACATGAGGCTTTCTCATGGCTAACTGTAACCGTTTTTGTACAAATAAGACTTTTCTCTTGATGACAAATTCTCTGCATCGGATATTGAAATGAATGAAACGTACATGGTTACTTGATTGTACATATGCCTGTGACATTTGTCAATTCTTGTCAATTCTTGTTTGTGATTACCTATTGCACAACTTCTAATTCTTCAGGTGCTCTGGCACATTTTCAAATCAGAGTGCGACAAGAACATAGTAGGCATTTTCCCAATAAATTGTTTGGACGAGGAGGTCCACAAAACTGGCCAGTCAGATCGCCAGACCTAACATGTCTTGATTTTTTCCTGTGGGGACATGTTAAGAATATCGTATATGCCTTCGACCACACAAGATGACATGAAACAACGCATACGGAATGCTTTCAATACAATATCGCCGCAAATGTTGCTCAATGTCAAGCGGCCCTTTGAACAAAGGCTACAATTATGCATTGAACAGGATGGACGTCAGTTTGAACATTTGTAGAACTATGTTTATTATAGTTACTCTTGGTTTTTCTGTTCTTATTTTTATCATTAGTTTCCAAATTGAATTTCAAACAAAGCAAGCTAAAGAGGTATGGTCATTTTCGATTGGGTTTTGGGATGACCATTTTTAGCGGCCACAAATAAAACTAGCATACTTTGATAGTACCTCATACAACATATGTAACAGTGGTAAAAACGATTTCAAAAGTTCATCGGAGTCGAGATATACAGGGTGATTCATTTGGTGAGCGACATTCGTATGTCGGTAACTATGGCAACTAGCTTCGGGGAAAAAACTGTTCGAAAGGTTTTTTCCAGTGCAATACAGATGATATTTTTTATTTTCTTATTCTTGTCACCAGATGGCGCTTTTTCGGTTAAAACTTTTTGAGCGCTGTTATATCAAAATATTCCTATTACAATGTCATCTTCTGTTTACTTTTCCTGAAACCCCGAGTCTTGTTCTATATTTTTTGTCTGAGTTACGAACCTCTTATACAAGGTGTTCACGGGAATCGTTGAGAATATCTATCTGCCATTATGGGAGCTACAATGTGATTCAGATGTAGAAAATTGTTCAGCTTTTCACGAGCATCTCGATTCTAACGCCAAAAAAGAAAAACAATTGCGCATCGAATTACTGAGATTGACATATTAAGTTTATTTTTCTAAGTGGAACGCTAGGTATTTTCCTGGCTAGTTCAACTGCAAATTCAATTGTCCATCTTATGATGCTAACACGTTCTAGTCGATTCTGCACAGTTCCAGAGATATCTAGATCTGGATATTATTGTTCACGGGAATCGTTTACAATAGTCATCTCCGTTATTATTGGAGCTACAATGCGATTCAAATGGGGAAAATTGTTTAACTTTTCACGTGTATCTCGATTCTGACGTCAAAAAACCATTTGCGCAGAGTATTCTCGAAGGGGTATGGTCATTTTAAATTTGTTTTTGGGATGATCACTTTTTTAGCGGCCACAAATAAAACTAGGATGCCTTGATAGGACCTCACACAACATATGCAATAGCGGTAAAAAATATTTGAAAAGTGCACCTGAGCCGAGATAACAGTGCGATTCATTAGGTGAGCGACATTTTTATCTTGGTAACTATGGCAACTAGTTAATATAATCTAATATTTTTATGTCAATCTCAGCAATTCGATGTGCAGTTGTTTTTCTTTTTGGCGTTAGAATCTAGATGCTCGTAAAATGCTGAACAATTTTCCACATTTGAATCACATTGTAGCTCTAATAATGACAAAGATAGCTATTCTCAACGATTCCCGCGAACACCCTATATAAGAGGTTCGTAACTCAGACAAAAAATATAGAACAAGACTCGGGGTTTCAGGAAAAGTAAAAAGAAGATAACATTGTAAAAGGATATTTTGAGATAACAGCCTTCAAAAAGTTTTAACCGGAAAAGCGCCATCTGGTGGCAAGAATAAGAAAATAAAAAAATATCATGTGAATTGTACTTGAAAAAGCCTTTCGAACAGTTTTTTCTCCGAAGCTGCAGTTTACATAGTTACGAGACATGAATGTCGCTCACCTAGTGAATCACTCTGTATATCTCGGCCCCGATGCACTTTTTTTACCACTGTTTTACATATGTTGTAGCAGGTACTATCAAAGTATACTAGTTTTATTCGTGGCCGCTAAAAAAAGTGGTCATCCCAAAATGACCATACCCCTTTGTTGTTAAAAATGAAAAATTCTTATTTGTGGAAAAATAATAATAAAAGTGTGAATAACGCCAGAACCGCTGCACTTGGGTATAGGGTACCCTAGTATCATATGAAAGGGAATTATTTTATCTATCAAATGCAGCAAAAAAATATAGGCTGCCACATTTGAAATAAATGAAATAATCTGCTTGGAATGTGCCGATAATAAAACTTGACTTTTTGAACGTCCTGTAGAGTATTGTGAAATATTGACTACAGTAGTTGATGAACTACCAAATCCACCATCAAAAGCTAGTGATTTTTTTCTACGATATGATCTGACAATGGACCAAAGATTTTTTTCGAAAACCTCACATTCGTCGAAATATCCAGATATCTGTGAAACCGTAATAGCTAGCTATAGGGGTCCTGGGAGTAAGTGACCTAATTTCTCCCATAGAATTCAAAAACGTTGTCAAGTACCGGGTGTTCTATAAGAAAAAACATAACTTTGAGGTGTCACACTTTTTTTGATCAACCTGTATATTTGAAAATAATTTTAGGTTGTAGTCCTTTTGAACCTACACAATCTCTGTTTGAAACAAATTAGAAATAACGAAAAATATAGACGTGAGAGCCCGTGGCGTATGTGGTGGGCCTGCCTATATATATATATATATATATATATATATATATATATATATATATATATATATATATATATATATATATATATATATATGTATGTATGTATGTATGTATGACACCGATAACCCAAAAAATAATGGGCCGATTTTGATAAAATTTGGTGAGTACCTTCCTTTTGCAAGTGGCTTGGTTAAGCTTGTTAGCCAGGAAAATCGGCCCAGGTTCTCCCGAAAAATGTTATGTTTTCTTTCGGAAAAAAAATATATCTCCGGAAATAACAAAGTAAGGGCAATTTAATTTGGTACGCGTGTTTCTATTATAAATCTTGAACCATGTACCAAAATTTAGTTATAGGCATTTAAAGAAAAAACATTTGGGGTTTTCCTCAAAACGTCAAAGTCGCGGTTAGAAACGCCAAAATTGGCAACATTTAGACAAAGAACCTGAAACAAATGCGGTTATGTATAAAAATGTTTCAAGAAGAGCGTTCCTGTAAACCCTTAAGTTTCAGCTTCAACCGTCATTGTCCTTCATTTTACTAAAATATTTCCAGAAATTGAATATCAAATAGACCCTTTCTCTGAGGCTTTGGCAGTAGTTTTAGTTAAGTTTATGGTTTAAAGGTCTATAATTTTTAGCTAATTTTCGTAGAAAAAATTCGTTAATGAGGAGATAGCGACTTGTGAATTTTAAAGAGATTTCTTCAAATGAGCGCAAACTAGCCCCCCTAGAATCCATATCCGGGTGAACTTTCAGTTTTCATCCGATTACATATATGCAGGTTGGCGCATTTCTACAGTAAAGCTCAATATAATTGTTATTATCCAAGATACGAGGAAAAAGTTGTATAAGTTAATTATAGGGTGTCTTGAGCTGCATCTTATAAAATTATTTTGACATTCGCAGGGTGGCCCATAAGTCGTTGGTGATACCTAGATTTTTCGAACACCCTTATATTATTGCATTATGGCATTTTTTTTTCGAAATATGATGCATGTTTGTAAGAAAAAAATCAAGACGCAGTAACTGCGTGGGTATCGAAGTTTCATTAAATGCTTCAAATTTTAATAACTCAATTTGCTATTAATACGGTTTGTTGGCTAGGAAACCAGTTTTCTCTGAAAAATTTTAAGTTTAGTTTCGGAAAATTTTTGTACATTTTCAAACAATAAGTAATTTTGATAAAATATGGTACATTGTTTCTGCTATATAGGTTATACCGGTAGCCAAATTGATGCCTGTTTGCATAAGCGAGACATATTTGCTATTAAAAATATTTTTATGAGAATTCACTTCCATAACGCACTTGCTGTGCAGACTTTTTTGTATTGTAATTGATATGCACTCATAGATCATTTTGCAAGTTTTTGTAGTATGGTCCCTGAGGACAGTGTCCAGCTTGTTTACCATAATTGTTTAATGGCGTTTGAGTAACTGGCTGTCGTTGAAATTCGTATCATTTTTCAGCGACTGTGAATATTATGCATTTGGCACATTTCATAATGCAAGTAAACACAAACTTATTCATTTCTCTGTATGTACTCATGTTTGGCAAATATGCAGAAGCCAGATATTAAGTGCTTAACAGTTGCTCCTGTTTCCTTAGAAAATCTACATTTTCAGTAGTTTCGGTATACGTTCCTCATAGTATTTGGTACATATACATATAATTGACTTGCGCAGCTTTTAGAACAGATTCAGTTTCACCTTTCATTTATCCAAATCTTGGCCAATGAAATGTGGCTGGAACATTGATGGACGGTCGTCCAAGTTGTTGGATAAATTTAAATGGTCCATGTGTAATGGTTCTGCAGTCCATTGGGATTTTAATTTGTTCTAGATCGTTTGTTTCAGTTTTACCTTATTTAGCTTTTAACGTTTTCGTACTGTCGTTGGTTGTATATTGTTCGAACACCCAGTGAGCGTTAAAGCGTTGGGCCTAGTAATACTTGCCCCTTGCCAAGAGAAGAGAATATACAAGTGTTTATTAGACGCATTTTAGCCATCATAAAAGACACATACCGATTTCACTCTTATTAGAGCTGATCAGTGTGTCATACTGATGATACCCGAAACGCTATACCAAATTGACTTAGTATAGTTAGGCTTCCGAATCACAAGTGACATCTCCCTGTACATACTAGGAACTAGGTTTGTTCTACACAAGTATGCATGTGCCCATCACTATGACGCATCTCATTGAGTGTTCGGAAGTCTAACTATATTTGGTCAAATTGTTTTAGATGCACTTTGGCGATCATAAGTATAACACACTGATGACGTCTAATAAGAGCGAAACCGATATATCTCTTATGATGGCCAAATTGCATCTAACAAACACTTTTTTTGTATATTATGATACTGTTCTATTTTCTTGTTTAAATCTGGTAGCTATTTGTTGTTACGGAGCTAGTTTTTTTTTAGGTGGGTGATAAATTGAACTGTTTTACTCTGCTTATTTGTTTTTCTAAAATATAAGAAAACACATGTGTTCGACAGGTGGCTCAGCTTACGTCCACCCTAATTGTGTAGAGGAGATGATGAATGAGGTCCAATACAACAAAGTGCTGGAGACGAGATTTATCGGTCAACTGCATGACTGGTTCCCAAACCGTCATCTTCATGTACGTTAGTGCGCCGTGTCACAAAGCAAACTTCGTCACCGCGTTTTTCAAAGAAAAACTCTGCTGTAGCCTGTAAATAGGCAAGATACGAACTCCATTATGGAATTTTGGGCCATTGTCAAGAAGATGCTAAAGAAAACCAGCATACCAGTAAAAGTGGATCTAATATCAAGCTTTATAACCACATCTGACATCATGATGAGGAATTCAAGAACGCTTTAAAAAAAATAGAAAATTGTGAAAAGCATGTCAGACCGCATTGAATCACTTATTAAAAGCAGGGTGATGCATAAATATTAAATGTAACAGCATTGCGTTCATTTGTTTTCAAGTGTCCGGAAATGATGTTAACAAATTTTAAGGTGTGATTCTGCAGAAAAAAAGATGAAAAAAGTTACATATTAACATAGGTCCGTATAGTTTGTTGGTTGGCAGGGAACTGTTTTTGAGATAAGAGAACTTTAGTAGTCATACAATTTTTTATGAATATTAATTTTGTTAATAATATTACCAACAAATCAACATTTTTAGATGAAGTTTTTGAGATATTGGTGGAATCTACAGGTGAATTTGAGGATGTGCCAAATGTACTAGGTTACCGATTTTTTTTTTCGGCAAAGGGTGCGAAAAATAACGTTTTAAAATAGCATTAAGTACCTTATTTTTGTTATGTTTAGTGCATCACGCATTGCAAACGTCCTTTTAAGTCCGTTTATCTCGAAAACGGTCGACTATACGACTTTATACCAAGAGGATCGAAGAAAACCTTTTACGTGGGAAGGTTCGAAGAATTATGATTTCTTCAAAAACTGGCAAAAATACACTTAACGAAAAAATATATTCCTAAATAACAAGCTACCCCTTTGTTCTCACGCCACTGGTTGCAATACAGGTCACTTATTTATAGAAAGTCACCTATAACTCAGACTTATACGTAAAACTTCATAGCTGTATTGTAGTTCAAGTAGATTCAAATAAATTGAATAAAAACCACTTAAAATTGAGCAGTTTTCCCAAAAAAAATTTGGGTCGCTTTGGGAAAATTCTTGTATCTTCTAAAATAACAAAGTTATTTTAACTAAATTTTATACGCAAATTGTCCTTATACATATAACGTATGCTACGCGCCAAAATTCAAATCTTCTAGTTAAAAGAAAAAAGTCACTAAAACATAAAAAAAAAGTTTTATCGCACTGGAGGTCAAAGGAGGACAAAAAACCAAAATATTGTGTGTGGGAAACAAAATCTATTGAATATTACAGTCAAAGATTACGTGTCTTTGGCGCAAATAGATCAAGAAACAAAACAAAATACTTAGCGACGTTTTGAAATATATTGCTTTACTACGTCTTACGTTTCTGTGTCATTATGTTTAATTGTCTAAAATATTTACAATCAAGAAAAGATATATTTGAAATTGAAGACATTTTAAGGAAAATTCGCTACCATAACGCATTTGCCATGTCCAGACTTTTTATTTGATGACCTACGTGCGGGCATCCAGTAAAGATAAAGAAGAGCAGCAAGGAACTGGGTTGGTTATGCAGGCGTGTGTGGAGTAGCGGTTGTCCGTTCAAAGTTATGACGAACGGTTACTTTTTCTGTCAGGAATGCAGCAAACTGAGGAGATGCAAGAATCTCGTTTTGAAATGAAATCACTGAGGACTAAAGTAGTTTCCTGTGCTGTCGATGTTCTGTAAGTTTGGTGGAGCCACAGCACTGTTCATTATGCTGTGGTAGAGCTCTAGTTATCTCCTGTGCTCCTGTTATGAAAGAAATCATAGTTGTCTTCTTCTTGATCCAGGGCACCCTTTAACGCACCGACGACGGTCTCACCTTTTCTACTGTAAGTAGTAATTTACTTGATGTTTTGAGTTCCCTGCCTTTAGGATAGAAAACAAAAAATACCCACATTTGTCTAAGTATGGAATGAATGATAAATTTTACATTACTATTTACCAAAATAAATCATTATGAGAGAGAAAGGGAGAGACAGAGAGAGTGCAGCATCCACTGTGAATCTTGAAATATGTGATAATAAAAGTTAACTGGGCACTATTGCTAACTTTGTTATTATTGGAGCCACGTGATCACTTAAATTACCAAACTTGTGTATTTTTTGCGCTGATTACGATGATCTAAAATAAAAAACAATCAAGGATCGTGTGTTTGGGATATTGACAGAAAAATATTTTTTTCGAATGGAACATCCTGTTATCAGCATTCGGTAGAGAATCTAATTCTGAACAAATAACTTGTTATGCCCAAGTGGCCTAATACGAAGATAAAGGAAATAGGTATCGTCAAATTTAAGAATATGAATGAAATAGCTATAAATTAGAAACAAAACGTTTACACCGTTTTACAGAGCAACAATAAAACCTCAAAGATAACTTTGATGATAATTGTTTATGTTGTGTATTACAGCAGTTTTAAAATGACTTTTACTCATTTAGAAAAAACTAACGGGACGCAGCAAGTGCGTTATGGTAGTGAGGTCTTTGCTAAGGCAAGATATCCACCAAATTTCATTAAAATAACATTGCAATTTTCGGCGACGAAAGAAAAATCAAAATATGAATAACTCATTTTCTATAAACTTAGAAAGTTGAATTTTGGTACGTAGTAAGGCCTCTCCTAAGGCAATATATCCGTTAATTTTCATTAGAACAGCTTTGTAATTTTTGGAGAAAAATTTTTTTTGAAAGAAAACTCAAAATTTTTCCGAAAAACCCCGTCCGATTTTCCTGGATAACCAACTCATCCAAGTCATTAATAAAAGAAAGTCACTTGCCGAGTTTCATCGAAATCGGTTAATTATTTTTTGAGTTATCAGCGGGATATATATATATATATATATATATATATATATATATATATATATATATATATATATATATATATATATATATATATATATATATATATATAAAACTTCAAACTGACCCCGGATATGGGTTCTAGGGGTCCTAGTTCGCGCTCAAAAAATGTTTGCAAAGTCTCACCATCGATACCTCTCTATTAGTGAATTTTTTTAAATAAAAATTCACTAAAAAATTCGAGACTCAGCAAATGCGTTATAATAGTGAATTTGAATACGAATTTTACAGTACTACTAGTACGGTATATTTCTGAAAGTTTACTGAAATATTACTGAAAGTAATACTTTTCATTTAACCAGGCGTCGAAGATCGGGTTTAGAGGTCCTAATACAAGCTCATTTGAAGAATTTCTCTCTTTCTATTGTCATAAAAAGTATTGAAACCTTGTGTTCTAGCTCCTTTTGAAAAAAAAACTTTGAATGCCCAAAACTCAATTTTCTACGCTAAAAATGAAAATTTGGTGTATCTTGGTACTGTAAGTCTTTTTAAAGGAAACTTGTATTACAAATTTCATTTTAAAGTTACAAAATTGATTCATGTTTAGAAGACGAATGTATCTGCCAAATTATAAACGTGGCAGGTTTTTTTCCTTGTTAATCGCCTGTATAATTTCGTTTTAGTTAACCTAATCAAACCGGTTGTTACCAACAAAAAAAAAAAATTTCAAAACAAATTTATTGGTGAATTGTCTTAATAAAAATTCACTAATACGTTATTAACAATAAAAAATGTCTGCTGAAATGATTACTTTATCTAACTTGTGTTATGTTCTGTGAGCCTCATTTTATATAAGAATCGATTATGGTGAACTAAACTCTCATTTCTTCTGCGATTCATTTTAATAGTTTCTTAACACAGCAAGTGAAAACAAAGAAAATGCCTCTACTCCTGAATTCATAAAAGTGAAGAAATCAATTCATTATTCAAATAACTTACCTACTTGAAAAATTAATCAACGAATATTAACGGTTATATTCTTATTCTTTGATTTCCAATTTTAGAAACATATTATACAATCATTTACTATTTAACCCCAAAACAGAACTGTGAAATCATAATAAATAAACAAAACACATTATTATTTACTTTTCAATTTTAGAAGCATATACAATCAATTACCTAACCTCAAAACAGAACTGCCAAAGCATAATAAATAAACAAAATCCCATTTGGTTTTTACTTTGCGTAGCTGATATAAAACTTCCTTATTTTCCACTTTCATGTTAGGATATTTTTGAACATTTTACAAATCCGCGACTCCGAATATACCCGAAGGCGGTCATTAGGGTGGGATCGCCACAGTTCGGGTGTGAACGTTCGTTGCACATTAGGATGTGGTGGCGATCCCGCCTTACGTGTGTTATTTTGTTTCGTTATCGCTGCATTATGATGCATGCCTGTGGTATATGTATCAATCTACGCGTGCCAGGTGATTACTCTGTCTTTGTCTGAAATCATACTTTAACCACTTAAATTGTTTCAATTCAGGTCTTTCAGATTTTAATTTAACTTGGGGAAAACCCACAATTTTCTTAACCAAATTACTTAAAATTCACAACAGATTTATTGACTTCATTTCTAGCTACATGTAAAGTCTCATTCCAGTTACTTTAACACTTTCAAAAATATAGCGCATCCAAAAAATTTTTTTCTTATTTTTTGGGGAAAAATATGTCCGTTATAGCTGATTTGCCAACCGCGATTGTAACAAAATGAAGACATGTGCCAAGTTTCGTTCAAATCAGATGAGTATTTTTTGCGTTATCGCTCGGATATATATATATATATATATATATATATATATATATATATATATATATATATATATATATATATATATATATATATATATATACATAAACATATAAAAAATCAAACGGACCTTCGTAATGGGTTCTGGGGCCCCTAATTCGCGCTCATTTAAAAAAAAATTGGAAGTCTCAGCATCCTTAACTCTCTATTAGTGAATTATCTTAATGAAAATTCCCTAATATGATATGCTAGAATGCTACATAGTATGCAGAAAAAAATCGCCAGAGAGCTTTAGAAAGTTATGAGAATTTATTTCTTGGACCAGACCTGTCGGATAAAAAATAATTTTTGCAGCTGTGTAGAAAATTTCGATGCTACGAAAGTAAATTTGCCAGGAAGAGGATAACTAAAAGATTCGTTGTGAGCGAACAGACTGAAATTGATGTACATATTGGCATATTTTACAGCCCTTAGAGAAAACTCGGAGCGACATTTATATTTATTAGACATGAAAATGGAGAATAAAAGTCTGTGGTTGATAATTATAAATTTTAAACCACCTAGTATGCAACACACACACAATCAAAATGGTTTATCTTTAGGTATTCTACATAGCATTTTAAAGAAATACAAATATATGCCGTGTAAATACCAATTGACAGACAATAATTTATCCTGGCGATAATGACAGACGTGGTAAATGTTGTCAATGGTTTGTGACCAAAGTTAGGAACTATCCAAATTTTATAGGACTGATTGTATGGAGTGATGCAGGAAACTTCTCAAATGTGGGCATCTTTAATAGAAAAAACCACCACTACTGGAGCCGAGAAAATCTTATGTTGAGCAAGGATCGCCACCCACAAAGGGTTGATGGGGTCTTATGGGCTTCAGAATAATTGCTCCAATTTTTTTCAGAACAACCTGACAGCCGAGCGATATATGGAATTATTTATTCCCGTACCGGAAGGTCTTCTTGTAACTTCCATTGTTTAGCTTTTTATCCAGCATTTATTTAAATAGCATAGCAGTACAGGTAACGTCATCTGTCTTTGTCCAACATTGTAGATATTGCATTACAGAATCTGAAGTGATGTCGAGGATTATTTTAATTTTAATTTCAAATAATTTTATTTTTCTTTCATCAAAAGACTTGAAAATTGGTACACCACCACGTCTGTCTAAGTTCTTTTAAGTTGTAGATTTTCGTTTCAGTCACTTAAACAATTTAAGAGATATTGCGATTTAAAAAATATTTTTTAATTTTCTATTAAGTAAAATTGGGTGTTAAGATCTGATGAACGAACTCATCCAAGCCATTAACAAAATAAGGGTAATTCCCAAGACCAAAATTTGGTCCAAATCAGTGAAGTATTTTTGAATTATCGATTGGCTATATATATATATATATATATATATATATATATATATATATATATATATATATATATATATATATATATATATATATATATATATATATATATATGACCATGGAAATGGGTTCCAGGGGCCCTAATTCGCGCTAATTTAGAGAAATTGTCCGAAAGTCTCACCATCGAAACCTCTCTATTAGGGAATTTTCTTAACGAAAATTCACTATAAATTCAAACTGCCGTAACTCAATTTTTCAAACGGAACGCAGTCTGTATGTTATGTCAATTCTAATTACCGATATGTAATTTTAATTTTTTATATTTTATTCATATGAAAAATGTTTTTGAATTTTCGTGAAAAGAATATTGTTTAGGAAATTGTCCTGTACAAACTTTTTAGCTAATTTTCGTAAAAAGACTTTTATATTAATTTCGTGTAACATTGCTTCAGAAATATTTTTTCTAATTGCTAATTTTCGTGATGGAATTTCTTGCAAATTTTGATGAAACATTTTTATTTTGGAATTTTTGTCAAAAAGCTTTTTGTAAATAATTATATCTTGGGAAGAGCAGTTTTTGTGTAAATTATCTTGTTCCGTTGGCCTGGAAAAACAGACCAGTTTTTAAGACAATTTTATTTATTTTCGGTAAATTTTTATATTTCTTTAAGCAATCAAGTCATATTGTACACGATTTTTACTATAAATGTAATACTTCTACCAAATTTGATGTATTTTATTAAACAAAATACACACTGGGAATTAGAAACATTTTTATGGAAATTCACTACCATAACGCACTTGCTGCGTCCACACTTTTTTATATTGGAAAGGTAAACTAATTACGAAAATTAGGGTGGATAGGAATTATGATCATAATGTTGTCAAAAATTAGTGGTATTTTGTATCTTAAAATAAATAGTGGCCCTCGTATTACTTACCTAACCTTTAGAAACCTGTTCACGTCATTTCACATTGACAACCAAAAGGAGTGAAAGAGAATGTAAAACCCATACATCTATAATAAAGAAAGGTAAAAGCATGTTACCCGACATATCTACCTGCGACCCTATATCTCTAGAGCCATATAACAAACTGCTGGAATAGCAGTATAAAAAGTTTGTAAGGTGTATCTTTTGGCAATAAAGGAGAATGTTTTATTACTTTTACGGTAGTACGCCTAGTCTTGTAAGAGCTTCTCAAAAAGGTTTTCTTATGCTTCGCCTGAATATGCGTAAATACTTGCACGAACAAATAGTGAAAGAGACACACGTATCCTCACCTACACTCTAAACGAAAATGAACGTGCTGCTTTTATCTGTTTGAATATTATTTTTTTACGTTTAAATTTAAAAAATTACTAAATTTGACATTAAATTCATTTACTCTCTATACAAGTAGTGTCCTATGAGAGGAGACACAGTAGATATACTGACAGGGTTAATTAAATTTGAAATCAGAAAATTTCAATTCGAGTAGTATTTAGGGTTATCTAATTGAAAATATCGCCATTTATAGGTATACCACTTAGGGTTATCCTATCAAGCAATACCAACTTTGTGATTCTAAATGCAAACCATATTCTTGCGTTTTTGAATTCCACATTAAATTTTGAAGTCATTTTTCACAACTAATAAAGATGTCTAAAATTGACATTTTATGATACACTATTTTTTTTTCTAATTGAGAAATGAAATCAATTGTTAAGTACCTATATTGCCTATGGCCTTTTGCCCAGTTTAACAAAGCTCGATTAAATATTTTAACGGACGGTTTGCTATGTGTTTAATCTAATACTGGTGAAATGCCAGTATCCCCTACTATTGAAAGTCAGCAAGGTCATTTCAGTTTTTAAGTCTGGCTTAAGGAAACTCGTGGAAAACTATAGACCTATTTCGATACTGTACAATTTTTCCAAAATTTTTGAAAGCATTTTGTATTCTAAGGTATTCTCACATGTACAGCATCTGATTGTAGACGAACAACATGGATTTCTGCCGCGCAGGTCTACTGCTACCAACCTTGCTTTCTTTACTCAGGTGGCAAGCGAGACAATCAATGCTGGTGGTCAGCTGGACACCATATATGCAGATTTTCAGAAGACATTCGATAAGGTGGACCACAAGGTTCTTTTGAAGAAGCTTTCTTTGTGTGAATTTCTCTAGACCTGATAGAGTTATTTGCATCTTATTTGACTGGAAGGGTACAATATGTGGTTTATGGTGAAAGCGAGTCCTCATTGTTTTCGTCACCCTCGGGGTGCCCCAGGGGTAAAATTTGGGACCTTTATTGTTTTTATTGTTTGTCAGTGATCTGCCGAAAAGTATAGCTGACTCCCGTTGTTTGTTGTTTGCTGATGATTTAAAGATATTTCGTGTTATTTCTAGCATTAGTGATTGTGAGGAACTACAGAGGAGCATTACTGCACTGTCAGAATGGTGTTTTGAGAATAGAATGTTCCTGAATGTTGGGAAATGTTTTGTTTCTACTTTCACGAAACGTCTTGCCCCTGTTGAGTACCAATATACTGTTGGAGGTGACCAACTTTTGCGTAGGACCCAGTTTGGTGACTTAGGAATTGAGTTTGACACTAAATTATCATTTGCGAAGCACGTGGAAAAAATTGCTGCCTCGGGGTTGAAAACATTGGGCTTTATTGTGCGAAACTCGAGAGGATTCAGTAGAGTTGAAACACTTAAAATTCTTTTTAATGCATATATACGTCCAAAAATGGAGTATCTGTCGGTGGTGTGGAATCCTTTTTACAAGGTTCATTCTGATGTGGTGGAGAAAGTTCAGCGGAGGTTTGTTCGTTTTCTGCATTTTAAGTTTTTTTGATCTTATCCCTATGTGAGTTTGCTTGCTGTGTTTGACATAACCAGTCTTCAGAGCAGGCGCATAGTTGCTGACCTGGTGTTTTTGTTTAAAATCGTGAGGAACTTGGTAAATTTTTGTGAATTTTTGGGCAGCATTCAGTTTAGGGTTCCTCAAGGATAGTAGACTGGAGCAACTTGTTTATATACCGAGGTGCAGAATGAATAGTCTGTTCAGTTCTCCGATTTATATAATGTGCACAAGTTATAACAGACTGTGTAAGCATGTTGACATCTCCCACATGAATTTAAGAGCATTTAAGAACGCATTGACTGAACATATACATGCCTGACCACGTTGTCCTGTTGACTTTGTTGGGTCTCCAAATTACTTGTACTGAATGAGATATGAATTTGGAATAGACAGAATAAATTTGAATTTGATATTAGTTTCGTACAATTGATGGACTGCCTGTGAAGCCTGAAATGGAATCTAAGCTTGCCGAAATGTTGTTTTGTATTATTATTGATTTGATGTGGGTAATAAGTGAGAGTGTAGAATTATAGGTGTACACCATAGTTATAGTTTATCTTGTTATGCAATACGTAAATGGTTTATAAACTGTGTATTTGCATATTGAATAAATAAATAAATAAATAAGTATATATATATATATATATATATATATATATATATATATATATATATATATATATATATATATATATATACACTTATTTATTATTTATTTATTCATAAATAAATAAATAATAAATAAGTATATATATATATATATATATATATATATATATATATATATATATATATATATATATATACATATATACTTATTTATTATTTATTTATTCAATATGCAAATACACAGTTTATAAACCATTTACGTATTGCATAACAAGATAAACTATAACTATGGTGTACACCTATAATTCTACACTCTCACTTATTACCCACATCAAATCAATAATAATACAAAACAACATTTCGGCAAGCTTAGATTCCATTTCAGGCTTCACAGGCAGTCCATCAATTGTACGAAACTAATATCAAATTCAAATTTATTCTGTCTATTCCAAATATATATATATATATATATATATATATATATATATATATATATATATATATATATATATATATGTATGTATGTATGTATGTATGTATGTATCCAACCGATAACTCAAAAAGTAATCAACCGATGTTGATGAAACTTGGCAAGTACCTGTTTTTTGTTAATAGCTTGGATGAGTTCCTTAGCCAGCCCGATCGGACCAGTTTTTCTAAAAAAAATTGTATCTCAAAAAATTACAAAGCTGCTTTAATGAAATTTGGTAGATATATTTCCCTGGTAAAGACCTTACCACATACCAAGAATCAACTTCTTAGGTTTATAGAAAAATGAGATGAAAAAAAAAATGAACATGAAAGACGCTAAACGTTTTGAAAGCCATTTTTTACATCGCATACTACGGTGTTTTTTTTTCTGCGCCTTTGCTTTACAATAATTCCGCACGTCACTGCATTGAAACATAATTTTGTAACATTTTTCTATTGCAAAAAGAGGAGTAGATACTGAGAATTGAACACACATTACGCATTACTGCCTGAACATCTGTGGGCTAAAGTGCTGCGTTGATGATCGACGTTCGGCGTAAAACATGCTTGTACGTTCATGATACACTCGTCTATGGGTCGCTTAACATAGATTTAAGAACGGCATTTGGTAAAATTAGTGTCAGATTGCTCTTATTATAAGGGAGCATACGTCTCTTACTAACTTTTCACGGAGACAACAACTTTCACTAACGGTCGTATTCCTTGAATAAACTAACAGCAAACTTGTGAACCACATCCGATACGATCTGAAGTTAAGTAAGCGATACCGGAAGATCATTTAGAAAGGAAAGTCAATTGTCTTGGTTTAATTTTTGTTGATGACAAATGCGCCCAACATAAAATGTTAACAGAGAATGATTTTAAATGTGTAATAATAAAAGATTTAACTTTAATGCTAGGTATATATTGACATACCTGCCAAAGTATGACACTTTGCACCAGCCGTAAAGTGATGATACGCCATCAGTTGGAAATTGATAAAGTTAAGCAGATAATGGTGATTAAATACCTAGAAGAAGTCGACGAGTTCAGCTCAAATATTTAAAGATTTGATGAAAACATTGGGGGTGAAACTGTCGCTTATTATGATGATGATGTAGTTCAACGTTGGCATCGGAAATCCGGATGTGGTAGGAGTTACTGCCAAGACGAACATGTTGGTGACCATCCCATAACCATTATTACTTAGAAAATGTTAAAAAAGTGCATGATCTTGGGCTGCATGATCAACGCATTAGGATCAGGCACATAACAGAAGAACTGGTTTTTATTGTTTTTTTACTCAAAAACGGCGCATCGCATAACAACAATTCAAGATAGCTCTCAAGTTTTAAGTTGAATAAGGAATTCAAAAATATTTTTTATTGGGGGAAAAACCATTGGCGAACCATTTACTTATTTAAAATTTTCGAAGTCTGTGCCCGTACGCACGCCACTGTTAAAGCTGAAAATTTGGTTTGTATTGAAAAATATACATCCTTATTAACTGTCTCTACGTACTAAATGTCACTGAAATATCTCAAGCGGTTTCGAAAGTATTAATTAATTTCCTTATTTTTTAGCTTAACACCTCGTATTTTTGTAGATTCACACCCTTACATATTCGCATATCATTAAAGAACACCCTGCATTTACACCGTGGTCTTTTTCAACGTGTTAGTTCAATTTACCTGAACTGGTGCGTTGAGAAAGAAAAGTTGCGGGTAAAAGTTTTTGCATTTCTCAAGCTTCATAACCGAAAATTATTTTCAATTATACAGAATGTCGCATAAATGCCTGACAGCATTCATCATGGTTTTTTCAAATGAAACACCTATATATTACTCAATATTTGGATACTCCATAAGATTTTGATTAAAATTGGTCAAAGTACCATATGTCGGAAATCAATAGTTTTTTCTTAGCGAATTTTCATTTTAAAAAATTCGCTAATAGAGAGGTCACGATGAAAAGCTTTTGAAAAAGTGTCTTCAGGGTCCGTTAAAATTATATATATATATATATATATATATATATATATATATATATATATATATATATATATATATATATATATATATGAATGTATGTATCCGAACGATAACTCAAAAAATACTAAACTAATTTTAACCAAACTTGGCAAAAATCTTGTTTGGGCGAAAACCGAGTTCTAGTTCGTTAATCAACCATGCTCAAGTTTTTCCGGTGGAAAATCGGAGAAAACTCTTTGAAAACAACATATTTTTTAAATGATTAAAGTCAGTGGACTGGAATTTTTGACATATATAGAGCATTCAAAGATCTTCTCATATATAAATTGTCAGGCGTTTCTCTCAACACAAATTTAAGTTATCCTGAATTAAGGATATTGGAAAGCTACGACACGCTCCTAAAAGTTTACTAAGGCGTTGTGTAATGTGCGTGGGAGAATTTGACATAACGGATGTCTTAGTTTGTTTTCTTTGAATGTTGGAAAGCTACAAAATCTGCCTAATAAATTGAAACAACCAGAGTTGTCAATTACAAAATTTTATTACACAAACTTGGAAACTTTCCCTGGTTAGGAAAATTAACGGTAATTTTTATTTCTAGAATTAATTTGTTATTCAAAAAGCTATATGGTAAAATCGGCAGCTAAAGAGTTTAATCCTGATTTTAAGTTGTGATCCAAACAATAACTAAATACAAACCTTATAAGTTAAATAAAACTTTTATGCTTATAACATTTTTTGTGAATTTAGTTTAGGAAGATTTATCTATAGATTTGACATTCTTAAATGACCCGACACGATTCTTCGTCACGTGGTCAGAAATTAAATTGCTATTGGTTTGTTCTGTTATTTGCATTCTTATAGCAAAATGGCGCGGTTTATGTAGCGTCATATGTCATATCAATTTATTTTTATTTTTGTTTAATGAGATAATAGGTTGTTTTTCGATTAATAATTTTAGTTTATATGAAAAGCTTGTGAATTAAATCATTGCTTTGTTTGATCATATTGCGAAATAAGTGAGTTGTCCAAGACCCTAACCTTTAAAATCACTTATGTTAAATTCTTTCAAACAGGAACAGTACGTATGCAATCAGGATACTTATTTAAAATCGAAACTTAAAAATTAATAATGAATATATAAACCTTCCATAAATAAACATTTCAAACAAACGGCTATACCACGTTGAAAAACCGATTCTCGTGCGATCACCGAAGTTAAGCAACCTCTGGCACGGTCAGGTCAGGTCAGTCAGGCTTGGATGGGTCACCTCCTAGTGACACCGTAGCTGTTGCGTTTTTTTTTTTTAGGTAATGACATTTCTGTTTTGTTCTCACTATCTATACCTACTAGGGTGTTCATTTGAAAAAACATTATGAATGCTGTGAAGCATTTATGGGACAGTCTGTATAATTGAAAATAATTTTAGGTTATGAAGCTTGAAAAATACAAAAACTTTTTCCCGCCACTTTTCTTTATTAACGCACCAGTTCAGTTATATTGAACTAATACGTTGAAAAAGACCACGATATATATATATATATATATATATATATATATATATATATATATATATATATATATATATATATATATATATATATATATATAGTGCGAGTTTGTAACTTGGAATAAATTCAGTTTATCTTTTCTTTTTCAAAACCCCTCGGATACGTTGATTAATATTTTAAGTTGCGGTCTTTAAAATAAATATACGGTGTGTTCAAATGTGATATATAACGTTATCGATCATTTTTTTACATGACAGGCCTGATTTTTTGTTGGATATTTTTAAAATACATGTCAAGTTATACGAAACCACAAAATTTCAAGTTTTTATCTTGACATGTACTTTAAAATACCAACAAAAAACTAGGGTCTCCCCTTAAAAAATATCGAGACGTCAGGCCTTTAAGTTGAGACACGCTGTATAATATATTTTTTTAAAGACCGCTTCTGTCTACGTGTCCGGGTATTTTTGAAATAAAAAATGTGATGGATTAACTGAATTTATTTCAAGTTACAAACTGTAACTGTATAAACATATATACCTTTAAAAGTAAATTTAGGAGCCTAGTTAGGCTTATTTCAAGAAATTTTTACAAAATCTTAAAGTCGCAAACTCCTCATTAGCTATTTTATTCTAGGAAAATACGCCGAAATGAAATGAAGCAGCAGAATTTATTAACGTAAGAAAAAGCAGCCAGCATATACCTAAGCTACTACTTTTACTTATAAAGATACACAGAATGTAATTTTAAAGATTTATGGAGTATAACTTGCTACTTATTGGCTTATTTTCCTTTTTCTCTTTTTATGAACATAATCATGAAATTTTCTGGTAGAATGAAAATCTAATTTGATATATTACCCCATTAAAGTACAAAGAAATTCAACAAATTTAACCAGAGACAGTTAATGTGATTTTATAACTTTAAGACCGGTGCTAATAATTCATTACGTCGTGCTACAGATGTTAGTGAACTACAGGCGTCGTGCTACAGATGTTAGTGACCTACAGGTGCCGCACACACTGTAATTATTTCAAAAAGTAATTAGACTTAATCTCCACAAATTTTAATTCGGCGATTAGTCTTAATTCTTTCAATACTTCGACATTAATATCCTGCTTCTGGTTATGCTTAAAATCTACATTAAATTTATTAGGGCCGAGTTCACCAGGCGGCAACAGTTATCTAGTTGTGTTAACGTGTGCGTTCACCAGTCCCGCTGTGTTTCTGCTGGAACTCAACTGTTGCCGACTTGTAAAAGTGGAATGACAAACAAACGGCACAAAATAGTGCTTGAAGTTAACAGTGCGTTCACCAGTCTCCCACCACTGAAATGTCAGAAGATAAGCGCTTAAACTCAGATGTTGAAGCCTGCTGAACTCAGCCATTTTTTTAGCGCATAAATATTTTAAATGTAGAAATTTTCCTTGAAAATGAAGCCTAATAATTGGCATAAACTATTAGTCTGCAAAGAAACAAAATATGGTAATCGTAGACAAAAAGAAACAGAAATTTACGAGGAAATTTACTTTTCAGTATGTCCAAATTTAATGTGATCTATGTTTTGAAAGAGGAGTGCAAAATAGTTTAAAATAACTTTACTTAAATTTTATTTTCGTAAGAACGTCTCGGTTTATCCACCAATACATTTATACACTGCAGACTTATGTTTGTAGTGATTTTTCGTAGAACAAATTCACCAATGGAGAGATCCCGACTTTTGAATTTTGAAAAAATGTCCTCAAATGAGCGCGAACTCGGACCCCTAAAATAGTTATCCGCGGTCAGTATGTGTTTATATATATATATATATATATATATATATATATATATATATATATATATATATATATATATATATATATATATATATATATATATATATATATATATTATACTCTCGATAATTCGTCTGCGGATTATCCGTATCATCAAAATTTCTAATCAGGAATAGATCGAAATTTCAATGTGTTCAGTTTTCTCTCGCACAGGTATAATAAATATCCCTGATAATATCCTCAAGCCAACGACGATCTAATTACGGGTCTGCCTATTATAATTACTAGGTTGCAAAAATCATGAGGGAAATAATACTGTAAAATTGCTTAGAACCTGTAGGTAGTGTAGTAGCATATGTAGAATAAACTGTCACAGATTGCTTATTTTGTTGTGGTGAATTTCTATTTATCTCCGAACGTCACTGTCGCTACAATATGAACGCCGAGAAAGTTTTATCTCCCAGAATGTTTATGTTAAGGGCATAAATTTTAATTGCCCCTTTTTTTTACACTTGGTTCTATTTGTGATTGCATGGTCGGCAAGGCAGAAAGGAACATAATAAACTTCTCCTGGAAAAGACACAGCTGTTAAACATTCTGGATGCACTTTCTTTTCAATTTATGATAGATACCGAAATTACCTAGTTTGTCAGTTGATTTTCGATTGCAAAGCGAGTTTGTGTGTTCAGTCTATTTTCTTATAAATTCGTTATACATACAGCATGTCGCTGAAACGGAAAAGGCGTTTTAACTATGAAACAAAAACTTAAAATCATCATTATTGATGTACTGTAACTTTATTAACCTCTATTATTTTGGTGTATGTGTTCATACATGTATATGTATATGGATATGTGTATCTAATGTATATGTATATGTACATGTACATGTACATTTACATATACATATACATATACATATACATATACATATACATATACATATACATATACATATACATATACATATACATATACATATACATATACATATACATATACATATACATATACATATACATATACATATACATATACATATACATATACATATACATATACATATACATATACATATACATATACATATACATATACATATACATATACATATACATATACATATACATATACATATATATATATATTTTATTATGTTCGTATTATCCGTGTTGCCGATCCCCCCATTAGCCCTGTTAATCAAGAGTATACTGTATATATAAAACAGGAGACCCAGACGACACAGTCTCCTTCTGCCATACCTGCGCTCCAACAAGTTTGCCTTCGGGCAGGCATTGCCACAATATCTAATGGAGAATAGCGCAAAGCGCCATCTCTGGTGTTGTGGCGGTTCTAGGCTTCCACAGCAGCTTCCAATGCCCGTCGCGGTATTAGCCAGGGGAGTAGTTGTTTTCGCTAGCTAGTTTTCTTGCCACAGCTTCCTTCTTGCTGTACTTTGTGTACGTAGAAGCTGCTGTAGAAGCCTATAACCGTCAAGACACCAGAGATGGCGCTTTGTCCTATTCTCTATTGCATATTATGGCAATGTCTGCAATGTCTGCGATGTCTCTCGTAGATTAGACTGTGTTTTTCAAGAAATTTTAGTAATTCGGTGTTTATATACTTTTCCATCACTTTAGAGATGACTGAAAGGAGAGAAATAGGCATGTAGTTGCTAGGAAGGGCTTTGGATCCTTTCTTGGGTACGGGTTGTACTCGAGCCGTTTTCCAGTTACTAGGGAATATGCCTCTATTGTAAGATGTCTGAATCAGACGAGTCAGGACAGGAGGAAGTTCTGGTGCGCATTTTTTGAGAACAATCGCTGGGATCTCGTCAAGGCCGGAAGCTTTCCTGGTATTAAGAGAAGAGATCATCTTTCGTACCTTTTTAGTTTTGAAAATGATATCCGTCATTTTATGCGCGACATTGGGGACTATTGGTGGTTGAACATTTGGAGGTGGGTTGAGAGTAGAATTGCCGCCGAACAACGAGGCATAAAGTTCAGCCTTGCCCAGGGCGGTAGAAACAATTTCATCCCCTGAAACAAGAGGTGGGAACGTGCTCTTGCAGAAATTATTCCTAATAGATTATAGCAAGAGTCCAGAAGGGTTTGCTGCCATTGGAGCTTGAGAGGAGTTTGTTTTGATGTGGTTATTAAACGAGTTTTTTGCCTCAGAAAGAATGCGGACATAGCGGTTTCTTGCGTTGTTAAATGCTTGACGGTTTTGTTGACTGGGATTGTGTAGAAGCGTTTTGTAAGCTTTGACCTTTTCAAGTCTGGTCTTGTCACAGGATTTAGAGAACCAAGGCCTTTGTTTGGCTGAAGAGGTTTTCTGTGTACGTGGAATAAATAATTCCATGCCAGCTTGGATAATTTCGGTGACGTTTTGTGAGATATCAGAGGGGTCAGGATGAGAGAAGCAGACAGGCGCCCATGGAAATGAAGTAATCCCGCATTTCGTCCCAGTTCGCGGAGTTGTAGTGTCAAACGATACGTGGGTGTGATGACTGTGTGACCTCGGGTTGCATTGCGCAGGAAGCAATGACCATGCAGTGGTCTGAACGACCAAGGGGAGCGGTGACTGATATCTTATAGCATTCAGGTTTTGTAGTAAGAAGGAGATCCAAGGGATTTGAGCTGTGTTGGGATGCGAGGAAAGTAAGTCGGTTGCTGAACCATATTGGCAAAAGAATTGCTGACTGCAAAGGCCTCGGCTGTTCCTCCTTGTGGATCGGTTTTTGAAGATCCTAGCCATTTTTTACCTTGGTTAAATTGTTTAAAATACCTTTATTTTGTTAATTTGGCAAACAAATTCATAGCCTCTTGCATCTAACAATGTTATTTATGTATATTTAATATGTACATGTTTCTTTAACATTAAAGCACTGCTTATCTTAAAATTGGGGCCAGTTTCTTGTTTTTAATTATATTCCATTTTCCCACAATTCTTATTTGCTAAACTATCCCTTAAAACTTTCTATTTATATTGAAACCTCAAACATCTCATAACGTTTGTTGATTAAGCCTGGTGATTTCTTTGACACCAGCCTTAATTATACATGGATGTTTTAAACCCCTTTTAGACACAAAATATGGAGAATTTTTCCAGCTATCTTTTTTATATATACCCTTTCTGAGAAAGATCACTCAGTAAGTGAGAAATGGTTTGTTTATTATGAACTTGGTACATTTTTTTATTCTTCAATATTCGGTGATTGAATTTGTACTAGCTTTTAAATATTTCTATTGTTTTTCCAATTTTATTTCCTTACTTGATATATGTGTTCACTATACATAATCAGGTTTTGTAGTTCTTTTTTCTAATGTATCAAATGTCTCTGGTTTGGATTTTAATCCATTTTTATTTTAAAAATTATCAATATATATTCTACAGCTCAATTATAATTTCTTTAATTAAATAATAATACATATATATATATATATATATATATATATATATATATATATATATATATATATATATATATATATATATATATATACATATCACACCGATAACTTAAAAAATAACGGGCCGATTTTGATGAAATTTGACAGGTAACTTCCTTTTGTAAGTGGCTTGAATAAGTTCGATAGCCAGGAAAATCTGACCAGGTTCTCCGGAAAAATTTTGGGTTTTCTTTCGGAAAAAAAAAATTATCTCTGAAAATAAGAAACCTATGGTAACCAAATTTGGTACGTAGGTTTACGTTATAGAAATCAAACTATGTGCCAAGATTTAGATCCCTATGTTACAAGAAAAACAGTTATAAGCGTTTAATTTTAAAAAATGTTTAGTGTCATATCAGTCTATGAAAATTCACTACCATAAGGCACTTGCTGCACCCAGACTTTTATGTGTAGGCATAACGGCATAACGTTAAACCGATAACGAGTAAAGTTATAATACTAATATTAATAATAATATATTATCGCATTTTTGAATTATGCATTTAACTCTAAACAGAATAAATAGGTCCAACATTGACAATTTTAAAATAATTCAACTTTTACAATTATTTTTATGTATATTTTTAAGTAGTGCATATCTCGGATAATGTAGGACTTGAAAACAACAAAATTAAAAAAATAAAACTAAGCATGATATAAACGGACTTCTGATTTGGAGTGAAATAATAATAATGGTGGTGATGAAGACAAAAACATGGTCACTTGAGCAAATGACAATTTGCGGCATCCAACCCCCCTTAAATTAAAAAAACAACAACAAAACTAATATACCTCCTACGGTGCTATCGGGGCGGCAAGGCCGCGGACGAGCCCTGAGGGAACAAAAAAAATATATATATATATACCTCCTAAAAAGTGTATATCTCTGAGACGAGGTAATATCAATTTAATTTTATTACACGGGTGTTCTTAAATCATGTGCCATTTTACGTTATAGAAAGCAATTTCAGACTAAAAAAAGATTCAGTTGAATGACTGTATCTTTATATTAACCTACTTTTATAATAAAATGCAAATTTAAAGCTCATTCTATATGCCTATAAAGTTTTTCAAAAATTTATGGAGATAGGATAAGTACACTTGGAGAACCCAAATCACCACAACACATATTTTAAAGACCTTACGATCGTTTCGCCGACAACGTCATCAGAGGATGAAGAATTTTTCATCCTCTGATGACGCTAACGTTGTCGGTGAAACGATCGTAAGGTCTTTAAAATATGTGTTATGGTGATTTCGGTTCTCCAAGTGTACTTACCAGTGCTCATCACAGGTTCCAGTTTTCACATAGTTATGGAGATAGGTATAGGTAAGTATAGGACATCATACATGAAACATTTGTAGAATTTTCCAAGGAATCTAATCATGCAATATTATGCAGCTGGCGCATTTAAAAAAGTCTGGACGCAGCAAATGCGTTATGGTAGCGAATTTTCGTAAAAATGTTTTTAATGGCAAATATGTCTTGTTTTTACAAGAAGGACATTTGGTTGACAGTATAACCTATATAGCACGAACAATGTACCATATTTCATTAAAATAGCTTTGTTGTTTCAAAAAGTAAAACAAAAATCCGAAAATAAACTTTAAAAGTTTCAGAAAAACTGGTCAGATTTTCCTGACCAACAAAAGTCTTAAAGCTATTTACACACCTGACAAGATATTATTCACAAACAGCTTTAGGACCAAAATTGAAAAAAATATATGATAAGTCCTTTTACATAAATTGCCCTGACTAATGTTACACTAAATTATATTTTTCCACAAAAATTCGACAACTTTTTTTACAATAACTTACTAAACATTTATTATTCATTACCAACATATCACAAAAATCTTACAAAAAATTATTTTTGCGGAAACACAAAAATCATTTCTGCGAAAACATCTCAAATTCAGCCACTAGTTGAGAGTGGCTGTATACAGCAGCTCGATTTTTTCGACGAGTAATACAAGAAAAATTCTCTGAACGCGTCATTTTCATGGGGCTCCGCTATGTATTGGTAAAAGCGCCATATCACAATTTGTGATGTGTTTAAAATATGTGCCAAAAACGTGAAAAGTTGCAAAACAATTGAAATAACTCAAAAACGATGAACGATATCAATTTTTGTTCCTTAAAAACATGCATAATAATTTTATGGAAAACACAAAAATGCAATAATATAATGGGTGTTCTATTAAAAAAATAAAGCGTGTATCACCAATGACTTATGAGCCAGCCTGTAATTGTCAAAATAGGTTTGTAAGATACAGATCGAGACACCCTATAATTAACGTATATACTTTTCCTCATATCTTGTATAATAACGGATATATTGAACTTTACCGTAGAAATGCGTCACCCTGTATATGTGTAAACAGGCAAAAACTGAAACTGACCCCGTGTATGGGTTTTAGGGGTTCTAGTTCGCCCTCATTTGAAGAAATCTTTTTAAAATTCATAAGTCGCGGTCTTCTTAATAACGAAGAATTTGCTAAAATATAGACGATTAAACCATAAACTCTATAGAGGAAACTACGACCGAATGATCAGACAGAGGGTGAAATGGATTTTCCGAAAATATGTTAGTAAAATGAAGGACAGTGATGGTGGAACCTGAAACTTAGGCCTTGTGAAATACACTTATTATGACAATTTTTCGACGTAATCCATTTGCTTCAAATTCGTTGTCCGAAAATTGCAAATTTTGACGATTCAAATCGTGACTTCGACGTTTCAAGAAGAAAAATTATAAAATTTTTAAAATAGTTTTTCTGCTACTTCTTGGCGTTTTTGCGCCAAGAAAACTTAACCGTTGCATGTAATATTCAATTGGTTTTGTTAATCACACAAAATATTTTGTTCTTGTGCTTTCCATCTGATCACCAGTGACACCCAAACTTTTTTCTTTAAATGCCTATAACTTTTTTCCTTTTAACTTAGAGATCTGAATTTTGGTCTGTAGGGTAAGTTTGATAGTAAAAACGTATACGTCAAATTTGGTTGTCATAGCTCTGTTATTTTCGGAGATAAAAAATTTTCCGAACGAAAACTTAAGATTTTCCCGGAAAAACTGGTCAGATTTTGCTGGCTAACGAACTTATCCAAGCCACCTACAAAAGAAAGGCACATAGCAGATTTCATCAAAATCGGCCAATTGTTTTTTGAGTTATCGGTTGGATATATATATATATATATATATATATATATATATATATATATATATATATATATATATATATATATATATATATATATATATATATATATATATATATATATATATAGATCTCCTCATTAGTGAATTTTTCGTTTTCGTTTTCCGAAGAAAAAACTGGTCAGATTTTCCTGGCTAACGAACTTATCCAAGCCACCTACGAAAGAAAGGCACATACCAAATTTCATCAAAATCGGCCAATTATTTTTTGAGTTATCGGCTGGATATATATATATATATATATATATATATATATATATATATATATATATATATATATATATATATATATATATATATATATATATATATATATATATATATATATATATATATACACACACACACAGATCTCCTCATTAGTGAATTTTTCGTTTTACAAAAAATTCGCTAAAAGGTGACGTTGACGTGATGTTTCATTTATGCAACACCATGCAGGTAGATGCTAGTATTAGCTAAAAAAATTGCAGAATTAAAAATAAAAATTGAAGTATCCGAGCGTGTTTCTTTTAAGTTAACGTGTATACATAATACATATATTCCTATTATTCCAAACTTTATCACCACTCTGTATGCATATATTTCACTTCCTGCATCTTGCTTTGTAATGATAACTTTCTATTTATATTTAAACCTCATACATCTCATAACCTTGTTGTTTGTTGATTAAGCTTGGTGATTTCTTTGACACCAGCCTTAATTATACATGAATGTGTTAAACCCCCTTTAGGCACAAAATATAGATAATTTTCCCAGCTATCTTTTATATATATATATATATATATATATATATATATATATATATATATATATATATATATATATATATATATATATATATATATATATATATATATATATACCTTTTCTGAGAAAGATCAATCAGTAAGTGAGAAATGGTTTGTTTATTATGAACTTGGTACATTTTTTTATTCTTCAATGTGATTGAATTTGTGCTAGTTTTTAAATATTTCTATTGTTTTTCCAATTTTATTTTCTTACTTGATATGTGTTCACTGTACATATTCAGGTTTCATAGTTGCCTTTTATAATATCGTATCAAATGTCTCTGGTTTGGATTTTAATCCATTTTTATTTTAAAAATTATCAATATATATTCTACAGCTCAATTATAATTTGTATAATTTAAATAATAATACAATATATATATATATATATATATATATATATATATATATATATATATATATATATATATATATATTGCTTTGTAATGATATGTATTCATCGTTTTAGTAGCCCATTTGTTCCGTACTACGACTGCAACTCTCAACTTTCAAAGAGTTCTTGATTTCTTTTGGGTAATACTAAACCAAATATGTGGTAAATGCTTTAAATGTTATAAGCAAAGTTAACTTTATGGTAAATGGCGCGTGAAACTTTAAAAAAATTCGGGACGCAGCAAGTGCGTTATGGTAGTGAATTTTCATAAAAATCTTTTTAATAACAAATATGTGTGTTTTTTTAAGAAAGCAGGCATCAAATTTGGTTACCAGTATAACCTATATAGTAAAAACAATGTGCCATGTTCCATTAAAATAACTTTATTGTGTGAAAATGTACAAAAATTTCCAAAAGTAAACTTAAAATGTTCCCGAAAAAACACGTTTCTTGGTCAACCTTATAGGTTAATAGCAAATTGAGCTGTTCAAATATGAAACATTTGATCAAAATTCGCTACCATAACGCACTTGCTGCGTCCAGAATTTATTTTCTTACAAATATGCATTATATTTCGATGGAAAATGCAAAAATGCAATAACATAAGGCGTGTTTGATTAAAAAAAGGAAATTTGTATCACCAACGACTTATGGGCCAGCCTGTGATTGCAGAAATATTATTTTAAGATGTAGCTCAAGACACCCTATAATTAATATATACAAATTTTCTTCATATCTTATATAATAACGGATATATTGAGCTTTATTAATTTTCTACGAAAATTCGACAAAAATTATATACCATTAAATGATAAACTCTATAGCTAAGGCTACTGCCAAGCATCAGAGAAAGGGTCTATTTGAAATGAATTTTCTGCAAATATTTTAGTATGTAATGAAGGACTATGACGGTTGAAACTAAGACTTTAAGGTTTGTAAAACATCCTTCTTGAGACATTTTATTTCTATAGCCCGTATTAGATTTAAGTTATTTGCCTAAATGTTGCCAATTTTGACATTTTAAATCGCCACTTGGACGTTTTGAGGAAAACCCCAATTTATTTATTTTTAAATGCCTATAACTTTTTTGTCTTTTGACCTACATAGCTAAATTTTGGTAGGTAACTTACCTATAAGGATGTAAACCTGCGTACCAAATTTGGTTGCCCTTACTTTGTAAATTCCGGAGATATAATTTTTTTTCGAAAGAAAACACAAAATTTTCCGGGAAAACCTAGGCAGATTTTCCTGACTAACGAACTCATCCAAGCCATTTGCAAAAGGAATTTTTTCACCAAATTTGATCAAAATCGGCCCATTATTTTTTGAGTTATCGGTGTGATACATACATATATATATATATATATATATATATATATATATATATATATATATATATATATATATATATATATATATATATATATATATATATATAAACATATAAAAATTGAAACTGACCCCGGATATGTTTTCTGGGGGGCCTAATTAGCGCTCATTTGAAGAAATTTTTTCAAAATTCAAAAGTCGGGATCTCCTCATTAGTGAATTTTTTTTAAGAAAATTCACTAATATATTATTTTTCTACACAGAGGCTCCAAATTAATTAATAAGGCATTATGTTATGTCAAATAACAAAATGTATGAACCCCAAATAAAATAAAAATCATTATGGTTCTGTGGAAAAAGAAATCATTATATAAATGAATTGTTCAGAATTGCACAAAAAACAAACACATTGTTTAAATTATTTACCACAAAAGAAAAACAAATAATTTTTCCCTGACAGGGACAAAAGTTCCGGGACCCTTAGCCAATTTTCACAATTTTCCCCTGACAAATTTTCTTCTATAAATTCCCTGACTTTTCCCGGTTTTCCAGATGAGTGGGAACCCTGTTTAAGTAACCAACTCCCTAAATGATGACTTGTTTAAGATGATCAGCTGGGGCTCTGCAACTTTGGTTTTGTTAATGCCTCAAAACCACAGAATTGCCGCTTCTCTGGGAAGTATGACCTGCAGTGCCCAGACGTTTAGATGGCCGGCAAAATACTGCCCAACAGCTGTTGCAGATGATCTTTGCTGGCACATACGTGTTTCCAATATTGCTAATGCAGTGACACAGAAGCTTGGTTTTCTGTTTCAGTTTAAAAGTTTGTTCCCATGACAGCAGCTTTCGCCCCTCTACAAAGCACAGATAAGGCTACAGTTGGGATATTGTTCTCACATCTGGGGTGGTTTTCGTAACACATGACTACTCCCGTTCCATTTATCTTCGATGATCTATTTATGTTTAAATTTATGTCCAGTTAGTGAATGCAGATATCTGTTAGATATTGTGTTGGGACAGTAAATCTGCAATATGTCTCAAAGCCAATGGTTTACAAATGCCTGGATTTTTTACTTCATCATTCATCATAGCCGAGAGATTCCAGCTTTCACACACATACAAGATAATTGACTTAAAATATGCAAAGCTGAAAAGTAGTTGTTTAGTGCACTGATCTCCAAATTAAACCCAACATATTAAATGCATGTCCATTTCTACTTTATCTGTGGGACATGTCCGTTTCAGCTACAGATATAGCTGACTACGAAATTCCATCAATTTCTTAACTGTCAATGTGGATTTTATTTGTGTTTCTGCTGTTGATTTTTAGTAGTTTTGTTTTAGCTACAAGGGCCTATATTAGGATTTAGATTGTTTGATTGTGAATACATATAATGTACATTGTAGGGCACCTACGTAAAAAAGAATAATTCGCCACTTTAACAAAACAGTTAGTTTCTTACCACTTAAATAATTGAAAAAAAAACTGTCTAAGGGCGAATAAAGCCGAATTAAGTAATATTTAAATAATTTGTTGCCTTTCATTGCAGAACCTGCAGTTACCAACATGTAACCGAGCTCAAGTCATAATTCCCGCAGGTAAGTTGGAGAAAATTTATTTAAAGACTGTTGGTCTTTGTACATTTTCTATAAGTAGTCCCCCATTTGTATTTATTACAGAAAATGTTTAATTTACAAAATCAACATAAATGTGAACGAGATTCATTTAAACAATAACAAAAAAAATGTTACCTATTAAGCTTTTATTTTAGATATTTATTTATAGTTCTTTAATTACATGCTCATCAAAAAAGATAGTCTAAGATAATATTCAAGGACATGTGTGGCAGCTTGTAACCTGTGATAAGCACTGGTAGATACAGATTGAGGAAACCCAATTCACATGACAGAATTGCGATAAAATTAAGGTTGCTGGTAAAACATATGTCTGATTTAAAACTTGTTGGGTTGAAGTTGTTTTCTTTAAAGTGTGATTAAGTTAATTGCTTGAACAGCAATATTATCTGCCATTAGCAGCATGCATATACCATTTTCCATAAATTAAAATGTGAAGTCTTTTATTTTCCGCTATTTTCTTTTGCTAATTACTCATGGAATGGAAAGTTTTTTCACTTGAAAAACTGTTCCACATAGAAGAATTGAAGTAGAAAACAAAAACAATGTGTTATCGAATACTAGTTATTCGTAATTACCTATTTCTCATGAGAAAAAGCAAAAACAATGATCACCAATTACCAATAGATACTAATTACTACATTGTAAAAAAAGTAGCAAACATGAATACTTATGCTTAATTTGCATTTCTACCACGTTTACAACTCTCTTGTTGCCCCAGACTCTGTTAGAATTAAAATTTTACACGGAACCGAGTGTCGAATTAGTGAAACTTTCAGCACAAAAATAAGAAGCATTTATAAACATATAAACGACATAAACTTTTATATCTATAACAGGGATATAAAAAAAAACCTCTAAACCAGAAGAAAATTCAAAAAATATGCTAAATTAAGTAAGAAAAATATACTGACCAAGCTATCAGCATCATTCATTTTTTTCTCGTCATTTTGGGTGAAAGATAACTGTCTTCAGTAATCCATGGCTACTAGATCGCTGTTGTAGGGTGCATATATTGCTTAACCTCCCTTACGATTGCATAATGAAATTATTTACACAAGTCGGATACTGCATTAAAACACTACACAAAATATCCACAGCAAAAACAATGTTTTTCTTCAAAACTTTAATAGGATTCAACATATATCATAAACATCTGTCAGTTTTTGACAGATCATCAAAAAACTAAACATCAACACTAATTTTCAAATAATCGTACTTTGCCGCTAAAATCGATTTTAAAAGATAACGCCACTCCGATACTCATTACAAGATAAAAGCACACACTACTGAGATTATCACTGAAAATGTGTTACACACATTTGATAAGATTAATGTCTTGTATGTCTTTCTCTTTTAGTAAATCTGGTAGCTTTCACCGTAGTGACGTCACTTTAATGTTTTTGTGGCATTACCAACATAAAAGACGTCTAGCTGTGTAAAAAGAATGCCAGACGTCATGGCATAGCAAAGTCTGTATTAGTGTGGCGAGGTTGCCACATCCTACAGTTTATCTTGTTTTTAATTGAAACACTTAGGAAACTGCAGCAAAGGAGGGTCATAATGTGTTAATGGCTGATCCAAGCCACAGGCAGTAAACCGAAACACACACACACACATAATTGAAACCAGTAAGTAGTAGATAATAATATGTGTGTTTTATTTCTTTAACGTCGGTCTATTTTCGCTACTATGGCCAATCACCGACGCTAGGGAGTAGTTTCACCCCAATATCCTTGCAGGTTTGCCGAACCCCAGCCTTTCTGTAAGGAGAGTAAGGATGTTTAACGTGCCCAACATCGCATGGACAAGGGATGGCCGGCTTTACGCCCCCTCCAAAGGACGGAACGTGCAGCCCCAATATATATATATATATATATATATATATATATATATATATATATATATATATATATATATATATATATATATATATATATATATATATATATATATATATATATATATATATATATATATATGTAGTGAAACCTAGAATATGCTGATTTAACGCAGCTTACCCCTGTACTGAGGTGCATCGCTGAGAAGTTATAAGCCTTCAAAGTGGGCTTTTAAATTTCCAAAAAAAATCAATCTCAGTAATGCTTCAACTTAGAAAAACCAAATTTGGTACACGTTTTGGGTGTACCAAGAGCATTACTCGTTGGTGAGTAAAGTTCAATTAAAGCATTTCAAAGGGTTGAATAGTGATGATGCAACCATAAAATGTAACAGAATTTTTTAACCTATAGGCGGATCTAAAAAAATATTATTTCATTTTATGGGGAAGTAAATTCTAAAACTTTTTTACTCGTGTTATTTTTCATAACACTTTTGTCGTTTTCAAGAAAAACCCGAATAACTGAAGACACATATTTTATCAATGTTACTTAAAACTTAAAATCATTAAAAATTCAATAGATGCCTATGAAATTATCATATTGTCGAATTTCTATAACTTATCGGTAGCAATTTTTTTATTTCTGTTTTTTCAGTTGTTTGTTTTCTAATAAATTATACTTATTCACACTTTTTTCCTGATTGTCAAATTTGACCTATACATAATTTTATTGGCAAATATTTAATTTCCGATGATTTTTAGTAAAATTGATAAAATATATTTCTTTAGTTATTCGTGTTTTTCTTGAAAACAACAAAGTTTTTTTGAAAATAACAGGAGTAATAAAGTTTTAGAGTTAAATTTCTCATAAAATGAAATAATTTACTAAATCCACCAATATGTTAAAAAATTGCGACATTTTAAGGGTCCATCACTACTCATCAGCCCTTTCAAATGCCTTAATTGAACTCTACTTACCATTGATTGATGCTTCTGGTACAGTCAGAAAGGGTACTAAATTTGGTTTTTCTAAGTTAAAGTATTACAGAGATATTGATGTTTTTCGAAATTTGAAACCCCACTTTGAAGGCATATAACTTCTCAGGGATTCAACTTAGTATAGGGGTAAGTTGCGTTCAATTACCATCTTTTAGGTTTACCTACTTGCCCCTGTCCTGTGTCGGTTTTTATGCGAAACAGCCTGTATACATTTTTTGAATGATACAGAAATTAAGAAAATGGTATGAAATATTTGATTTATCTTCAAAATTTACTGATTTTCCACCATTTAACTGGCCTTTTACATATTTTCGTATAAGCAAGCTCAAAATGCCATATATGCTAGAATTTTAACTCCAATCTCTGGCCCTTCTGTGGGTTACCGTATTATTCCAGTGGCTACACACACCTGTAAACTCACGTTCAGATACTTAATAATCCAACATTTCGAGTATTGCACATTTATTCAGATTAAGTATGTACTTATAACAAATACAAAGAAATGCCTGAATAAAATATTAATAAAACAGTTAAAATTTCAATAAGATAAAATAAAATAAATAAAGATACAGTTCTTGGAGTTGCCAGAAAAGATAATAGCCAAATACAAAGTTTCCGAGATGAATATTCGAGGTTACCCCACTGAAGTAACTTCAAATTTGACTATTGATTCTACAGGCTTTGAGTGTAGTATTAAAGGAATTGCATTACATAATAGTACTTATACCTTTATAGAATACAACTAAATTGGACAGAATATGCCACAAAATCACACTCACTTGCACTTAAAAAAAACTACACCTAAAAGTCATCGATCAGACCTTTCGACCCTTTCCTTGTATGTTGTATGGTTGCTTTCTGCTCTACTTTCGCGGACTAGATTTTGACTTCTAAAGCTATTTCCATGTCCCGATGCCCGATGTTTGTCACCAACAACTTGGATATTCTGGTTGTGAAAGCATACTTTGACAACGTAATTGCGTATCTGATAAATTGCATTTTGCAAGTTTTATTGTACATGCATCTTCCTACAATATGTTCAGGTCCACATTTTCTGCAATTTATAGTGATACTTCTCACAGCATTAACGTCTTCCACATGAGTAAAAACTCGGGACGCAGCAAGTGCGTTATGGTAGTGAATTTTCATAGAAATGATCTGGCACAAAATATTTTATTATAACTTTTTTTTCGTGTAACATGGAAATCTAAATTTTGGTGTATAGTTTACTTTTTATATCGTAAACCTACCTACCAAATTTGGTTATCATAGATTTTTTATTTTTTAAGATAAAATTTTTTTTCAAATGAAAACTCAAAATTTTTTCGGAAAACCTCGTCCGATTTTTCTGATTAACGAACTTGTCAAAGTCATTTACAAAAGGAAGGTACATGCCAAATTATATCAAAATCTGCCCATTATTCTTTGAGATAAAAAAAATGTTCAAATGAAAAGTCAAAATTTTCCCGAAAAACCTCGTCCGATTTTCCTGACTAACAACTTGTCAAAGCCATTTACAAAAGGAAGGTACATGACAATTTTTATTGAAATCGGCTTATTACTTTTTGAGAAAAGAATTTTTTTCGAATGAAAACTCAAAATTTTCCCGGAAAACCTCATCCGATTTTCCTGACTAACGAACTTGTCAAAGCCATTTACAAAAGGAAGGTACATGCCGAATTTTATTAAAATCGGCTTATTACTTTTTGAGAAAAGAATTTTTTTCCAATAAAAACTCAAAATTTTCCCGGAAAACCGCATCCGATTTTCCTGACTAACGAACTTGTCAAAGCCATTTACAAAAGGATATATATATATATATATATATATATATATATATATATATATATATATATATATATATATATACATATATATATATATATATATATATATATATATATATATATATATATATATATATATATATATATATATATATATATATATATATATATATATATAAACATATAAAAATTGAAACTGACCCCGTATATGGGTTCTAGGGGTCCTAGATCGCGCTCATTTGCAAAAATTTTTTCAAAATTCAAAAGTCGGGATCTCCCCATTAGTGAATTTTTTCTACGAAAATTCACTAAAAGCCTGAGATGTTGCTTAGACAATTCTATAGATTTGCAGTATTCTTGCACTTTTAATAGCATAATATCAGTTTCCCTGATAATGCTTTGTTGTACTTGCTTGTCGTAAAGGCCCAGAACTAATTTATCTTTGATCGTTCTTCCTGCATATGGATTTTTATAATTATACAAATACACCCATAACTAGCAGGTTGCTTCTTAAGTGCTGTTACAAAAGAGTAAATGGTCTAGTTTTCTTTTTGATAGAAGTTATAAAATTTTAACGTTTCCATAGTAATATTTCTCTTCGACTTCATCAAAACAACCGAGAACATCTTCCAGCTTATTTGTCTTATCTACTAGAAAAGTATTAAAGATGTCTAACCCCGCTTTACTTATAATATGTAAAAGTATGGCTATTTTCATATCATCATTTGATTTATGTTTTCCTGCAGCTTTTAGACGCACATTAAACTTTTGTTTTCATGTAGGTCTAAGTTCCAGCCCATCCACATCAAACAGTGGTGGTGGTTTATATTGCATGACTTACTATTGAACAACACAATTTTTTAATTATATATTATACAATGTATGTGTACCTAATTCGTAAGATGACCCAGTCTCAAGCAAAATTGGCGAACCCTTTGTCGGTGTCAACTACAAGAGATGCTTTAAAACTTGGTGGGTGCGTGTTGGTTATGTGTGTGATGTGTATTGAGATAATGTCGTCATATTCAAAAGTCTATCAACTGAGATAGACAAAACAAAGTTGAAATGTTTTGGTTTGCACCACGGATACACAATTAGACAGGTAAGCCGACAACCATCTAAAATGTGACTACATTCCAAAAGTAATAAACTGAAGTTTATTATCCTCGACTACATACTGCATGTTAGGTCGACTAGACAAGGATATACAATGCTAAGTGAAGATTGGAATTGGATTTTTGAGAATGGTGAGGTTGTAGGGCTCCCTTTGAGAGTGGTTTCGACCTGACAGTGTAGAAGGATATTATGGCATAAAGTCTTTGGAGAGAAAGGCAGGGGCCTCGTCCTCAAGATCGTAAACTGTGGACATATATGTGCTTTATACAGCGTCAAAAGCTGCTGTGATGAAAACAAACTTTTAACGCGAAACAGAAACGCAAGCCTGTTTGCTGTTGCTTTATCAATATTGGAAACCTGTGGTGCCGGAAAAGATCCTCTGAAACAGTTATACCCATTGCAGAGATTGTGGATTTTTTGGGCAGTATTTTTCCAGCCAGCTGAACGTCTGCGCCCTGCAGGTCACTCTTCCTAGAGAAGAGTTTTAGATGCATTAAATGCAATCAGATTTGCAATGCCCCAGCTGGCTCTGGACCGGAAAAGACAACTGATCTATGGTCACTCTAGACCGGAGACAGAACAATATAAAACTTCACCCTACCAATCGCTGTGCAGACTAGTTAAAGGCACAGTGATTTTGGAATGGGTGGAGTAAGACTAAGGGTATGCACAATCAACCACGGGTTGCGGTGCTATCGGGCCGGCAAGGCCGCGGACGAGCCCTGAGGGAACAAAAAAAAATGCCCCAGCTGGGAATCTTAGGCACGTAATTATTCAGAGAGTTAGTTATTTCAGCTCTCATTCATAAGGAGCTAGAAGCAGATATTGGGCGAGTCGGTGAGAATGTGTTGTGAAGAGTATAGTATCATCCGCGAAGCTGCGGATCGGATTTTTGGGTGTCGACAGAAGGTCATTTATATGCAGAAGGAAAAGCGTGGTAGCCAAAGCGGAGCCCTGTGGAAGTCGCGCATTAAATGTTAATTCATCTGATGAAACACCATTGACAACATGTAAGGAGCCCTTTTACAGAAAACTGAAAAATCATATGCGTAGTTTCAAAGGCAATCAGTATGTTGGAGTTTATTGAGAAGTGCCACATGCCAGACCAGACATGTCCCCGTTATTAATAATTACTGACTGGAATCAGTTAAAAGTTAAAACTGAACTGAGTGACCAACAGCTGCGGGAACTGGGATGGTGGATGCTGGTTAACTAGTAAACACAATTAATAGTATTAATTTAAGTATGCATGGCAACGATGTATCAGTATGAGAAACGTCAAGCAGAAGTGGAAATGTCAAAGATCATGTGGAGAGTGGAGATTAGAGGTTATTTATATTTACGTTTAATTTCCAGAAACAATAATTACTGATTACTGACTATTTAGTCGGTAATTACATGTAACAGCAGCTTGTGATACTAAAAAATTCAATGATGTTAATAACTTCGCTTGTCTTTACTACGTGTAGCTTAAACTGTAGTGCTCAATATTTAAATATAGAAAACACTTGTTGATTATGTGGGTTCATCTACAACAGCAATATAAATAAACAACCTACAATTTTCCAGAGTAAGATGCTTGAAACGAATGGTTTGGAAGCGTAAGTGTTCGGATGATTTTAATTCTGACAATTACATCATACTATCATACAGTAGCCTTGGATTATTTTGTAAGAAAATAAGTGGTGTTAGTATTATTTAACAAAGAAAGCAGAGATCAAATAATAAATGACGGATTCTCCAGTGGTAGTACAGCATTGGGTTGATACCCTGCCCCCTGCTCACTGTAATCAAGCCAGAATCTCAACCACTGGAATGGCAGCTTCACCTGTAAGAAATCCCAGGTTTGTAATAACAAAACCCATACTTAATCCAACAGTTATTTGCAGATATCTCATAAATGAATTTGCTTAAATTTCAATAACAGTAAGAGGAAACGTCAATACCTATTTCTCTAGGTATGCCAATGAGATTTAATTTTGGTTTACCATAGTTTCTAATATAATAATGCAACTTAAGGGTTGTTTAGCTGCTTAGCCTAAAATCAGTTTTAAATAAACTTCCTGTGGGTAGATGTAGCTTCATCTTAATGCATGCCAATATTATTCTTACTTTGTGATTTCTTTTAAAGGCTTTTGTTGTGCTATTTTGTAGACTTATCTAACCTAGTAAACCCTCGTTTGGAAGTCGATTGTTATAGTAGATATAGAATTGTATGAAATAATTTATTATTAATTGGAGTTATTATTGTTAATTGAGTGATATTGAAACTTAGGCGCCATAAATCTACTGCTGAAAGGTGAAGTTTACTACCTTATAATATTAACTTTGATACTATTTTTAGGTTGTGGAAATTGATAAAAATGAATTTAGTATACCGTATTTGTAATCATATCTAGTAGTGTGCACCTGATTACCTATTGGACATTTGAATTCATTTTTAATTGTTATAAGACAAGTGTGTTACAAATGCTCAAGAATTATAATACTTTATTTCTCTAGCCTGTTTCTATATAATATTACACCATAAAAATATAACACTGAGTAAGGTCTATGTCTAACCCTAATAGTCAGTTTTAAATAAGTCTCCTCTAAGCAAACTTCCTCTCCATGTTCTATCTTCTAGTGCTTTTCTTTCGTATCCTAGTATAATGATAATAATTTTCACCATATATTAAAACAAGTTAAAGTATGGTTTTTGTGTTGTAGGACTGACATTTTGTAACCATATTATACCCAAAACAATTTTGTGATATTCTGTAAAAATTATTTATTTTTTAACATTCCTAATTGTTCTAATTTGATTAGGTATTGTTTTAATTTAACGTTTAGATTCTTACAATTATATTTAATTAGTATTTATTACCTTCATAAGTTTCCATGAATTAATCAAAATTAGCCAGTTGCTTTAATTTTAATTGATGAATAAATTACCTCATCAGACTACTCTTTTTTTTAATTGATAATTATATAGAGCTTAATGTATGAAAGGTGTCCGTCAAAAATGCCTTTGGTGATATTAATTTGTATTTATCTATTTTATTACTCAAATTCTACAGTATACAGACAAGAAAGCCTGAGCTTGTATAATGTCAGATTTTAGCATTTTGGTTTTTCAACGTGGAGTCTGTTTCTGAAATGAAAAGTTTTTATTGTCCAGAAAGGGGTTAAAAGATTAATGTTTTACATAAAATTTGGTTAGTATTCTAGAGGTCTTTTTAAGAAAATGGTTTCTGTACTATGGCTTCAATTTATATTTTGGTTTGTGTATTTTGTCTTTACTGGAAAATATTTTACTATGTAAGGCTTTTTATCAATCTGCATACAAATAAAAATCACTGGAAACCATATCAGGACTGCATGGTAGATGGTTGATTTAATCGAAACCTGCATCCCGTATGATGTGCTTTGCAACTTGAGCTGTGTGAACTGATGAATTATGTAATACTCCTTTGCCAAGTTACTCCTGCCTTTCTCAATGATAACTTGTTGCACATGGATAATTGATTCAGCATAATATTGGCCATTCATCGTTCTGGCCTTGGGAAGATAATCTAACAAAATTCCTTTGATGTCTCATCATATCACAGCTATAAGTTTGCCAGACGCTTTTTGAATCTTGAGCTTGCGCAATTATTTTTCGCTTTATTATCTCACCTTTATCATTGACAAATGATTATGAATATTTTCTCCACCAAAATCTGTGTCGATCTTTAGGTAACTTTGTTGTATAACAATTTTAAGTTGGATGGTCTTTGAGAATTAATTTCTCCACCTTTTCAATATTTTCATCCGTAATGACTCAGGCTGCACAACATCTTTAATTGACTTGTCTTTCTGTGAACAGCCAAGTCCACCTTTTGTGAGTCGCAAATAATAATAATAATAATAATCGGACTTTTAAATCGTAAGGTGCCCTACTATAGATACACTCCCGAGTATGTTCTAGACTAGAGAACTCAGGGTACAGGTTGTACTGGGACCAGACCATTCTCACAGACCAGCAAGTTGCCCACAACAAGCCAGATATAATAATAGTGGATATAGACATTGCAAATACCAATAATCTAGAGGTAAAGTACAACAAGAAGATCATTAAGTACAGAGACCTCGAAATACAAGCGATCCCGATAGTCTCATGTCGTCAACTGGTGTGGTTCCTAAGAATCTTCAAGAGAACATTAAGAGACTGGGCCTTGGAGAGCACCTTTATAAGGTTATGCAGAAAGTGGTAATACTTACTTACAATAGAGGAATATTCCCTAGTAACTGGAAAACTGCTCGAGTATAACCCGTCCCAAAGAAAGGATCCAAAGTGCTTCCTAGCAACTAAAGGCCTATTTCTCTCCTTTCAGTCGTTTCTAAAGTGATGCAAAAGTATATAAACACCGAATTACTAAAATTTCCTGAAAAACACAGTCTAAGCCACGACAGGCAGTATGGATTCCATCAGCGCAGATCAACTGCCAACCTCCTTTCCTTTGTTACCCATTTTCGCAACAAGTCTATGGAACTACACGGTGAATCCCAGATTGTCGCTCTAGACATATCCAAAGCATTCGACCAGGTCTGGCACGCAGCACCGCTTAATGAACTTCCGGGTTATGGCCTACTACCAAAACTCTGTACCTGGACAGCAAATTTCCTCTCCAATCGGAGCATTTCTGTTGTGGATGGCAATTCCTGTAAACTGTATCCAAGGTTTAGCTGTAGCCCCTACTTTGTTTCTTCTCCACATCAATGACCTCTTCTCTAGCACATCCAACCCAGTTCACAGTTACGCGGACGACAGCACCCTCCACTCAAATATACATTATTCTAAGCTTGTCTCTTTAACCCAATTAGATGAGGATCACAGACTCATGGAGGGATCTGTCTCCGTGGATCTCCAAAAAATATTAGACTGGGGAAGTAGAAATCTTGTACAATTCAACCCCACCAAATCACAGTCTTGCTTTCTTTCTCATAAGAGATACACAAGCCCTAGACCCATCACAGTGAACAACCAAGTTATTCAAAGTAATGAGTCCTTTTCACTTGTTGGCATTTCTGTGGATCGATATTCTTAATTGGCACCAACATGTCACATGAATTGCAGAAGCGGCCCCTAAGAAATTAGGTTTCCTCTTCCGGGCTTGCAAATACTTTTCACCAGCTAATCTCTATACCTAATATACTTCACAAATAAGACCAAACCTCGAATAGTGCTGCCACATCTGGGGTGCTGCTGCCTCTTCTACACTCGCTATCCTGGACTCCATTCAGAAGAGAGCTATATGTCTCATCAGTGCCCGTACACTCACCCAAAGGCGGCCATCCCTTGCCTACCGACGTGCAATTGGTGACCTCTCTCTCTCTCTCTCTTATATATATCTACACGGGTACTGCTCAGAGGCGCTTTCTTCCATAATTCCTCCACCTGCTGCTCCCAACAGATCTATCAGGGGAACAGAGCGAATGCACCCTTTTACTGTCCAGGTCACCACACATAGAACATCTTGTTATGCCCGCTCTTTTGTCCCGTAGACTTCCAAGTTGTGGAATTCCTTGCCGGCACATGTTTTTCCTTCTCCCCCGAACCTCCAAACCTGCAAGTCCAGAATTAACAAGTTGCCTCTTTCCTCCTTGTCAAGACCCACGGTACGATAGTATTTAGGCTGTAAGCTCTCGTGGTGTGTTGTTGAAATAAAAATTTAAAAAATTAAAAAAAAACTTGCAACTGCCCACACCGTATAGAGATTTCGGGGAAATGAGTACATGTCACGTTGTTGTTCAGTGCCTGGTAACTTTGAAAGGGCTCTATCTGAGCTCAATCCCTTTGGTATCTGAGATTCCTGTGATGTGTGAATGTTCCGCTTTGAGGTAGTGTGAAAGCCCTTCAGGCTAAAGTGATAATAGTAAATAATAAAAGCTAACTTCATAGGGAAACTAATTATTCAAGCTGCAGGTCCCAGTTGGTCATGCTGGCCTGTAAGATGCAAAAGGGGTTGCGGTGCTATCGGGGCGGCAAGGCCGCGGACGAGCCCTGAGGGAACAAAAAAAAAAGGCTGTCATCTTATCCACAGCAGGAGCAGTCTTTACATTAATAATACAAAAGTAGCGAAATGGCTAGAGTATTTAGTATTACACAATAGGAATTATAAACAACATTAATATCAACACAGTTTATAGCACCTTTTGCGGTGTTATAAAAGGGTACAATCTCTGGTTTATATGTTTCCTCATCCATTTTTGCGCCACTGTGAACAGTTGACATTAGAACTGCTTTATTATTATATTTTTTTGGTACATAAGACATGAGGTTTGTTTCTCCCTGGTATTTGAAAAAACTTCAGTTACCTAACTGGTCTTCTTTTATTTTGAAGGAGCTCTGGGGGTAACTCTCGAATATTCTTTCTCAAAGTGCTTACTGTTTTTGTTTTATATTTCGAAAGTGATATTACTAATTGATAGAATACAAGTTATTATCATACGTTAAGTTTATATTAGGCCCTTTCCACAGTTGGATTAAACAATGCACAATATCCCTCAGAGTATTGTACTGATCTTCTGGTTGTTGACTGCAGTATGGTTTCAAATTGCCAAAATAAAGTTTTTGTATCACATAAAATAAATATTTTTGATCTGCCCTTTAAGGGCTTATTCGGAATGTATTGAGTGAAATTACACCTTCTAAATGAAATAAAAATTTAATAACATTGGCAACACTGTTTTACCTCCATGTAATTATCAAGTCACTTTATTTAACTATACTACATGTTTAGATCTTTTTGTAATATTGCATTTGTCAGTCAGTATACATTCGATTGTAGGTACACAGTTATTAAAAAAAATATATTACTATTAGCCTCAAAACATAAATAACAAAAATTTGGGCGCAGCAAATGCGAATTTTCCTAAAAATGTTTTTAATGGCAAATATGTTTTGTTTTTAAAAGAACAAGTATAACCTATATAGTAGTAGCAGTGTACCATATTTCATTAAAAATAGCTTTGTTGTTTCAAAAAGTACAAACATTTTCCGAAAATAAACTTAAAAAGTTCCAGAAACTGGTCTGATTTTCCTGGCCAACAAACTTCTTCAAGCTATTTACCCACCTGCCAAGATATAATTATTCACAAATAGCTTTATGACTAAAATTGAAAAAAATATTTTTTTAATGAAAATTAGCAATGTCTACAGAAATTCACGTTCTTTTTTTGCAGAAATTGCCTTCAGTAATGTTACACAAAATTAGATTTTTCACAAAAAACTTTTTTTTACAATAACTTACTGCCGCGGACGAGCCCTGAAGGAACAAAAAAAAAACATTATTAATTGCACACATTTCACAAAAATCTTCCAAAAAAGGATTTCTATGGCAGCACGAAAAAAAAATTCTGTGAAAACTTTTCAAATTCAGCCAGCTACTTGAGAAGACCTGTATACAGCAGCTCGATTTTTTCGATGAGTAATACAAACAAAAAGCTCCCTGAATGTGTCATTTCGATGGGGCTCCGCTATCCATTGGTAAAAACGCCAGATCACAATTTGTGATATGTGTTGTTATATGTGCCAAAAACGTGAAACGTTTTAAAACAATTAAAATAAGTAACTCAAAAACCAAAACATCAGAGAAAGGGTCTATTTGAAATGGATTTTCCGAAAGTATTGTAGTAAAACAAAGGACAATGATGGTTGAAGCTGAAACTTAAGGCTTTGTAAAACACACTTATTACGAAATTCCTTCTATATAATTCGTATTTGTTTCAGATTATTTGTCGGAAAGTTGCAAATTTTGACTTTTCAAATCGCGACTTTCACGTTTTAAGAAGAAAAATTATAAAATTTTCATAATATTTTTTCTGTTACTTTTTGAGTCAGAAACACTTAACCTTTGTATGTAATATTCAATTGGTTTTGTTAACCACACAAAGTATTTTGTTCTTGTGCTTTCCTCTGATCACCAGTGGCACCCAAATTTTTTTTCTTTAAATGCCTATAACTTTTTTTTATTTCAACTTTAGATTTCTAAATTTCGGCATGTAGGGTAAGTTTGATAATATAAACGTGTATGCCAAATTTGGTTGTCATAGGTTTGTTATTTTCGGAGATACAAAAATTTTCTCGGAAAAACTGGTCCAATTTTCCTGGCTAACAAACTTATTCAAGCCACTTACAAAAGGAAGGTACCTACAAAATTTTATCAAAAGCGGCCTATTCTTTTTTCAGTTACAGGTACCACACATGTATGTATATATATATATATATATATATATATATATATATATATATATATATATATATATATATATATATATATATATGTATATATATATATATATATATATATATATATATATATATATATATATATATGTATATATATATATATATATATATATATATATATATATATATATATATATATATATGTATATATATATATTTGCGTGAGTGTGTTTTTGTTTCTTTAACGTCGGTCTATTTCCGCGACTATAGCCAATCACCAACGCCAGGGAGCAGTTTCACCTCACTATCCCGGAAATTTTGCCGAACCCCTGCCTTTCTGTAGATTAGATTAGATTAGATTAGATTTTATTGTGAGTGGGCTATTTCAGTCCCTCCACCGCGACCTGAGGTCTATTGAGGCTCACGTCTAGTTATTTAGATTTCACCCATCAATTCCAGCTCCCTGAGGGAGTCGATCTTTTCTTGAGGGTGAGAGTTTGTTTGGCAGGTGTACTGCCATCTGAGTAAAGTCGCTTGCCCGTTTCGAAGCTTAAAGAGAGATAACCTCTCTCTGAGTTCTTCTGGACCCGACATCCGTCAGTGTTTGCCTCGAGGCGGTATCATGAACTCCCGCTCTCGAGCAGCATCTAATCTCCAGTTGTAATCCACCCCTAGAGATCTCAGCTCCACTCAGGCTCTTCCAAACCTGACACCTAACAGTGGCAACATCCTAACAGGCAACATCCCATCGAGTCCCGCTCCCGAGCATCACCCCAGCGAGGCCGTCCGTCCGTTTCGTAGCGCACAGTATGGGCTCCAAACTCCTGGTCCTTACCACTCATCAGAGATCAGAGTCCCCCGGGACGTCTGGACACACGACACGGCTCAATCCAGGGCGGTATCATCTGGAACCCCGCTCCCGAGTAACAACCAAGTGAGGCCAATTGTCAGTCTCTGAGGCCACAGTGGAGGCGCCAAACTCCGGGTGCATATCACTCCCCAGAGATGTCTGCCTCCCCCAAGCCTCACCTGCATCAGACCCCCGCCAGTGTTTCATTGACTCGAGGCGGTATCATGAAGTCCCGCCCTCGAGCAGCATCCAGGCATGGTTGTTACCCTGTATCAATGCTCACAGAGTAGGCCTAAGTCTCCAGGTGTAATCAACCCATAGAGACCCCAGCCACCTCTGGGTTCATCCAGGTCCAACACCTGCCAGCGTTAGCTTAAATTTCACCCAACAAATCGAGCTTCCGACAGGAGACGACACCTGCAAGGTGAAACTTTGTTTGACAGATGTACTGCCATCTGAGCGAAGTCGCTTGCCCGTCTCAAAGCTCAAAGAGAGATAACCTCTCTCCGAATTCGTCTGGATCAGACATCCGTCAGTGTTTGACTCGGTGCAGTATCATGAAATCCTGCATGCGAGCAGCATCCAAGTGAGGCCGTTTGTCCGTTTCGAAGCTCACAGAAGAGGCCTGAACCCTTAGTTTTATTCCACCCCTAAAGATCTCAGCTCTCCTCCGGGTTCATCTAGACTTCCCACCAGTGCTAGACTCAAGGCGAGATCCCATCGAGCCCCGCTCCCGAGCATCGCACAAGTGAGGCCGTTCGTCCGTTCCGAAGCACACAGTGGGGGCCCCAAACTCTGGGTGTTTACCACTCATCAGAGTTGTCAACCTCCTCCGGGTCGTCTAGACACACGACACCCGCCAGCACTCAACCCAAGGCGGCACCCATCCGGAACCCCTCTCCCGAGTAACACCAAGCGCGGGCAACCATCCATTTCTAAGCCCAGAGTGGGGGCCTCAAAATCCGGGTGTACATCACTCCCCAGAGATATCCGCCTCCCTCCAGGCCCACATGGACAAGACCCCCGCCAGTGTTTGATTCCAATTAGTCGCCTTTTACGACAGGCAGGAGTTACCTCGGGCCTATTCTTTTAGTTAGTCCCCGGACCCACAGGGGACTTGCCTTTCTGTAAGGAGGGTAGGAATATTTAATGTGCCCAACAATGCATGGACACAGGGCCGACGGCTTTACACCTCCTCGGAAGGGCGAAACGTGCAGACATTCAACTATATATATATATATATATATATATATATATATATATATATATATATATATATATATATATATATATATATATATATATATATATATATATATTCTTTAACCTTAAACATAAGACTTCATATAAGACCGAAACAGTTGTGGGATGTGTTTCAATGCTAATTCTACTAATTCTGTAATTAATTGATATGTATACGTTGAATATAATATCCCGGGCATGAAGCCGATCTGGTGTATCATGTAAAGAAAACGTTAGCTAACGTGTGCATACATAGCGCAGAGACAACGTCGTTGTCTTCTAAGCATAAGGTTATGTGATCGAATCCAGCTCGATCAATGTATGGTTTTTTATGTTTTATTTTGACATTTGGAGAAACAAGAACAAGATCTCATTTTAATTTAAAATGCCCGAAAAATGTTGTCACCTTTGAGTCTGAAATTATAATTTTGTTATTGTTGATATTGAAAAAACTGGTTTGATTAGGTTGACTAAAACGAAATCATACTGGCGATTAATTTGAAAAAATAATTACTACGTTTATAATTTCGCAGATACTTTACTTTTCTAAATATGAATTAAGTTCCCTTCTGGAAATCTTTTGTATAACTTTAATGACATTTGTAATACAAGTTTCTTTTAATGAGACTTACACTATCTACATATATAGCAAAATTTAGTTCTTCAGCTTCATAGAAAATTGAGTTTTGGGCATTTTGCTCAAAATGAGTTAGAACACAAGATTTTTTTGATAATAGATATATCGATGGTAACACTTTTGAAATAATTCTTCAAATTTGCGTGTACTAGGACCTCTAAAACCGATCTTCAAGGGCTGTGTAAGTTTAAAGTATTAACTTTACTAATATGCTGTATAATAATAGTGTACAATTCTTATGAAAATCAGCTACTATAACGCACTTGCTGTGACTCAAAATTTTTGATTCTATTATCTTGTTATATGTTAGAGAATACAATTCTTTAACTTTGAAATAGGGTGATTAAAAATCACTAGAGTAAAAATACTCCAAAATGCTGTTTTCGTTCTTATATTAGAAAAGAGTACTAGTTTGTTCAAGCAGTTAGGTACGCTGAATTTACGTTTGGCACATCAGTTGACAAATAAAATTTATAAAATTCTAAAATTTACAGAAATCCGCATAAATATTTACTGACAAAAAAAAAGATTCATCTAAAAATATGTACAATAGACAATTAGCATGTTTTTTCTTCTTATCACATCTGATAGACATCCCACAAAGATGATTTTTAATATTTTTTTCATTTCACATACTACAAAAATAACGACGCAAAAAATATTTGAAAATGCGAATTTCATAATTGATTTCAAACACCACTATTTTGCCGGCATAATCTGTGACATCACTGGACGGTAACATCACAATGACAATGAGCTTGCTTCTCTGTGTTTACATTACCGCGATGTTGAGAAACAAGTGACTGTATTTATCATACCATAGGGCAAATATAAACACGTCATTTATTCACTGTCCAAGTACGTAACGACCAATAACAGAACATTCGGGGTCACATGATAATAATTCGAAATTTTTTTATTCTAAAAGTCTTTGTTCCACTACATATGTTTTTGGGTATTTTCATGCATGTAATAATGTTCTATGAATGGAAAACTATTAGGTAAATGTTAAATTCATGTAATAGGAAATCCATGCAAATTGTCTATTAAAAATGTTGGAGGACATATTGCACAAACGGATTTTTCCACAAAAAGCTGTTCATTATTAGTTTAACAAACTGTAAAATAAAGTATTGTTCCCCTTGTATTTTTATTCAACACTCATTTCAAATGGACTGCAATTTATCATCAAAAAACATCTTCTCCATTATGAGTTGACCAGATCCCTAGATGAAAATATTGAATTTGAGAAATGTGAAATTTATGAGCTCTGGTCATTTTATTTGCTATATTCAAGCATTTGAAAATGGCAGCTCTTATGTGTATTGTTACATTGACTTGAATAAAAGGCTTATTCTCCCAGACAAATCTTATTTTTACCCTATGTGTTTCGGCTGTTAAAAGGGGAAATATAAAAATGCAATTAAAAAGGCTTATCAGAAACACTGTTCCTAGTAGGCATCATGCAAAATTTTACAATCTAGCGTGTATTGTTGACCGATGTTGTTTTTTGTAATGCTTAGATTTTACATCTTGGTATTGTTCTCTTCATAATGCCTACTGGAAACAATGTTTCTGGCAAGCCTTTTTTATTGTATTTTTATATTTTCCCTTAAAATGGTTGTTTAACAGCCCAAACGTGTGGGGTAAAAATGAAATTTGTCTAGAAGCCGTTTATTTAAATGAATGTAACCATCTCACCCACAGATGTATTGACATTTAGAAGGAATAGTATGTGTACGTAGCATTATAGTGTATGAAAGTTATATTTTTTAAACTTCCTTTGTGTTAGGCTTCTTTACAAGTATAAATAAGGTATCGCCCTTGCTTTGTTATTAGTTTAGCAAATGAGCATATAAAATTTGTCTTTTAAAGGATGCCAAAAATACCCCCTTTTAATTATGTTTCAGGCTCTGTTTATTGAAAGACTATTCACAACAATCTCAGCAATCTGACGACGCGAGCAGTTACTGTTCCAGTGTGGAGTCAGTGCTGGAACAAAGAAAGCCTGACCCTGAGGAGGTCCTTATAGGGTTAGGCTTTGGACCACCACAATCGTCCAGTGTTATATCCAGGATACCACAGAGGTTTCTGCAACCTTCCAAGGTAAGTAAAAATATGGTCCTTATCAGCTTAATTTTATGTATCTTATTTCTTATTTAATAAATTATACTTTGTGAGTTTGTGTTTTTATATATGGATGAAATCTAAGTTACTTATTGTTGTTTCTTTAAATGTAAAGGACATAATGGTCATTTAATCCACATAGTTTGTAACTTTATAGGATGAATTAAATTTAACTTTGAATGTTATTTTACTCAAAATCATTCTTTTATTCAGAAAATTAGTCTGGGGAACGTGGTGGTCACTCAATTGCTCCTCGACGCCCTATCCATCTTTCAAGAAATGTGACTTCTAGATATTGACTGTCAGTGAGGAGGCTCGCTGTCTTGTTGAAACCAAATATCTTGATGGGGTACATCTGCCTCGTAATTATTTGGAAAAATTACTGCCAGAACTGGCACAAAATCCAGTCGCAAGAAATTATGGCAACCTGCTGCTGTAGGATTTTGTTGAAAAGTAAGGCCCTATGAAACGCCGTCCGATTATTCCCATCCATACATTCACATTGTCATGACGTTGACTGTGGGAGTTTTTAGTCCAATGAGGATTTTCCATTGACCAATATCGTGAGTTGTGACGATTTACGGTCCCATTCAGGCAAAAAGTGGCTCCATCAGAAAAGAAAACTGGGATCTGTGTTTAGTATGTCATATTGGCTATGCCAATCCTGTACATTGTTTGGCTGGCCCAACCCTGATCGTACATCTGAATGTGAAAGATGACATCGGTCCTGATCATCGTGCACAATAATGTCAGGTGACACAGAACATGAACGCCCTCAAGTTTCTAGTTTTCAAGTATGTGGCATTTTACTGATAATTAACCAAATTATAATATTGAAATTACACTCTCTGTTTTATGGAAATTAGCACATACATAACATGGTGTTAGGTGAAAGTCGGTAAACCAGTAAAGTGACCGCCTGTGTAATTAAAATTATGAACTATTGAGAAATCTCAAGTGAAGGTCGAGGTGGAAAGAAAACAAAATGGATAGTTTCAAACCTCCGCGTGGCTTAAATTTGGTGGAAAATTTAAGTAAAAGTTGGAAATCGTTTTATCAAAAATTCTCAATATTTTTAAAAGCCAGTGAAAATGATAAGAAAACTGATGAAACGAAGATTGCAATGCTATTGAACTGTGTTGGAGATGATGGGATAGAACTTTTTAATACATTCACCCTAGCTGAAGATGATAAAAAAAAGTTCGATAAAGTCGTAGAAACCTTGAGAATTACTGTAATCCGAAACAAAACCTTGTTTTTGCTAGACATACATATTTTAAATGGTGCCAACAGAATTGGAATTGCTAAGTCTAAACATAGAGCTATAAAATATTTTTACTGGTTCTTAATTAATAATGACATCGAAAAGTATGTAAAAATGTGCTTCACTTGTCAAATGCATCAACGATGTTGTACTAAGGAACCATTGATTCCATAGAAAATACCAAAATTACCATTTAGAAAAATAGGAATTGCTGAATTTGGCCCTAAAATATATCTAATTGTCATTGACTATTTATCAAAATGGATTGAAGTTTGTGAAGTTAAAAACAAGACTGCAAGCGAGTGTATCAGTGAGCTGATGAAAATGTTTTCAATTCATGGCTTTCCAAAAACGATTATTACTGATAACAATCCTTTTATTAGTTTGCAATTCAAACATTTCTGTGAATAGAATCAAATGAAAGTCAAGTTTAGAAGTCCCAAATATCCCAAGTCAAATGGACGTGGTGAAAAAGCGGTAGGAATACCAAAACAGTCGATAAAGAAAACTTCAAGTCAGTTAGAATTATATCAGGCTCTTTTAGAATACCGTACCAACAGTTGCCGGTACACAATTTTCTCCCAGTGAGATTTTAATGTCACGAACCTTAAATACACACCTCTGTACTAATAAAATGTCCTTAGTCCCTAAAATAGTCTATGAAGATGCTTATAACGAACTGAAAAATGTAAGCAACAAAACTAAATATTACTATGACAAAAATGTTAAATGTAAACCAAAATTTAATAATGGTCAGAGTGTTGTTGTTCAAAATAATAGAACAAAACTATGGGACCCTGCCCTTATTCGTGATAAAACTAACAATCCACTATCCTATGAAGTTTTAAAATCGAACAACAGCACTCTTGTCCGTAACAGCATACATTTAAGGCCAAATCCTAACCAATATATTGTACCTACCACTGAAAATGATGATATGCCTATTGTACATCTTAATGATAGTGACTTAGTAGACTCCACCAGAAAAACTGAAAGTGTTAGTGACAGTGCGATCAATCATCTGCCTATAACAAGTTCTGGTCTTCCTAATGATAGTGGCTTAGTAGACTCCATGATAAAACTAACAATCCACGATCCTATGAAGTTTTAAAATCGAACAACAGCACTCTTGTCCGTAACAGCATACATTTAAGGCCAAATCCTAACCAATATATTGTACCTACCACTGAAAATGATGATATGCCTATTGTACATCTTAATGATAGTGACTTAGTAGACTCCACCAGAAAAACTGAAAGTGTTAGTGACAATGCGATCAATCATCAGCCTACAACAAGTTCTGGTCGAGTAATAAAAATTTAAGGACTATTTGTTATAGTATTAGTAATATAAACCCTTTTGCGATAGAGGGGGGGATGTTTAGTATGTTATATTGGCTATGCCAATCCTGTACATTGTTTGGCTGGCCCAACCCTGACCATACATCTGAATGTGACAGATGACATCGGTCCTGCCCATCATGCACAAGAATGTCAGGTGACACCGAAGATGAACTCCCTCAAGTTTCTAGTTTTTACATATGTAGCATTTTACATAAAATTAACCAAATTATAATAATGAAATTACACTCTCTGTTTTATTGAAATTAGCACATACAAAACAATCTGCATCGCAGCGTAATATTAATTGTAAAAGGCGGTCTGAATCATCATCGTTTCACTTGTGTATCAATTGCACTTTGCGAAGATGATACTTCTCTTCTTTGAATAATTTTACCACCAAAGATTGGTCTGGGTTGTTATTTAGGGCTAGTTGCCTTGTAGAATGGTGAGGATTTTTTTTTTCAGGTTCAAGTAATATATCACATCTGACTTCTTCACTTACTTGACGTTGACTTTGTCGAGGCAACAGATCTCGTTTCTGTGAATCAGGATGTTGTTGGTTAAATAACTCGCATGCTTCCTGGTGACTTCGACTTCTAAGCCTGTCGCTATATCCAATCATCATTGATATCTCTATTCTTTGCCTTTCAGTTAAACGTGCCAATTTTGTTAAATTCGAATTACAATTGTTTACTTTTAATACTTTTACACTTTCACTACTAAGACTATTAATTAATTTCAATGGCAGGTAATAATTGAAATTAATTCACGATTTAACAGTATTGTCTTTATTCACTGAATTCCAAATACATACTGTGGAAAAAGGCCGATAACTAAATACTGATAACAGCAAATAAGCAATAAATTATCACGAGTGTTGCTAAACATTTTTCACTTTACTTTTTGTTCCACCTGTCAAATAGTTACATGACATCGTATCAAAAACCACAAAATCGAGTGTTCATTACTTTAGAAAACTTAAGGAAAACCTCATTATTCTAAAGAAAACTCGTCCTAAATAAAACTGGTGAGAAATATTTTTTATTTCTTATTAGATATATGTTTCCATTTTTAAAAGTAATAATGCAATTAAAAAAATAATTTATGTCAAGTACCAATTTTTGTTCATCATCATTTAAGTAGCAAGCAGGTCTATGAAACAAGAGCAAAAAAATATGCTTGTCATTTAAAAAAACTTATAACGATGTAATCATTCAGAAATAGGTGACGTCATAAATTTACTTTTTACGTCATAAGTTGGCTATTAATAATTTAAAAGATAAAATTAACCTGTCCAAGCGTTTTTCTTAAAAAAATTTAATAACGCATTTATGAATCATGTTCCAAACTTTGTCATCACACTATATATATATATATATATATATATATATATATATATATATATATATATATATATATATATATATATATATATATATATATATATATATATATATATATATATATATATATATATATATATATATATAAAATTTTGTTTATTGTAATTTATAAATAGATTATTAATTTTTTTGTTGCAGTTAATACCCCAGATAGATATAAACAAATTTTTGGAGAAACATGGTATAGTCAGGGATTCAGATCAAAGGTAGATTTTATTTATTTATTGTTAAGAACTAGAGGTGTGTGAACCTTCGAAATTTCGAACCGGTTCGAAAATGTTCTCACTAGGCGATGTTAAAGTAGTTCGAAGTTTGAAATACGTAATTCTCCAAAATAGTTCGAAGTTCGTTACTCAAAACTACTTCGAAGTAGAACTTTACAGGCATTCAATGCTGCCAAAGTAGCGAGGTTGTAACTCGGTAACGGCCCCGTTAACTCGGTAGCAGCGCTTTAAACGCGGTATTGGTTCCATTGAGACAGTAGCCTAATTTCAGGAGATTTCACTGAGGCATATTTTGACAGTTGGTAGGTAGTGAGACCTGACAGAGCCACTAAGTGAAGATTAAACCTGTGATGAGCACTGATAAATACAGTTGGAGAACCAAGTGTACTAATTACAGAATTATTTTTTAAATATATATCCTAGCTTCCCAACACGTTTTTTGGTTACCACATTATGATGGCAGTGTTTGAAAGCGGAACCTGCCATTTTTGTTGAACTTTTCTTTTTTTTTTAAAGAATGGGGATCTTCTACGTACCAAATAGTGCATGTACAATATACCTATATTTTATAATTAAGGAAATGATGTATGCACATTAAAGAATTTTGGTTAGTTCGCTGTTCGATTTTAAATTTTTAAGTAGTTCGAAATTCGATTGTGAAGCTTAGACATATTATTTCTGAGGTTCGAAGTCTGAGGCAGCATATTTGCTTGGGTTCGTTCATAGTTCGGTTCGAAAAAACATGGGTTCGCACACCTCTACTAAGAACCTATATTATATTATATATATAATATTATACCTTTTGAACTTTAGATGGATCTAAAGAAAAGTCACTGTACAGATGAATTATGTATTAAGTACAGATGTAGAGATATACACTCATTTTACTTACAAAGTTACAAAGAGAATAAATTATTAAAATATTTTCACCACAAAGTTGCCTTCATCAGAAGATTAAATAAAAAGAATTATATAACGGCATTTAGAAAAGTAAATCAGCATTATCATCAAGTCAATGTTGCTTTGCCATTGCAACCATAAGTTCCCTTTTGGTTTGCTCTTATGTTTTTTATTATATATCCTTTAAATGTTGTTAGAAAGTTATTGTGTTGCAGAATGTGTCCAACAAATGTTGACTTTTTCCTCTCAGTGTTTATTAGTAAGCATATTTGAGGGGTATAGATGCAAAACGCGACATATCACAATAAATACAAAAATTAGATATTCACACCAATGGATTTGTCTAGTAGTCTGTCATCTTTTCAACACTCGTTTAAATTCAAAAGCTGACATATCTCTTATAAATTCCCGTTTTAAAACCATGGTAAGATGCAAAGTGCGACATGTGTTGCTAGCATTCAAATGCAAACAGCGACATATCCGACAATATCCGTATTAACCAATAGGAAAGCAGAATGGATGTCACGTGGTTTTCTTTACATCATGGCGGATTGTTGTCTAATTTTACAAGAGAAATAGGCATTTCTCTTAAGTTAAACAAAGTTTTATAGTGTTTTAAGAGAATTAAATAAAAAACAAACATGGAACTCGAAAGACCATGTAAAAAAATTGTTGAAGACACTAAAAATCGGTCGCGGAAAAGGCGTCATCAACCCGAAGAATGGAAAAGAGCTAAAGCAAAACAAGCAAGGTACACTGAAAAGTTCATTTTTATGTTATTAATAATTTTATTAACAGAACTATTTATTTTTAGGTACTTGCCTAAAAGTTTGCCAGTATTTCCTCAGTGTAGGCACAATGGAAAGCCATATCAGCCTTATCAGTGTACATCACATTTAAGTATGAATGACGTTAAACATTTTCACAAATTATTTTATGCCAATAGAAATAAAACTTCTCAAGATGCATTCATTCTTCAATTTTGCTCTGGGACAGCTCCTAAGAGAAGGAGGCTTTCAGAAAATAATGAAATAAATAGCAAACCGCACGCTATTAGTGTTACCTATTCGATTCCGACTGTAGATGGAATTAAAATCCCAGTTTGCAGAGAAGCATTCCTAGGAGTGCTAAATTTGAAAAAAGATCGAGTTTTACGGATAGTAAAGAAATTTAAAAAAACTGGTGATCAGCCGAAGGAATGTCGGGGTGGAGATCGAATAAAAGGTAATAACGACGCGAAAAAAGAAGGTATCAAATCTTTTATTGAATCACTGAAATGCAGTGAAAGCCACTACTGTCGCAGCAATTCACCACATAGGGTTTATTTGCCGTGCGAGTTTAACATCAAGACACTCTGGATCATGTACAACGACCAAGCCCAAGACAATTTGAAGGTACGTCAGTGTTACTTCAGAAACTATTTTAATAGGCATTATAATGTGGGTTTTGGAACTCTTCAAACGGATTTATGTTCTACCTGTTTAAAATTTAAAGAAAAGATAAAAAACTGTATTGAACCAAAAGAAAAACAAGACTTAATAACATACCATAGAGTACATAAATTGCAAGCTAAAAGTTTTTATGACATGTTACAAAGAGATGACCCGCAAACTGCTATTTTCTCTTTTGATTGTGAGAAAAACATGCCTTTGCCTAAGTTACCGGACCAACAAGCATACTTTTCAATGCAGGTTAATTTTTATAACTTTTGTGTAGTTGTTGGAAATTCTAAAGAAAATCTTTCAAACAAAAATGTGTCCTGTTTTGTTTGGACTGAAGCTGAGAGACCTAAAAGCTCAAACGAAATCGCATCTGCAGTTTATCACACTTTAACACATTTTGAATTTTCCGAAGAAGTAACATCAGTACGTCTCTTCTGTGATGGGTGCGGGGGACAAAATAAGAATTCAACTTTAATGGCGATGCTTTCTTATTGGATGAAATCTTTGGCTTCATCTCAAATTAAGGAATGTGAGGTAGTTTTCCCTATTGTAGGTCACTCATACATACCACCTGATCGAGTTTTTGGTAACATAGAAAAAGAGATACGAAAAAAGACTGAAATTTTGTCACCCGAAGATTACATAAATATAATTAAGTCTCGAGCCAAAGTCTTAAAAGCAGGAAAGGACTTCAATGTTCTTGACTGGAAATCAGAGGCTAAGAAATTTCTAAAAAATACATCTAGTTGGCATTTTCAATTCAAGCCGTGCAAGAGGTTTATTTTTACAAAAAGTGGGTATAATAATAATATTTTAATTAGAGGAGAGGCTTTGTATAGGAGTGACCTGGGACAGGCTAAAGGGATTTCTAAAAGAGGAATGAATATTGAGCAGATGAAACCACAAAAACTAAATATAGGAGTACCACTTAAACCAGATAAAATCAAAAGCGTAGAAAGTTTATTAAGTAATCATTATGGAGAAGAATATAAAGAAATCCCGAATTTAAAATACTTTCTTCAACTTTTTGATCGAAATACTGATATTGTTGCTGATAGAAACGAAGAGTCATTAGAAATAGAAGATGAAGAGGAAGTTTATATTATTTAAGATTAGGTGCCTAAAATGCAATTTCATTATTGTAACAAATTAATGTTATACTAAATAAAATGATATTTTCATACCTACCTAGTAGTAGTGGTAGTAGTAGTAGTAGTAGTAGTGATCCCTTATTCAGATGCAAAAAGCGACAAATCCTATGTTTAGATGCAAAACACGACATATCCACTCATTTCCTTTAAATTTTAGTTTTGTGTGGTCAGTTCGATTCCAACTTTATAATTTTCCTAATTTAGACTAAAGTATGCAAATAAACGAAAGTTGAATGAAGTAAATATCTCCAAACATAAACATATAGCAATTTTTTGCGATTTTCTCAAAACTTGTTTACTCGGATATGTCGCGTTTTGCATCTATACCCCTCATTTCTTCTCTCACTTTTTATAGCATACTTTTTCAGTACATACTATAAAATTAACAAGAACTGAGATTGTAGTATTGAGTTGGAGCAAGTTAATTGACTGCACGTTCTGCCCTTTGGAGGGGACTTGAGTCATCAGTTCTGTGTACTGTGTGATTTTGGGCATGTTTAAAGTCCGTACCCACCCTACCAAAAGGCCAAAAGGACGAGGCTCAGCAAAATTTCCAGGATTGTGAGGATAAGCGTGCGATGTTAATGAACCTATATACAACAATACAGTAGCACACCTTTATTCATTTTTATATCAGTGTTTTTTGTCTTAATAATTTTTTTCCAGCTCCACGGTTCAAAAGCTTCTATTTTCTTTATATCCAGAGTTTAACTTTCTGACATGTACATTACAACATTCCATACATCTGACTTGCTAAATCTTCTTAACTCTCTTAATGTAATTAAGAAATTTGTGTCTCTTAATGTAATTTTCGATTTCTTCACTGTTAGTATCCAAAAGAACTATGGATTCAAGATAAGAGTTTGAGTGGCGCCATGGACAAAGAAAAAGCCTCCATTTTTTGGTATTATGTGAAGTGTTTTAAAGGGAGAGAGCGGCTCAGTGAGTGAATGAAGAATCAGATACTATTCCAAAAACGATGAACACACAAAAATGCCGGATAATAAGTGTACAAAGTCTTGTGGTGAATATGCTGCTAATCATAGTGAAAAATAGAATAAGAAGTAAAATTGAGAATTCGTGGTTTAAAGTTATTTCAGATATATACCCGGTCGAGGAACGATTCTGGCACTCAGGACAATGTGAGACTTACGGCGTAAGAAGAATAAATATACCTTTATTGCTTTTGCAAACCTGGAAAAAAATTTATAGGAGAAACAGAAAAAGAATGACAAAGTATGCTCAGTTTGCTGAATGGTGTGCGGTATAAATGTTCACATACCTTGGGAGTATGTGATGGTAAATATAGCAAGGAGTATAGTGATGACAAGCAAACATTCAATAGATGCTTCCCAAAAAAAGTAAATAAAAAACTAGTTTGCACTTTTGGTTTAAGGAAAAGATCTTTTTTACCATCCTCTTAAAACACATTTTCCTTGCCATTTTAGATTCAAATTAACAATCATAATAAACTTCTGTAGTAATATGTAGAATGGTGCATGCTGATATCTTTAAACTGTGGTAAGAAAGGAACCGTATTTTGTAACTACTATACTATTTTATGGTTTCGCTTTTCTGTAAAGGTATTAATGTAGGTCTGTACTTGTTTTGACATTCTATTTAAATGTTTTGACGATTTGTAATTTAAATAGTTGTTACAACAAATTTTTCTTTTGGGGACATTTTTGATTGATTGCATTAAAAATGTTTTGAATTTGTGCTGTAAGCTATATTAATAAATGAAATGAAATGAAAATAAGTCAGCTGAATTATTTATTTTTATCTTTTTACAGTTCTCCAACATCACCTGCCCGATTCCGGCCTAAACCTAATTAGAAATGTCTACATATCTATTTTATTCTTAAACATAATGAATACTATTGTTCATTTTACATTCCTATTCTTATATATTTTTCTTAATGTAAGTATAACAAGGGTATTTACTATTTAGATATATACTTATCTAACATTGTCTTCTAGTATATTTAGTAGTAGCTGGTGTAGTGACTTTAATTATTTTTAAATGATTGGAAATATGTTTGATGTTTCCAAAACTATATGCTCAAATGAATGTTTGATAGATTAATTTGTAACATTACATGAGCGCATATGTGTAAAACTGTTCCCAAGAAAAATGTTTTTTAATTTGGCCTTGTATGGAATACAAGGTTTTTTACCAGTGTCTTGTAATGTAGTTTTGGCGTAAAGAGCATACAAAAAACAATTGTTTGGAAAATAAATTTAGCAACAGGTACAACTTATGTGATAGTTGTGCCATCCCGTCCAAGGCTGATAAAATTTTTAATATAAGAACCCCTGCTATGATAGCCATAGGAGTTGAGTGGGAGGATCAATAGATCAAAAAAGTAAGGTGGAAAGTTGTACTTCTCAAATGTATCTAATTTCAGAAAAGTCCAGTTTTGTTGGAATTAGGTCGCTTTTTGCTTTTGTTATAGTTTTTTTTTTAATTTGTCACAAAACCCGCTTAATGCTGTTTTGGGTTGTAATATCATATTATAATAAACAATTCTAGAATTGCCTAATATACAGATAGAAAATACTGAAACTATGAAATAAACAGTGGCGGCTGGTGATAAGGGGCACAGGGTCACGTGCCCAGCAAAAATTTGAATAGAATATATACATATATATATATATATATATATATATATATATATATATATATATATATATATATATATATATATATATATATATATATATATATGGAACATGGAAATATATAATGTAATATATATATATATATATATATATATATATATATATATATATATATATATATATATATATATATATATATATATTCATTTACTATCAATGATTGTTACAATGTTACAATAATATCAATTAATTATATACGACAAATTATCCATATTCAAATTATTATTGACTCAGCATCGCACCACCGTACTTTGACTTTGCATCCGGACACTGTGGTTGCATTACGTGTGCTTGCGCCTTTGAATATGAATATCCATTCAAAAACGTGGGCACATAGTTATCCCGCTCTCGTTTGTCATTGGGCGTGCAGACCGAACACGGCGAGGATGTCGTTAAACTCGATTGTAAAATCGGCTGAAGGGGTCACACATGTTCAGTGACCGTTTTAAGTTTAAGCGGTGTTTATTTTCTTTGCCGAGAGGTGAATTTTCACTGTTTTTGATTGTAAAATGTTTGAAAATGAATTCGGTGAACTTTTTATTGACTAATAAAATAACGTACGAGATCTGAACGGAAATTAAATGATTAGGAAGGCCGATACCCGAATTGATTATTTCGAAAACAGACGAAGGAAAATCGCGAAGTTTTTCACGAAAATTTAATAGTAGTGGCTACGACAGATTTAAGTAGTTATGTGGATGCCCTAAAAGAAACAAACTGTTTTGTTTTATTTGTGTATATATAGCCAGCCTCGTAGAACATAGTGAGATGTAAGACAAGTGTCGCCATCTGGCCTTATATAGATACATGGTCCCTTATTAGGGAAGAAAGTTCTGGGTCTAGCGATTTTTTAAATCGTTAGTTGTACAGTCTCTATGTATATAACACGTGTTTTAGAGCTGCAGTGACAACGTATTACCTGACTATGCCACCGATGGCGACACTTGTACATCTCATTATGTTCTACGAGGCTGGCTACCTTTAGCCGAACTTGCTGTTGTGTGTATTCTGACTGTAATTTGGTATAGCACACTGACCAGCTCTAATGAGAGCGAAACCGGTATGCGTTTTCAATTATAGTCGGAATGCACCTGGCCTTATATAGATACATGGTTCCTTATTAGGGACGAAAGTACCAGGGCTGGCGATTTTTTTTTAATCGTTAGTTGTACACAGTATCTATGTATATAACACGTTGTGTTTATTAGAGCTGTCGTGACAACATATTACCTGACTACGCCACTGATGGCGATACTAGTCGTACATCTCACTATGTTTTATTTGTTTAGTGATGGGTGACAACCGAAGTGGAAGGTGTTAGTGCTTTCTTAAATTTCCTAAAGGAAAATAACCTTAACGAAGCATTTTCCGAAATTTATAAACTATGTAATATTGTAGCAACGATTCCAATGACCACTTCAGAAAGCGAAAGGTGCTTTTCTACTTTAAAACATGTTAAGACATTTTTAAGAAATACCATGAGCCAAGCCAGACTTACAGCATTGGCCATGTTGTCCATCGAAAAAAAATGGTGAAACAAATCCAGGACTTTAATGAAAGAATGATTAACATTTTTGTGAATAAGGACAGGCAAGCTGATTTCCTCTACAAGTAACGGTAAGATGCCTATATCAAATTTTTTCACATGTTGCCACCCATTATTTTAATTTATTTATGCCTTCAATATTCGTGATAAAATATTCCAAATGGCTACCAATTTCCCAAAACAAATTTCTTGTGAAAGTCTTATGTTTTGTATAAAAAAATTTTCATTGAAATTCTGAAGTGTCAGGAATACGTGTGACCTTGAAAATGTTTGTGGTTACTAATAGGCAATCCTACTCACGAACCCTGTGCCCACCCATGAAAGGCACCCACCAGCCGCCACTGGAAATAAGATTCTGTAACAAATACTTGGGAACATGAAGTCAATTATATTAGATGTTTTAAATGTGATGTGGTAAAAAGACGTAAGGGTTTTTGAGAACAATTTTAACTTAGTTTATATTTACTTAAATACCAATATTACCATTAGGGAACCTAACATGTTTGAAACAGATCTTAGTAGCCTAGTAATGGGGTTTTAATGTATTTACTTATTGTGATTTTATAATATTTGAAATGAGTTATTTGAAATTAAGATTTGCAAATAAGGTCTTTTTTTTTAAATGTTTAATTGATAACTGCTGTAACTGAACGATGGAAATCTCAGTCATTTCTTTATATATAATTTTTTTATTTATTTTATTTAATATTATTGGCTGCGGCATCTCAAGCCATTAGCACATTCTTTCCCATCATTTAATATTTTTTAACAAATTTTCCAGACAAAGTCAACTTGGCTCGCCCGGGAATCGAACCCGGGACCTCTCGCTTTGCAGGCTGGCACCTAGCCACCTGCACCACGAGGGCGTCTATATATAATTTATCAGTACTCTACTGTATTTTAGCTATTGACAAAGTAAATGTATGCAAATGGAATCACCGGATTCTAGAATTTGTCATCTTATTGGTACCCCAAAGCAGTCTTTAATGTTCAATTCAAGACAATATGAAAATAACACTTAACATAAGAATAAGTTTCGTGTTTGAACCAAGGTCCCATTTTAATATTTATATTTTAATGATTGCACAGAATAATCAAATTATTCCGTAATTTGATAGACAACTGTACAATTTATTATATCAGTGACTTTTAGAACAAGATCTCAAGGATTGGGGCATAAAATTACATGGTCATACATAAAACAAATAAACAAAGTTGAAATTTAGGTAAAGACGTGTATTAGACAATCCGATTCTTTTAAATAAACTGTTATATGTAAATTAATTATCAGTTTATATAATTATTGATGGTGGTTGTGATAGTGGCGTCTTTACCTAAGGAGTAAATGAGTAGTGCACCTACTTCAGTTTTCTGTAACATTTAAGTTCAGTTCCCTAATAAAAAGCAAACTGCCACCTCACGTACCCACCCACTCTTCATATCTATACATCTTTCTACTTGTGAACCCTCTCTCAACACATTCGCTTGCACTCGGTGGCGATGTAAGAAATGGCAAGAAAAGATCATATATGACCAAATCTGTGATTCAGTGTTGGCAAAAGTTGATTTTATACTTGGTTAGACAGTGCTTATCGTTTGAATATTGAACACGTAATCATATAGTTAAAACATTGGTATATGCTTCATAATTGACTGCATTTAGTTTTTTGTCCTTTCAATATCATATAAGGGGCGATATTGTTAATAAAGGTTGTCAATAAATTCATCTACAAGATAAACCTTTGAATCTAGCTGCAAAGCGGCTCAATGCATAAAAAGAACATAACTACATTCTTGGAACAAATAACGAACCTTATGACTAATTAGTAAGAAAAGCATATGATCTAAAGAACTGCGTAGAATATCATGAATTTAAGTTTTAGTTAGCGCCTCAGTGGTGAGAATGTGTGCCTCTGAACCGGAAAGTACTGGGTGCGATTCGCAGGCTTCCCTTTTCACTTTGTCAATACCTACTATAAAAATCTGGACGCAGAAAGTGTGTTACGGAAGTGAATTTTTATAAAAATGTTTTAAATAGCAAATATGTCTGTCTAATGCAAGCAGTCATCAATCTGGTTACCATTATAGCCTATATAGTAGAAACAATGTACCATATTTTATCAACATAACTTATTGTTTCAAAGTGTGCAAAAATTTTCCGAAAATTGACTAAAAATGTTTCCGAGAAAACTTGTTTCCTAGCCAATAAACCTTAGGTTAATAGCAAATTGAGTTGTTGAAATTTAAGGCATTTAATGAAAATTTGCGAGGTTGTGGCATTGTATTTGAGCAAATTGAATGTATATACGTTCCGCCCTTCGGAGGGGGGCGTAAAGCCGTCGGTCTCGTGTCCATGCGATGTTGGGCACGTTAAAGATCCCTACCCTCCTCGCAGAAAGGCAGGCATTCGGCAAAATTTCCAGAATAGTAAAAAAATTGTATTCTAAATATCAGGTTTTTTATACCTGACCTGACTTGACTTAACAAAGAAGTTGAGCTTGCATCAACACTTTTTAATATGCACAAACGTGTTTTAAATCAATCAAAATTTACAACCAACCTAATTTTTATATTGTGAAGCCTTCATATTATTAAAGTGTTTATCAAAATAATTGAACAAATGTATTTCCTAAATCTGTGAAATTATTGAAAATTATTTTTACAACGTAAATAGGTAATGCAAAAAGTGATCAGTGTTTTCCTACACTCAAACGAAAGAAACCAAAATCTAAAAAGGTAGAGTGACCATCGACATTGGCTGTGTGGTGTATCGGAAAGAAAATTTACAAGAAACAGTTTTTTAAGTGAACTTGTGATCGTTTAGCAGAATAGATCTCACATTACAAAGTATTTTAACCATGATTATTCAGCACTTTATTACTGGGTATTTTTTGCCACATAGGTTATGTTAATATAATTTTTTGTTTAGATATGTATCAATATCAGATTTGTAACTCATAATTTGTATTTTCATACTAAAATTGTGAAAAATATCTGGAACCCACACTCCTGCAGCTGATATGCTTTCAAGTTGATCCCCTCTGCAAAATGTTGCACCAGTTGTCACTGTTTATAATTACTTCACCAATATAATATGAAGTTCCATATAAGTGGTAAATTGTAATTTATAATAAAACAAATTCATCATTTTTTAATAACCTAATTAAAAATGTTGACTCAGCAACTGTGTTTATAGGAAATAACAATTGTTGTAATACCTGTTTTACTTTTGCATTATTTTAGTAAATGCTATTGTAACAAAGTGCAATTTTTTTAATATCAGATAACTCATTTCAAGAATCATTAAACTTGATTATTGTTATTTTATTGTTGAAGAGTGTTAATACTTAATAATTTTACTTAACTAACCCACTTGTTTTTGTTAATGTTTAGATAATTTAAAGAAGCTTTTTATATAATATTTAATTGAAACAGTACTTAACAGTATGTTTGTTGTGTTTGTGTTTTTGGACATTATACATACATATATATATATATATATATATATATATATATATATATATATATATATATATATATATATATACAGTGTGTCCACGGATTGAGTGTGGGTAAGGTATAAGTGACAAAAAATTTTTGAATTAGATTATGATATTCTGGGAATCGCTCCTTCTTTGTCTTAAACTAAGATGTTGAGGAAATGAACAAAATCAATTCATATACAGGGTGGTTTAGAACTGATTTAATTAAATGTGTTGAGTAAACTACCTTCGTTTATAAATTTATGACAGGCTCTCAATTTTCAGCCAGATCAGCCTATTTTGAATTTTCAAGTAAATTATTAACATTTTTTCCCTATCAACATGGAGCTTTTTACCTGTGGTTTTCTGAACGCAGGTGCGCAAAGTAAGTAACCATGCAATGTTAAATAATAATTTATTAGTAAAATACAAAACGCTTATTGCTAACAAAAATCAAAACGAACAACAAAAAATAAAGAATTTATTCAAATGTGCTGCCACCAACTGATACACATAACTCAGCCCGTTTAGTAAATGCTTTGTAGGCATTTTGAATATGTTGAATTGGAATACCGTCAATTGCCTCTCTCAACCTCAGTTTCAACAAATCAAGATCTTTGTTTAATGGAGCCGCGTAGACTTTCTGTTTGAGATAGCCCCATAAATAAAAGTTCATTAAGGTAAGATAGGGACCTCTGGGAGGCCAAGGTATTGGCCCATATCGACCAATCCACCGCCCAGGAAATTCGCGATCTAACCATTCTCGAACGATTCCTGTTGCATGTGCTGGATGGCCGTCATGCTGAAAGTATGCTGTTTGTCTATCTTCTAGTGACATGTTATGCTTAAAGAATATTTTCCAGCATTTCCAGGTAACTGTTCTGGTTCATATTCCGCTCAAAAAAATATGGCTCAATTATCCCAGTGTAAGAAACAGCACACCACACATTTACTTTTTTATGGCAATGTCTTCTGCAATTAACTCTATAATTTGGATTCTCCATAGACCAATGCCGTGCATTTTGGGAATTTACCACCCCATTAGTGCTGAAAGTGAATTCGTCCGAAAAAATAATACTTCTGCCAAAATTGTGATTTTGTAGATATTGCTCGCCATATCATAAACAAAAATCGAATCGTTTTGACTCGCCATTTTCTTCCAAAGTGTGTATAAGTTTTGCTTTGAAAGGTTTCACCTTGTTAGTACGATAAATTTGTTGCAAATGCGATTTGCTAATATTGCCAATTTCTAATGCCCGTCTTCTTGATGATGATTTTGGAAAACGCCTAACAGAATCCATAGCTAATGTAGCTGCAGCATTATCTTCTTCATTTAGGTCGGATTTTGTCTTCTTAACATTTAAAACAGTCCCAGTACGCATAAATTTTGTAACAACTTTTTTTACACCAGTAGCGGAAACCGAATAATTTGACCAGCGTTCAAGGAATTTTCTTATCACTCCCTGATAAGAATGTTCTTCACCCAAACCATAGCACTGCACAATAAACACTTTTTGTTCTGTTGTTAACATTTTTAAATACAGAAGCTTGCCGTCGTGACAAATAAAATTGACGTTTCAATTTTCCAAATAAGTAGTATCCTGGGAAACGAACAACAAGGCAGAGTTCAAGTAGCCATGCAATTCGCCAATTATTGCTTCGAATGTCCAATTGTGCGTTTAATTTACTTTTTTTATTGGTTGAGATGAAAGCAAACCTACCCGAAGTTTAATTATGGTAAAGACTTTTTTTAATACAGTTTCAAGTATTTTTTAAAGTACACCTAACCACAGAAGCCGTCGAACGTCATTTAAATAAAGTCGCAAATTCATAGTAGGCTGATGTTTGAAAATTGAAAGCCTGTCATAAATTTTAATTCTAAACAATTTTTGTTAATAACCTTTTGCGGTATCTTCACAAACGAAGGGAGTCTACTCTTAATACATTTCATTACATCAGTTATAAACCACCCTGTATATTAATTGATTTTGTTCATTTTCTCAACATCTCAGTTTAAGACAAAGCAGGAGCGATTCCCAGAATATAATCTAATTCGAAATTTTTTTGTCACCTATACCTTACCCACACTCAATTTGTGGACACATTGTATATATATATATATATATATATATATATATATATATATATATATATATATATATATATATATATATATATATATATATAAATAGCATTACTATGTACTCTCAATCTACCAATCTTTTCTGGGACCAATAAACAGAATACAAGATAAACTTATTGTTGAATAGGAGATAGATACACAGTTTAGTCTTCAGAAAAAAAATTGCAGTATGGCAGATATATGTGAGCAACAATGCTTTCAATAATTCACCCAAGATGTTACTTATTCCACTTACCTTAGCTTTTGCACCCTCCAAACACTGAAAAATAAAGAAAATGTGTTCCTTTGTAGCTTTTTGGCTTTTTTAAATTTATGACATTGGATGGATCTATGAGACAAAATAGCAAGTTGTGTTTTATAAATGTACTGGGTACCCAGCAGAAATCAAAAACCAGATTCTCTGACATTTATGGGCCCCTTGAGTGAATTTTTCATAATAGCCTAAATAAAAGACACACATATGTGAATACTTTTTTTGTGAACAAAGTAAATAAAAATTATGAACAAAAAACTTTTTTAATACACATACATTATCAAAAACATAAGTATGCTTAATTCCGTTAAATTAATAATATGTAGCATTTTCAAAAAGGAAATTTGTAAATTTTTTATTGTAAAACTTCATTAAGAACTGGCCGATAAACTTAGCCTCCGGAAAAAAATGTCTTGTGTGATGAAACAAACCAGAAGTCTAGGTGGTGTAGAAGCATCGCAAACCAACCTTTGGAACCGATTTCCAACGGTCATTAAAATTATATATATATGTGTGTGTGTGTGTGTGTGTGTGTGTGTGTGTGTGTGTGTGTGTGTGTGTGTGTGTGTGTGTGTGTGTGTGTGTGTGTGTGTGTGTGTGTGTGTGTGTGTGTGTGTGTGTGTGTGTGTGTGTGTGTGTGTGTGTGTGTGTGTGTGTGTGTGTGTGTGTGTGTGTGTGTGTGTGTGTGTGTGTGTGTGTGTGTGTGTGTGTGTGTGTGTGTGTGTGTGTGTGTGTGTGTGTGTGTGTGTGTGTGTGTGTGTGTGTGTGTGTGTGTGTGTGTGTGTGTGTGTGTGTGTGTGTGTGTGTGTGTGTGTGTGTGTGTGTGTGTGTGTGTGTGTGTGTGTGTGTGTGTGTGTGTGTGTGTGTGTGTGTGTGTGTGTGTGTGTGTGTGTGTGTGTGTGTGTGTGTGTGTGTGTGTGTGTGTGTGTGTGTGTGTGTGTGTGTGTGTGTGTGTGTGTGTGTGTGTGTGTGTGTGTGTGTGTGTGTGTGTGTGTGTGTGTGTGTGTGTGTGTGTGTGTGTGTGTGTGTGTGTGTGTGTGTGTGTGTGTGTGTGTGTGTGTGTGTGTGTGTGTGTGTGTGTGTGTGTGTGTGTGTGTGTGTGTGTGTGTGTGTGTGTGTGTGTGTGTGTGTGTGTGTGTGTGTGTGTGTGTGTGTGTGTGTGTGTGTGTGTGTGTGTGTGTGTGTGTGTGTGTGTGTGTGTGTGTGTGTGTGTGTGTGTGTGTGTGTGTGTGTGTGTGTGTGTGTGTGTGTGTGTGTGTGTGTGTGTGTGTGTGTGTGTGTGTGTGTGTGTGTGTGTGTGTGTGTGTGTGTGTGTGTGTGTGTGTGTGTGTGTGTGTGTGTGTGTGTGTGTGTGTGTGTGTGTGTGTGTGTGTGTGTGTGTGTGTGTGTGTGTGTGTGTGTGTGTGTGTGTGTGTGTGTGTGTGTGTGTGTGTGTGTGTGTGTGTGTGTGTGTGTGTGTGTGTGTGTGTGTGTGTGTGTGTGTGTGTGTGTGTGTGTGTGTGTGTGTGTGTGTGTGTGTGTGTGTGTGTGTGTGTGTGTGTGTGTGTGTGTGTGTGTGTGTGTGTGTGTGTGTGTGTGTGTGTGTGTGTGTGTGTGTGTGTGTGTGTGTGTGTGTGTGTGTGTGTGTGTGTGTGTGTGTGTGTGTGTGTGTGTGTGTGTGTGTGTGTGTGTGTGTGTGTGTGTGTGTGTGTGTGTGTGTGTGTGTGTGTGTGTGTGTGTGTGTGTGTGTGTGTGTGTGTGTGTGTGTGTGTGTGTGTGTGTGTGTGTGTGTGTGTGTGTGTGTGTGTGTGTGTGTGTGTGTGTGTGTGTGTGTGTGTGTGTGTGTGTGTGTGTGTGTGTGTGTGTGTGTGTGTGTGTGTGTGTGTGTGTGTGTGTGTGTGTGTGTGTGTGTGTGTGTGTGTGTGTGTGTGTGTGTGTGTGTGTGTGTGTGTGTGTGTGTGTGTGTGTGTGTGTGTGTGTGTGTGTGTGTGTGTGTGTGTGTGTGTGTGTGTGTGTGTGTGTGTGTGTGTGTGTGTGTGTGTGTGTGTGTGTGTGTGTGTGTGTGTGTTGGAAATCGGTTCCAAAGGTTCTAATATGCGCTTATTTAATAAAAAAAATTGAAAATTCGAAAGTCGTTACCACTCTAGTCTTTTTTTTTTTAATGAAAATTCGTTGAAAAATGAAAACAAGGTATTGTTTAGACGCGCCATACACAAATGCCCATGTTTTCACTTCAACTTTCAACATGATTAGCGAGTAAAATAGAATAGACACATTTACAGCACAGCTCTACCCAGCGAATACCTAGAATGCACATTTTACATTATATGTATTCCAGGAAGAACATGCCAAGTGAGATGGACGAATGACACATGTTTGAGATAGATGAAGAAGCTATATTTACATCAGTGCATGATGTAACATGCCATTCATTTATTGGCGGTTTCAATTGGGGCAACCACATTATCAGATATATTTCCCTAGGAAGAAGAGAAAAAATTAATATAATATATATGAAATTAAAATTAAAATGAACCTGCTAGTTGCAGAATTTTACAAATACATAATTTACAGGTCTACTAAATGATTTCCATGACATTTAAGTAGTGATCGGTCGTTATTTAACAAACTGTTATTTTTAAACGGTTGCCGAGCCGCAATGGTAACCACCTGTTATGGATATATAAAAATAACAGGTACAAAATAACGCTTTACACTACACTAGAATTTGGATTCGTATCTGTTTCTGTTCCACTGCAACTAACTTCGAACATAGGTTTTCAACTGTTAAATTTAGCGGGATGAATGGACATGACACTGGGAATGCTAAATATGTATAGGTATACAGTATAGAGCGGACTTTATTTCATAACATAATACTTAACACAACACTTTGTACTAGTGTGCTCACTCTCGCTCACAGCTTTGGAAACGTAGGATCGTTGGTAAGCGTACTGATAAAGATGACCAGTGAACCGAAAATCGAAAATGTAACTAGAGATCCTTCTAAGAAAGTAAGTAAGTAAATACTTATAAACGACTTCTTTCTAATTTCTAAAAGTCTCACTTCAGAGTGGCAACAGATTTACAACACGCTTATTATAATTTCTTAGCCCTTTGTTTGATATCGACAAAATTTGAGATTTATACACTACGTGAAATAACGGGGTACAATGCAGCCAGCTTCCGGTTTTGCGGAAACTCCATCAACTTTCATTAATTTTTTACCAAATTATTATTAGTGATGAATACCCAAAAAACCCTTAATCATTTTTTTTTTTTATAAAAAATTTATTAATTGTTTTAAACAAAAGAAAAATATGTTTTATTTTAAACATTATAGCTGCATAGTATAGTAAACAATATATAATTATGTTTCAGAGAATTAGAGATATCTAAAGTTTTTGCTCTATCCACATTGTTTCATAATTATTTTTGTCTTTTTATTCAAATTAATCACCTTCACACCTCAGGCCGGATCAACTGATAGTTACATCGCCCAGGGATTGAACCCGTGTAGCAGCGAATCTCCTTTACCAAACTAAACCACCGGACGGGTTCAGCTACTGTTACTATGTCTACGTGGAATTCTTAATAATTCATAGTTCATACATATAACAGTAAAATATGCCATCGATCGACTATCCAGTTCAAAATAGGTAACAGATAAATAACGGAACCTATTATTTTCAACTGTTATTAAATAATGTTAACAGGTTCAACTGTTAATAGAAAATAACTGTTTTGCCCATCACTACATTTAAGTAAAATCACAAATTTTCCTGGCATTTTAGGGGGTATTTTAAATTCCCTGATTTTTCCAGGTCGTTGGGTACCCTGATATAGATTTTGGTATCAAATAGGAGTGTACTTAAGGTACTTTATAAAATATATTTTGCTAAAGGCTGAAGGCAAGGCCAACTAAGATGTTAGTGAATTTTTTACGAAAATGTATGGTGCCACCTATTGAGAACACAGCATGCTTATATGAATATATTTTTTTTAAACTAAAAAATATGTAATGAAAATGCACTTTTTGCAACTGATTTTAAAAAATATATATTTTAAAAATATGCCTGTGATTAGTTATGAGTGTAGGTTAAAAGGAAGAATCAGTAAGGTTCCTATTTGAGAGTATATTGTATGCAGTTGTATATCTGAAAGTTCTATAAACATTTTGATTGTTTTATTTCTTTGTTGTTTACTTTAGCAATTTCAATTAGGTAACCGCATAGATTACTATAAACCTTAATATGTGATAGCATTATTCTTTCAGTCTTTTAAAATTAATTACCTACTCTTAGAAATCTGGAGAATGTAGCAATGTTCATATTTCAAATAAATTTTGATTTACATATGTAGTTTCTGTGTAAAATCAGTTTAATGCTAATAACCATTAATTTTAAATTTAAATAAAAAACAAAAGAAATTTTATTAAATATATATCCTTTTAACCTGTTGGGTTCCAATGGGACATATAGATACATACTCTAAGGTATCTAACAGGTCTGATATATCCCGTTTTGTAAAGAAATAATGTTCTAGTGGGTCTTACCAGCTTAGCTGATATTTTTCACGTCATTTTTATTAGCACTGGCAACGTTTCAAATAGCAGTTGGCTTGTTAGCACAACTCGAATTGCACATGGCCGTCCTTTTAATGTTTTCTTGTTGCTTTTTTACAGTAGTTTGTACAGATTTTGACAAAGTTACTCTGGTGAGTTCAGTGTTGATTAGAACCAATGCAGTTGTAATCTTTCATACTGAATAAAATTTTATCACATAAATTGCCATATAATTAGTACTTGGGATGTATGTGCCCCAATGGGGTTTATTATTGGGTTACTTATCCCATTGTTTTTTACAGTATGCTAAGGAAGTTTCTGGGCAAACCTGAACTTGAGTACCTACATAGCTAATAATTTGAACGAACTGTCTTCAGATGAAGAACTGGATAACGTGTCTGGGGAGTCCGCAGAGCAGGACCGATTTCACAATGGTGATGAGTTGGATGCATCGTATAAACCTTCCGATGATTCTGATGACAATGATGGAAAACAAAGTGTTAAAAGCTGTGAGGAAGATATCACTATTGAAAAGTCAGTTAACGAACTTGAAACTGCTTCAAGGGAGGGACGTCTTTAAAGCAGTACACGTCACAAAAACCTGTGAAGAGAGTTATAAAATTATGGTGCAGATGTGATGCTAAAATAGGATACGAACGGTGAAACAGTGGTGAAAAAACTGTGTGAGATTATAAAAAGCCCAAATGTGGTTTTGGCATTTGATAGGTTTTTACGTCAGTAAACTTGATGGACTCTCTTCAGTATCTCGCAATAAGAACCGCGATACTAACCAGAAAAAGCATGCATGGGAAAAATAAAAATGAAGTGCTGAATGAGAGTTTTTGTATAATTAGTCAAGCTCTATCGTGACCAAATGACAAGATACCAAACAAGTAACATTATTGATGGTCTTAAGATGACAAGTGTAAAGAGAGAAGACAAAACTGGTAACAGAGTCGAAAGCAAAAGAAGAAAACCTTACTGGAATTTTTTTCTTTATCAGAAAATGCAATTGACAAGGGAAAGAACATACTGTAGACAAACTTCTGGCAGGCCATTAAAGAGAGCTAAAGTTATGCAAAAATGTCTGAGAACATATGACTATTGAAATCCCAAAGAGGCGACATTGTGCTCATTTTTCACACATGGGGAAAGAATGAAGGAGCACTACCATCTCTGCAATATAGGATTTTGCAAACATTGTTTTACCATATATCATACATTCTAGGTAAACAAATGTGTAGTTACTATGATTCGATTTTATGTTCCCATGAATAAATCTTTATTTTTCAAGTACTCTTAATGAACTTTTCTCATCAATGGCGTAAATAACACTGACTCGGATATATATGTTCTATTAATTTTTTTAATTTCTGACAATTCTTGAATTTTACACAAAATATTTACTCACACCTCACCAAAAGCCCATATTTGTAAAAATAAATCATTTTAAACAAATTGAAAATTGGTTCCCAAAATAGGGATTTTTAGGTATCACAATTTTTCTTTATTAAGCCAATAAAGAATAAGTAAGCTATTTGTTGATTTACTCTTTTATTAAAATGGTTATGGATAAAAAAAATCTCTTAACACTAAATTATTAACAGTCAATACCCTAAAAGTTTTTATATTATATACCAAACTTATTTAATCCTTTCTATTGAAGAGGTTTCCTTTTTTCATTATATGTTTTTAGGGCAAGCGTATGTTATTTATTTAGATAGATATATTCTACAAATTGAGGACCTATTTACAGAATGAAAAATGCAACTAACACAAAATAGAATTACAGTTAAACCTGGATACCAAAAATCTCAAGGGACCAGTAATTTTTTTCTTACTTAAAAGAGGTAGTCCACTTACCCAGTTTACCGGGGCTACGTCCCAAAGGCCTGGCGCCGGGTTAGGGGGGTCTTCATTCCCAAACCGGGAAGGGAGGACTACACGCTGGCCAAGGCGTACAGGCTAATCAGCCTAACATCCTTCCTACTTAAGGCATTGGAAAAGTTAGTAGATAGGTTTATGTTGGGAGGGATCCTCAAGGATCATCCCTTCCACAAAGGTCAGCACGCGTACCAGCGGGGGAAATCGACGGAGACGGCGCTCCACGCTGTGACGCGGAAGGTGGAAAGGGCTCTACACTACGGGGAGAGCACATTAGCTGTGTTCTTCGATGTGGAGGGGGCCTTTGATAAGGCAAGGACGGATACGGTCTGTAACGCCCTACAGGAGAGGGGAACGCCGAGGTCCCTAATAAGCTGGGTCGCGAGCATGCTGGAGGACAGGAGAGTGTCGCTGACCTTGAGGGGCCGAGGGCTGGACGTTGGGGTGACGGGCGGCTGTCCCCAGGGGAGCTGCCTTTCGCCTCATCTATGGTGTCTGGTCATGGACGGCCTCTTGGAGCGGCTCTCTGAGAATGGCTTCTACGCCCAGGCGTACGCTGATGATGGGCTGGTCTTAGTCACCGGCAAATTCCTCGGCGTCGTCTGTGAGTGCATGCAAGCTGCCTGTAGCATAATCGAAAGGTGGTGTGGTGAGCAGGGACTCTCCGTAAACCCGGCGAAGACGGAGATGATCCTATTTACCAAGAAGAGGAAGGTAGAGGGGTTCAGGGCGCCCGTGATGTTTGGAAAACCTTTAGCTTTAGTGCGGGAGGTCAAATATCTGGGGGTGATCCTGGACCCGAAACTAACACGGGGGTCGCAAATAGAACGAGTTGTGAGGAAGGGAGTAGCGACCCTCTGGCAGCTGCGTCGTGTGATTGTGAGGACCTGGGGAGTTAATCCCCGGATCCTTCATTGGATCTACACTGCGATCGTCAGGCCGAGAATCCTCTATGGGGCGTTGGTCTGGTGGTGTGGTGTGAACCAAACAACCAGCAGGAAGCTGGCCAAACTCCAAAGGCTGGCTATCCTGGGTATCACAGGCGCTATGAGGACGACACCCTCAGCCGCGCTAGAGGTCCTGTTGATGCTGCCACCGCTTCCCATCTGTATCAGAAGGGAGGCTATGGCGTCGCATCTTAGGATCCGGGACTCAGGTAACTGGAGCGGAGAGGGAGCAGTAACAGGGCATGCAAGAGTCGCCAAGGAGGTGGAAAAGGAAATTCCGATTTCCGCCATAAAGGTGAGGGATGCCGAGGACGATATTAGGTTGACTAGGCCATACACCCTCAGGATCCCCAGTAGGGATCAGTGGAGGGAAAATGAGGTTGCATTCCAGCCCGCAAGCCTGGTCTGTTTCACCGACGGATCGCGGCTGGAGGACCAGCAATCCTCCGGGGCAGGAATATACATCGAGGGCCTGGGGGTGCGCGAGAGCTATGCTCTTGGCGCATACACCACGGCATTCGAAACAGAGGCGTATGCTATCCTGTCTGTGGCCAATAGACAGGATGTGAAGATGAGTCCCGAGAAATGTGTGTGCATTTGCTCGGATAGCCAGGCGGTCCTCCGGGCAGTCTGCGCGGCCAGAATCAGGTCACCCCTGGTTCAGGAGTGCGCTGACGCCCTCAGAGGGCTAGCCAGGACGAAGGAGGTGCAACTGGTGTGGGTTCCGGGACACTGTGGCGTGGCGGGGAATGAGGTGGCGAATAATCTCGCAAAGCTCGGTTCCCGGCGGCCGTTCTGTGGCCCGGAGCCTGCGATAGGCATAAGTAGGAAGACAGTCTCTGTCGTCTTAGACAGGTGGACCGAGGAAGCAATGGAGAGGCACTGGGGGTCGGTTGATGGCTGCAGGCAGGCGAGGGACTTCGTGGAGGGGCCGGACAGAGATAAAGCTGTCTGGCTACTCGGAAGGAGTCGACCTACGCTTCGCCGCATCCTCGGGGTGCTGACAGGCCACTGCGCCCTTAGAAGACACCTCACATTGATAGGCGTAGAGAGGGATCCCATTTGCCAGGAATGTGGCGAGGATGAAGAAACGTCCTACCACTACCTGTGTGAATGCGAGGCTTTTGGGAGTCTTCGAGCAGAATTGTTCGGATCAAGGACTCTGCAGAGGAATCAGGTAAGTACCGTCCAATTGAAGACCGTCATGGCCTTCATCTCGAGGTCGAGGCGGTTTGGCGACGGAACCGAGGAAGAGTAGAGCATGGTTGCTGGGTTGCTGGGGTTGGCAAAAAGGGCCCATTGTGGCCTACTTGCTTGGCGTTGGCCTCCCCACCACTGCTACTACTACTACTACCCAGTTTACCAGATATCCAGGTACAAAAAATAATTGTCCCATTTGCAGAGTGTTTTTCCTATATTGGAGTGAGAACAGAAATTAGGAGTGTTTGTGATGTAAATGAACATTCACAAACAGAAATGTATCTACATAGATATTAAGTACACTTGGAGAACCCAAATCACCACAACACATATTTCAGATACCTTACGATCGTTTGGTTGACCATGTCAACCTCTTCAGAGGAAGAAAAATTCTTTTTTTAGAATTCTTCCTCTGAAGACGTTGACATGGTCAACGAAACGATCGTAAGGTCTCTGAAATATGTGTTGTGGTGATTTGGGTTCTTCAAGTGTACTTATTAGTGCTCATCACAGGTTCCAGTTTTCACATAGTACATAGATATTATTCCTGCAATATAAGTTTCAGACCGGAGGACTGTTGACTGAAATAAAACTTACCTATTAAGGGCAGATCTCTGCAGGTACATTGACATCAGAAATTCTGGATGAACTTTCGCCCCCTGTAAGAGGCGAGGCCCTGGCATATCGTTGGGCCGACAGTTCTTTCGTCCGACAGCTCGTTTAGTCAACACTACAATAGAGCAGGGACTCGAGTAAGAATACCACTTTTTTCAGCTTTGTCTGGCCGACTGGGTGAAAACCTAATATTGATCTCTGCTTCATATTTAGTTGCAAAACGTTACATATAAACGAAATTTAATTTAAAATGCCAATTTATATGCGGGGAAATACACACTCTTTATATGTTTAAAATGGCTTACCTAATTGCATATCAATATTTTGAGGTTTAGTTTGATTTTTGTTTTGCTTTAATATAAAATTGTAAAAAAAGATGTTTAAGTTATTATATACAAATAAACATACTTATGGGTAATTAATTGTTATATATGTAAATATGTATGAAACTCAATCCTGACTCTCCTTAATGAAAAGGTAATTTTCTAATAAAAAACATCGATTGATATAAGATTATTCCATATTTTAATTACAAAAATGTGATTTAAAGTGAAGCCACATATTATTAAGCATTTATTTTCTTATTGTCAAGAAAGTTATCTTTGATGGCATCTACTTTTTCACATTTTATGATGCATAGTTGCACAAGTTGCATAGTGAAAATTCATGGTTGAGGACAGAAGGTTAAGTACTTCTTTTTTATAAATGTATAAAGGCAATAAAGAAAAAAGTTCGGGATGCAGCAAGTACGTTATGGTAGTGAATTTCCATTAAATGCTTCACATTTGAATAACTCAATTTTCTATCAACTTAGAAAGCTGAATTTTGGTACGTAGTAAGATCTGTCCCAAGGCAACATATCGACTAAATTTCATTAAAATAGCTTTGTAACTTTTGCAGAAAAAAATTTTTTGCAAAAGAAAACAACATTTTTCCGGATAACCTTGTCCGATTTTCCTGGCTAACAAACTCGTCCAAGCTATTAATAAAAAAACGTACTTGTCGAGTTGTATCCAAATCTGTCAATTACTTTTTGAGTTATCGGTTGGATATATATATATATATATATATATATATATATATATATATATATATATATATATATATATATATATATATATATATATATATATATATATATATATATATATATATATATATATATATATATAGTATTAAATTTTTGTGACGGTAATAATGTTATTTATCAAAAAATTGTGGGAACGCTATCAGTTGCAGAATAAAACTCTTTATTATAAGCCGAGCTTTCGGAAAAATTTATTCCTTTATCAAGGCTACAATATGGAAAGAAAAAAGTTTACAATTTACTTGGAAAAAATATAAAAGTTTAAAATACTTACATATAACATGAGTTCTACTAAACTATTTATCTAATAACAAACATAAAAAGAAAACCTTTTGATGAATTTGATTGAAGTCTAATAAATGCCAAACTGACATATAAAGCTAAATATTGTTTAATTGAATTTGTTTTTTGTTTTTGTCTAGGAAATATAAAAAGGGTAGTGATTTCTAAAATTATTATCTTTCTTTAAGTTTATTAAATTTTCGTTAAAAGTAATTTCAAATTCTTCTAAACACATTCTTTTATTACTTAAGGTTTCACAGTGTAAAATAGAAACATTACTAAAATTTATATTATGAGCTCTGTCAGAACATAATCTCGACACTGGCCATAATATAAATTTTAGTAATGTTTCTATTTTACACTGTGAAACCTTAAGTAATAAAAGAATGTGTTTAGAAGAATTTGAAATTACTTTTAACGAAAATTTAATAAACTTAAAGAAAGATAATAATTTTAGAAATCACTACCCCTTTTTATATTTCCTAGACAAAAACAAAAAACAAATTCAATTAAACAATATTTAGCTTTATATGTCAGTTTGGCATTTATTAGACTTCAATCAAATTCATCAAAAGGTTTTCTTTTTATGTTTGTTATTAGATAAATAGTTTAGTAGAACTCATGTTATATGTAAGTATTTTAAACTTTTATATTTTTTCCAAGTAAATTGTAAACTTTTTTCTTTCCATATTGTAGCCTTGATAAAGGAATAAATTTTTCCGAAAGCTCGGCTTATAATAAAGAGTTTTATTCTGCAACTGACGGCGTTCCCACAATTTTTTGATAAATATATATATATATATATATATATATATATATATATATATATATATATATATATATATATATATATATATATATATATATATATATATATATATATATATATATATATATATATATATGGGTTCTAGGGGTCCTAATTCGCGCTCATTTGAAAAACTTTTTGCAAAGTCTCATATATAAATTTTCAAACAATTGTGCAATTATGCATTATAAAATATGAAAAAGTAGATGCCATCAAAGATAACTTTTTTGAAAATAAATGCTTAATAATATGTGGCTTCACTTTAAATCACATTTTTGTAATTAAAATGTGAAATTAATCTCATATCAATCTTTTTTTTTTTTATTATTATAAAATCACCTTTTCATTAAGGTGCGTCAGGATTGAGTTTCATATATATTTGCATATATAACAATTAATTATCCATAAGTATGTCTATTTGTATCTAATAACTTAACAGCTTTTTTTTACAATGTTATATTAAATCAAAATCACACTAAACCTCAAAATATTGCTATGCAATTAGCTAAACCATTTTAAACATATAAAGAGTGTGTATTGCCCAGCATATAAATTGGCATTTTTATTTCAATTTCGCTTATATGTCATGTTTTGCAACTAAATAAGAAGCAGAGATCAATATCAGGCTTCAGCCAGTCGCCCAGTCAAATACTGAAAAAAGTGGTATTCTCGGTCGAATCCCAGCTCTATTGTAGTGTCGACTAGATGATGTCGGCCAAACGATATGACACGGTTTCTAAAGTACCTGCTTGACAGTGATATAATTTAAGTTAAATAAAAAATTTGCACATTGATTGGATGAAAATACCTTGCGGCGCCGATGTTAATTGTGAAGGTAGGTCAACATTGAATCAAAAACACAAAAAGGTATAACGAAAACTTTTTTACATTTCTACATCTGTAGCTAAGCTTAATTATATATAATTTTTGCCATTTGGTATTGTCTAGGCAGTTTTAACAGTCTTTTAAATTGAAATAATAGCCACTTGAAATTTTAACTATGTATCGATTGAGAATATTTAACTTTGTTTTGGCTCATTGTGAAATAAAGCATGATCAACATAGAATTTCCGGAAGGCAATCTGCAATTGTAGTCATACATTTTGAAAAATTATGTTACCAATCGCTTTTGAACATTGCCATCATAATATTGTAAACATAGAAGGCGTTGAGATGCTAGGATATATAAAACATTTTTTTTTTCCCTCAGGGCTCGTCCGCGGCCTTGCCGCCCCGATAGCACCGCAACCCTTGGTTGATTGTGCATACCCCTAGTCTTACTCCACCCATTCCAAAATCACTGTGCCTTGAACTAGTCTGCACAGCGATTGGTAGGGTGAAGTTTTATATTGCTCTGTCTCCGGTCTAGAGTGACCGTAGATCAGTTGTCTTTTCCGGTCCAGAGCTATACACTCGCACAAGATGTGCTGGGCTGATTCCTCCCCCTCGCCGCAGAGTCTGCATGCGAGGTCCCCTTCGAACCGCCCCATTTTATGTAGGTGTTTCTTGACGGCCATGTGTCCCGTCAAGAGACCTGTTGTGTTTCTGAGCTGTCCTCTGCTAAGGTTTAGCAGCTCCACAGCTCTCTTTGAACTGGGTCCGTCAATTATTGACTTCCCATGTCTGAGCCCTGGACAGTCCGCCCAGTACACCTTGTGTTGGTTTCTGACCCAGGACTTAATGGCTCCCCTGGCAGTGCTCTTTGACACGCCCAGAGCCGGTTCTGGTCCCATAAATGGTTCTGCTGACCCTCTCTTCGCGAGACTGTCAGCTTCTTCATTACCTTTGACCCCCGAGTGACCCGGCACCCAGATGATGGTCACCTCATTCTGCCCAGCCAGGTCGCTCGTCTCGTCTCGGCACTCACTCACCAGCCAGGAATTTACCCGTGGGCTACTTAGTGCCTTAAGGGCTGCCTGGCTGTCTGGCTATTAGGATCCGCTTGTTGGTGTAGCCCCTCCTCTTGTTCTCCCGCACACAGTGCAGAATGGCGTACATCTCGGCCTGAAACACCGTTGCATGGGCTCCGAGGGAAATACTGTGACTTACCCTCGGTCCTTCCGAGTAAACACCTGCCCCCGTCCCACGCTCCCCGCCAGATCCGTCCGTGAACCAGACGAGCGCGTCCCGTGGTATGCCCGGCGTCTCCTCCCGCCATGCCCCGCGATCAGGGATTTCCACTGTGAAGTTGTTTTCCCTGCACATTCGCGGGCTCGCGAAGTCTGACCTCATTTCAAGCATGGGTTCCTTCACGATCTCCTGAATTTTGCAGTGGCCCCTGAAGCCTGGGTTGATCTTCAGTCTACCATTGCAGGCTAGTCTGTATAGTCCTAGCCTGGCCTCTCCCATAATAACTAAGTGTAGGGGGGGTAGATCCAGCAACACCTCCATGGCGGCTGTTGGGGTTGAAGACATGGCCCCTGTGATGCCTAGGCAAGCCATCCTTTGGATCTTGCCTAGTTTTTGTTTGGCACTGGATTGTGTCACCTTAGGCCACCAGACCAGTGCCGCATATGTTAACGATGGTCTGACCACCCTTGTGTACAGCCAGTGGGCCATACTAGGTCTTAGTCCCCACGTTTTTCCATATAGCCGCCTAGTGACGGCTAAGGTCATGACTGCCTTACGCAGTATTTTTCCAATGTGACCATTCCAGGTTAGCTTAGAGTCCAATACGACCCCAAGATATTTTACCTCCCTGGCCATTGGAACGCTCCTACCATATAGAGTGAGAGTTCTGTGGCTTTCACCCTTCCTCCTCCTCGTAAACGGCACGACGGTTGCTTTCTCGGGGCTCACCCCGAGCCCTTGATCAACCGTCCACCCTTCCACCACTTTCAGTGCAGTCTGCATACGCTCCCACACTGCCTGTGTGACCTTTCCTCGGACTATGATGACAATGTCGTCCGCATAGCCCTGTACCTCATACCCCCCTCCCGAGAGCCTCCCCAGCAGGCCGTCCACGACTAGACACCAGAGCAAGGGAGACAGAACGCTCCCCTGCGGACACCCCGCCGCGACCCCCGCCAGCAGAGTCCCTCCCGCGAGTAAGGTGAACACCGCCCTGTCCCTGAGCATGGAACCGATCCACCTGCAGCAGGTCTCCTCTATTCCACGCTCCCGGGCAGCTGCCAGAACCGATCCGAACGAGGTGTTGCTAAAGGCCCCCTCTATGTCTAGGAAGGCCCCCAGCGCCACCTCCTTGTTCTCCAGCGTATTCTCCAGTTTCAGCACCAGTTGGTGCAGTGCTGTTTCTGTTGAGAATCCTGCTCTGTATGCATATTGTCCGCAGTGTAGAGGATATGCTTCCAGTACACCGCCCCTAATGTGCCGGTCGAGCAGTTTTTCCACTGTTTTCAGCAAGAAGGACATGAGACTTATTGGCCTCAGGGACTTTGCCTGGTCTGTTGGACGCCCAGGTTTAGGAATAAATACAACCCTGGCCAGTCTCCATGCCCTCGGAATGTACCCCAGAGCCAGGCTGGCCCTCATAATGAGGGTAAGCACCGGCGCCAGTATATCTATCCCCTGTTGGAGCAAGATGGGCATTATTCCATCAAATCCCGGCGATTTGTATGGCTTAAAGCTGTTAATGGCCCATCTGATTTTGCTCCAGGTAACCACCTCTTTAGCGACTGTCCAGTCTACTCTAGATGCCCGCCTATAAGGCGCCTCTATTTCTGAGTGTTCCCAGTCCGGAGGTGATTGGTTTATTATGTTACAGCCGGGGAAGTGCGTCTGGAGTAAAATTTCCATAGTTTCCTCCCCCGAGCTTGTAAAGCCTCCCGTGGGTGTTCTAAGGGAGCCTATGTTAGTCTGAGGGCCCTTAGACAGGATCTTGTGTAGTCGAGCACTCTCGGACGTGTTTTCCACTTCTTCGCAGTGCCTCCTCCACGACTCCTTCTTGGCGTCCCTCAGTCTTTTGTTATAGGTCGATAGGGCCTGTCTATATTCATCCCATGCTCCCGACCTTTTGGCCGCGTTAAACAGCTTACGAACCTGCGTCCTCCTTTGCCTGAGGTCCTCGTTCCACCATGGGACGTTCCTGGTGGACACCCTCATTTTCAGGGGGCAGTTGGCGTTATAGGCCGAGGTAATTGCGTCTCGCAATTGGACTGCTGCAATCTCGAGGTCTATTGAATCCCTTATGGCACTCTCAACCCCCCGCAGTTCCACAGCTAGGTCTGCCCTGTAGGCTTCCCAGTCCGCCTTGCGGGGGTCCCGGTACCATACCGTTTCTCTTTCGACTTTGGCGATTTCAAACCGGATGTATCTGTGGTCTGAGCTACTCACTTCCCCAGACACAGCCCAGCTTTTAACAAAGTCACCCAGAAACTGGGTGGAAACTGTTAGGTCTAAAACTTCCTCACGCCGTGTTGTGACGAATGTCGGTTTATTACCTCTATTCAATATGTCTAAATTAAATTTCATAAAGAATTGTAAAAGTGCCTCACCCCTAGAGTTTGTGTCCGAGATACCCCACAACTCATGGTGCGCATTCGCATCCATGCCGATGATGGTCTGCCATCCACCTGCTCTGCTACCCACCATCAGCTGCTCCAATTCGTTGGGTGGAGGAGGGTCCGTGCTGTTCCCTGGCAGATAGGCTGACGCGACAGTAATGTCCCTCAGCCCATCCGCTCCTCCACATCGGATTTTGATCGTTGCCAGGTCCCTGGAACAGAAATTCATTAGAGGGAGAAACTCTATCCCTTCCCTGACAAAAATGCAAGCCCTCGGATTCTCGCTGGACCTGCTGTAGATGAGCTTTCCAGTAGCTCCGCCGAGTCCCTTGATCTCTCCTTTGTAGGAGTACGGTTCCTGGATGAGGGCCACATCCGTGTTCCTCAGAGCCATTAGTAGTCCAGCCGTGGCTGCCCTACTGTGTTGGAGGTTGACCTGAAGGAACCTAAGTCCCATTAACCCTTAATTGCTTCCCCAGTGGGCGGAAGCTAACCCTTCCCATGCCCCAGAATGCCTTGAAGGAGGTTCCTTCAAGGGCTCTGTAAGATGTCGGGTCGATCGAGAAGGCGAGCGTCTGTCCTTTCTCCTCTGCCTTCCTGCTTAGAACCGACCAGTGTTGCGTCCCCAGTTCAGGGTTCTGGATCTTAAGTCTGCTGATCACCGTCTCCTGCGGGACGGTGTCAGGGATCCGTACGAGGACCTTGCGTCTCTTTGGGAGTTCCTTGGGCTCGACGGCTGTCAAGTCCGCCCCCTCCCAAATCTGACCGAGGCCCCCGATCGTTTTCCGCAGCCAGTCCCGCGACTGCGGGCCGGCACAGGTTGTCCAGAGGATGCCCCCCGTCAGGCGCGTCCGGTGGAACTGAGGCGGGCTCTCCCCTTCCTGAAGAGAGTCCACTGCAGCTACCACCGCAGCCTGGATCAGGTCCGCCTTCCCCTGGTCTAGCGTGACCTCAGGATGGCGTCTGTCAATCACCGCCATCCCGAGGCCCTCCGCAGCCTCCCTGTAAGAGCCAGTCTGCGCCGGTGTTCCGGCCTTGGTTCCTTTGGGAGGTCTGTCTGTAGTAGGCGTGCTAGAGCCAGAGCGCGGCGTCTTCCGACTCGCACTCTCCTCTTGCGCCTTTACAGGCACCCTGGCCCTTTTGGAACGTCTGTCTGTAGTGGGCGTGCTAGAGTTCGAGCGCGTCCTCTTCTGACCCGCACTCCCCTTTTGCGCCTTTACAGGTTTCTCGACCGTCCAGGTCCCGGCCGCCATTTTTTGCGCCCTCCGGAGCTTCTTTCTTTGCGCCCCGGAAAGACGCTTGGACTGCCGGGGCAGTCCCTCTACTCTAACAGTAGAGTCCTCACTGGTGGAGGGGCCCCCGGAGTCCGCGGAGCTCGCCGCCCTCCGGTGGGACCCAGCCTCCAGCTTGGGTGTCGGGGACAGGTCTCTGGCCGAAGCTACCCCCTGATCCCCCGTATCAGAAACGAAATTTTGCTAAGATTATTAATGGTACTGGAAATACTCAATCAGAGGATCAATTTCTGAGAACAGCACCAAAACGAAATCCAACTAATCAAAAAGTGGCAATACACGTTACTCGACTCCATCCAGAGACAACTGAAGAAGAGTTGAGTAACTACGTAAAGAATAATTTTCAGCTGACCACTGAGATAGAGAAACTTCCTTCGAGATATCCAACAATCTATAGTTCATTCAAAGTTTCTACTACCAAGCCTTGTCTTGAAAAGCTGCTGAATCCTGACAAATGGTGTGAAGGTGTTGCTGTCAGAGTATTCAGGGAAGGTAGACCGATGGGAGTTGGTGAGGAAAATAGAGCACAAAGAGTGGATATGGAAAAAAACCGACAAGAGTTTACTCAAATGATCCCTCATCAGTGATAAAATTATATTATCAAAATGTACGTGGACTGAGGACGAAACTAAGAGATCTTTTACTGGCTACGGAGAAATCGGAGTATGATCTGATTCTCTTTACAGAGTCTGGACTTAATGAAAATTTTTTTGATAGTGAATTAGGATTAGACGATTTTTTAGTGTATAGATGTGATAGAAGTAAAAATACTAGTGTACATAGATATCTAGGGGGTGTTTTAATAGCTGTGAAATCATCAATTCCATCTGTAGAACTGTCTCTTAATGAAGAAACTATCGAACACAAAATGGTTTTGATTTCATGGGATTCATTGAGGATTTTGATGTCTTGTTTATATTCCTCCTGATTCATCGGTTGAAATATACGAAAAATATGTCTCTAGTGTGGAAGATGTTCTGAGTTTAGTTAATTATGACTATGTTTTAATGGCTGGAGACTTCAACCTTCCTGGAGTAAATTGGTTAAACGATGAATATGGATCAATGGCAGTTGGGCATGTGTCTCAGAAATGTAAGATTCTATCGGACGTAGCTGCTTACTGGGGACTGTATCAGATTAACTCTATTAGTAATATTTTTGGAGACTATTTGGACTTAGTTTTTTCTAATATGGTGAGGTTCAATGTATCAGTTGCTGAACCATTTCTGAAATTGGACAAGTATCATCCTGCGCTAGAGATAAACCTAGATGTCTGTAGAAAAAATCTTGATTTGATAGACTATGACTGTTTATATTATAATTTTGATAGGGCAGATTTCATTGGCATCAATTATTATTTATCTAATGTTAATTGGGATAGTTTGTTAGATTCTGAAAACCTCAATGTAATGATGGATCGTTTTTATGATGTTCTCTTTGTAGCCATTGATTTGTTTGTTCCCAAATGTAGAACTAGAAATAGAAAGTTTCCACACTGGTATTCCGCAGACTTGAGACAACTTGTTATTGACAAAAAAATAGCACACAAAAATTATAAAATTAGCAACTCTCAATATCATTATAGTATTTTTAGTAGATTAAGAGAACAGTGTAAAAATGTTTCTAAGATTTGTTATAATGACTATATAAATAATATTCAAACAGCCATAAACGTAGATAGTAAGAGTTTTTGGAGATATGTTAGATCAAAGCAAAACAAATTCGGTATTCCTAAAGTAATGAAATATAATGACACACAGATAGATGATGTAGATAAAATTGTTGACTCATTCTCAGATTTTTTTGGGTCAGTATAACAATTATAACAATAGTGTTTCTGTAGATTGTAGTGAAGAGTTCTCTCATAATGCGATCATGGGTGTAATGAGGATAGAAATAATGGAAGTGTTTGATGCCATTGCGCAGCTTGATAATAACTTAGGTGCTGGTCCAGATTAGATTCCTGTAAGCTTTTTAAAGCAATGTAAATGTATCTTATCGGATATTCTTGCTAAGATCTTTAATTTGTCACTACAGTTGGGTGTTTTCCCAAATGCTTGGAAGATATCGTTCTTGGATCCACTCCATAAAGAGGGTGACATATCTGATATAAAAAACTACAGATCTATAATAAAGAATAGTTTAATTCCTAAGATATTTGAAAATATTGTAATGAATAAACTAAGACCGTTTGTTGAAAGACAGTTAACTTTAAAGCAACACGGTTTCGTTAAAGGTAGATCCACTGTTACAAACTTACTAATATATGAACATTACCTGTCTCGGGTCCTTGAGGAGAGAGGTCAACTCGATGTGATATATACCGATTTTTCAAAGGCTTTTGATAAGATAGATCACCGAATCTTATTGATAAAGCTGCAAAAATTTGGAATTTTTGGGAATTTGTTGACTTGGTTTGGGGACTTCTTGTCTAATAGAAAACAAATAGTTAAAATAAAAAATTATCTATCTAAAGAGATTGATGTGACTTCGGGTGTGCCACAGGGCGGGCATCTCTCACCATTGCTCTTTAACATATTTGTTGATGATGTGACTCGCTGCTTTGATTATGCAGATACACTTTTATATGCAGACGATCTGAAGATGTTTGTTGAGATTAAAACTCCTGAAGATAATTTGAAATTACAGGCAGGCATAGATAATTTGATCCAGTGGTGTAGGAATAATAATATGTTGTTAAATAAGAGTAAATGCTGCTATATACAATTTTCTAGATCGAAAAATATTTCAAATTTTGATTATAAAATGGAAGATACTGTCTTAAAAAAGGTTGATCAGATAAGAGATCTGGGAGTGTACTTTAGTAGTGATTTGACATTTGGTAAGCATATTGAATTAATTACAAATAAATCCTTGAAAATGCTGGGATTTTTGAAAAGAACATTGGCAGACTTCTCCGATGTAAACTGTTTAAAATCTGTGTACTGTGCATATGTCAGATCTGTGCTTGAATACGGCAGCATTGTTTGGTCACCATTCTATCAGATACATAAAGATCTACTTGAAAGAGTCCAAAAAAGATTCCTTAGGTTTGTGGCATATAAGATGGGTATCGTAACTGACCAAATTGACTACTTACAACTTTATACTCAATTAAATTTGATTACTCTTGAACAACGAAGGGTTAATTTTGACCTTTGCTTTTTATATAAATTGCTGAATGGTGTTGTAGATTCTCCTGACTTACTAGCTATGATTAAGCTTAGTGTTCCATCCAGAACCTTAAGACACCATGGTCTATTTAATGAGAGTTTCTATCGTGTTAATTATACTTTTCATTCTGCAGTTCCAAGAATCTGTAGAAATGCTAACAAATATTGTGAAAAAACTGATATTTTTTTTGTAAGCTTGCTGAATTTAAAAGTGTGTTAGAAAATATTTTTTAGGTTTATATTATTAGCTTGTTTATTGTTAATTTGATTTTTGGTTGTAAATTAATCTGTAAATTGGCTCAGACCGTTAATAAATTATTATTATTATTATTATCTACGCCGGTCGTGGGACCTCCAGAGTCCGCTGCCGCCCCCTGGCTCGTCTCCGTTTCCGGGATAGACTCAAGGCACAAGTCTGTAGCCGGAGCCACTCCTCGAGCCTCATTGGTTTTGGTTTTGTATGTGTTTATGATCTTCATGTTGTTCCCACGAGAATGGGGGAAATACTGTCCACACCATCAGAACCCCCTGTGTGGTGCAAGGCGGGTTACTCTGGAGGGTTGCCTGGTACTCCAGAGGTTCCGTTTACGACACCATCGCCCTGGTGCCATCCATCCATAGGCACAGGTCACGTGACACCGTAGATTGGGGGAGTTTAGTTCGACCTCCTTGTCTAGATCCGTCATGTTTAGTTATTAGCAGGGTCACCTCGTGCAGGATGCGGATTTTTACCGCGCATGACGGTCTTGGGGAAAGCTTCATCGGGAGTTTATGTTGTTATTTCCACTTCCTCAGCTTGCCCCCTGGAGTCCTTTGGCCCGCGACTCCTTAACCCCATATAAAACATTAAATCTGTGATTGTTTAATGTGTCCATCAGGCCTTAATGCGTCCCACCAACTGTCAAAAATATGGTTTAGTGAAATCTCAAATCATGCTACAGACTCAATGGCACTGATCCAGAGTTAACGGTGACGCTACAGAGTTACAACTTCGCTGTCCCCTGTGGGTCCAGGGACTAACTAAAAGAATAGGCCCAAGGTAACTCCTGCCTGTCGTAAAAGGCGACTAATTGGAATCAAACACTGGCGGGGGTCTTCTCCATGTGAGCCTGGAGGGAGGCGGATATCTCTGGGAAGTGATTTACACCCGGATTTTGAGGCCTCCACTCTGGGCTTAGAAATGGATGGTTGCCCGCGTTTGGTTGTTACTCGGGAGCGGGGTTCCAGATGGGTGCCGCCTTGGGTTGAGTGCTAGTGGTTGTCGTGTCTAGATGACCCGGAGGGGGTTGCGAACTCTGATGAGTGGTAAACACCCGGAGTTTGAGGCCTCCACTGTGTGCTTCGGAACGGACGGACAGCCTCGCTTGTGCGATGCTCGGGAGTGGGGCTCGATGGGATGTCGCCTTGAGTCTAGCACTGGTGGGTGTCGGGTCTAGACGAACCAGGAGGAGAGCTGAGATCTTTAGGGGTGGTATAAAACTAAGGGTTGAGGCCTCTTCTGTGAGCTTCGAAACGGACAAACGACCTCACTTGGATGCTGCCCAGATGCAGGACTTCATGATACTGCACCGAGTCAAACATTGACGGATGTCTAGTCCAGACGAACTCGGAGAGAGGTTATCTCTCTTTGAGACGGGCAAGCGACTTCGCTCAGATGGCAGTACATCTGTCAAACAAAGTTTTGCCTCGCAGGTGTCGTCTCCTGTCGGAAGCTCGATTTGTTGGGGGAAATTGAAGCTAACGCTGGCAGGTGATGGACCTGGACGAACTCGGAGGTGGTTGGGGTCTCTAAGGGTGGATTACACCTGGAGACTTGGGCCTACTCTGTGAGCATCGATACAGGTTAACAACCCTGCCTGGATGCTACTCGAGGGCGGGACTTTATGATACCGCCTCGAGTCAATGAAACACTGGCGGGGGTCTGGTGCAGGTGAGGCAGACATCTCTGGGGAGTGATAAGCACCCGGAGTTTGGCGCCTTCACTGTGGCCTCAGAGACTGACAATTGGCCTCGCTTGGTTGTTACTCGGGAGCGGGGTTCCAGATGATACCGCCCTGGCGTGTGTCCAGACGTCCCGGGGGGCTCCGATCTCTGATGAGTGGTAAACACCCGGAGTTTGGAGGCCATACTGTGTGCTACAACGGACGGACGGCCTCGCTGGGGTGATGCTCGGGAGCGGGACTCAATGGGATGTTGCCTTGAGTCTTAACACTGTTAGGTGTCAGGTTTGGAAGAGCCTGAGGGGAGCTGAGATCTCTAGGGGTGGATTACAACTAGAGATTAGATGCTGCTCGAGAGCGGGACTTCATGATACCGCCTCGAGGCAAACACTGACGGATGTCGGGTCCAGACGAACTCTGAGAGAGGTTATCTCTCTTTGAGCTTCGAAACAGGCAAGCGACTTTACTCAGATGGCAGTACACCTGCCAAACAAATTCTCACCCTCAAGGAGCTGGAATTGATGGGTGAAATCTAAATAATTAGACATGAGCCACAATAGACCTAAGGTCACGGTGGAGGGACTGAAATAGCCCACTCACAATAAAATCTAATCTAATCTACAACTTGGCTACTTTTGGCAGCTTTCAATGCCTGTAGTGTTAAATTCTAAAGTATTTTTGAACAATGAACTTTGAACTATTTTGGAGAATTACATATTTCAAACTACTTTAACATCGCCAGCGCATACAATTTTTCAAACTGGAGGTTCGGTTCGAGTTCAGTTTGAAATTTCAAAGCTTCATACACCTCTACTATACAGACTTCAGAAAGTCCTAGATAACAAAACTATAGTAGTGAGATAGTGAAACTCTAATATAGTTGAATACATAATGCAGAAGAATTTTTTATTTCACTTACTATAAAAATCAATGACAAGGCAACAGCTAATACAATCAATGATTTGGTCTTCCACCAGATCAATCCTAATGTGAAAAGCTAGCAAATACTATTTATTATTCATGACATTAAACTGAAAAATAAATCTCAAGTACTACACAGTAAAGGTATGTAGAATAAAGACAAGAGAATAACATGTGTAATTTTATTGAGAATTTTCATTTCTAAATGCAAACAGTCAAAACAAAAAAATTAACAAAAGCTCTAAAAAGTCGCATAAAACTCTTACGTGACTCACAATTTGATAGAAATAAAAATACATAATTCGATACAATTTAAATTAAACATGGAAACTAAACAAGCATCGATAAAAAAGAAACATTCTTCACTTGCGTTTTAGCTTACCAGTTTATTCTGATAAGGTATTCTTAACACTAATTTTAGAAACAATAATATTGCCATTATTTAATCAGATATATTTAATCATAAAAATGAAACATAAATACAAACTTTAATACAAAAGTAAAAAATATAGTGTAGTAGAGGAAACTTAACTACTCTGCACATCACTAGTTTGTTCATCAGACTCTGATGGCAGAGGACTTTGTGGGCGTGATAATGCAGCAGGGACAATCTTATCGTCATAGTTCTTTATCTTTCTAGTAGGTGATGCCTGTGGTGATCCCTTGCAACCATCCAATGAGTTTTCTACCAAGTCTTTTAAAATAGACACCATATCTTTGTTTAATGACTCGGCTGTATCATTAGGTGTGTTTTTATCTAGATGATCTGAAGCAGGTGATTTTTTTGGATTACTTAAATCAGATTCATGAGTTTTACTTGGAGATGAAGGCTTCAAGCTTTTTGGTCTTTCTGGACTTGAATCACTGTTTTCTAGTAAATCTTTCATTGGGGAAGTACAACTTGAATCAAGAGACTTTCCTGGGCATTCATGTTGCTCTTTGGAAAAGTCTCCAGTCATGGCTTCTTCAGAATCAGCTTTGAGTGGAGAAGAAATCAAATCGTGGGTTTTTACAGTGACATCATCTAGTTTTTCTGCAAGATCATCCAGAGCCTCGTTGAAACTATCATCATTTTCCTCCAAATTATCATGAGCATTTGTAGTACTCGGAGGCGAAAGCTTTAAACTTTCCAAATCGTGGGTTTTTACTATGTCACCATCTAGTTTTTCTGCAAGATCATCCACAGCCTCCTTTAAACTATCATTTTCCTCCAAATTATCATGAACATCTGTAGTACTCGGAGATGAAAGTTTTAAACTTTCCAAATCGTAGGTTTTTACTACGTCATCATCTAGTTTTTCTGCAAGATCACGCACAGCCTCCTTTAAACTATCATCATTTTCCTCCAAATTATCATGAACATCTGTAGTATTTGGATATGAAAGCGTTGAATTTTTTGTTCCTTCCTGGCTTGGATCACTGTTTTCTAACAAATGTTCCACTGGGGACGTAGGAGTTAAATCAAGAGATTTTACTGTGCACTCGTATTGCTCCTTGGAAAAATCTTCACAATTGGCTTGGAGTGGAGAAGAAATCAAATTGTGGGTTTTTACTGTACCATCTAGTTTTTCTGCATCACCTAGTTTTTCTGCATCATCCACCACCTCCTTTAAACAATTATCATTTTCCTCTAATTTATCGTGATCATTTGTACTAACTTTGTCAACCCCCAACATTTTTGAAGGGGTGCTGGTAACAACTGTATGTTCACTCAGATTTATCTCCTTTATTTCTATATCACAGCTAAGAATGTTCTCTACATCCTTTTTTCCATCATCCGTACTAACGTTATCACAAGAGCCAGTCACAATGTTTACATTATCATCATTATTAACTTCACTTTCTATTATATCTCTACCCTGTTCTAATTCAGTCTTAGAGGCTTCTACAACTTCACTACTTGTACTGTCTTTAGCACTTGTGTTAGAGTCACTTGCTTGACTTATACTTGAATCAATTATGCTTGTTCCTGCATTATCAACGAGTTCTGCAGCATTTTCATTTTCATTTGTCACTATCTCTTCACCGATAAGGCTCGCTTGTTTGACTCCACCTAGTTCAAGTCTTATATCTTTTTCATCAATGTATAACCGGACAGTATCTGTGGTTACATATTCTATCTGGAATTTTGTTTCACCTAAAACAACATATATATTTTAGAAACTTCAGAATCAACAATGTTTATTATCAGAAATCAAATTCGATTTAGAATAATAAAAAAATAAATAAAAAAAGTATTAATTTGATATGCAATTTATCTTTTGGAGCAATAAATAATACAGACCAATCTCTGACAATCTTTTATTAGGACTTGGGGACTTTCTGATGTGACTGAAAAGCTGAAAAGTTGCAGCGAACTATAATAGATTATGTACTTTTTACTTATATAAGAAGTCGCCAACAATTTTGCTATTTTAAATAGAACACCCTATGTATCAGATTTTTCGCATCATTTTAAGTTGACTTTGTGACATATGTCATCTACAACACTGACAGTTTATAAGTCATTATGTTAAAAAAAAATGACAGATGAACTTACATTTTGCATCTCTTTTACTTAAGGACATAAAAATATAAAAGGACGCCAAAAAAACAAGCGAACTGTTTTTAATAAAACATAATCAAAAATTAATTCTATTATACATTAATTCTATTACACAGGTTGCTCTTGAATCCTGCCCCATTTAAGGAAATCTTTTAGCTTAAGAAATTCAAATCGACCACCCTAATGTTATTACATTTTATAATTTGACATCCACTTTTGACATTACACAAACAATGCATGCATTTTTAGCTGACAAATTTTGTGCATTGCATCTTCAACACTTGTATGACCACATTTAAACCAACGAAATATAGAAGCAGACAATGAGGAATCTCAGTCTTTTAGACCATCTTTCATATCATGAATGTGATTTGCGAATTAGAAAAGTCCTTCTCTAGGGAAAGGCAAAACCGACCATACCCCCAGTGTACCCTATCTGCTTCTTGGCGCGGCTAAGTTAGTAATTGACAATCACAGAGAGTCACCACCCACTTTTCAGACCGTTAACGGAAGGAGTTGGGTAGACGTCACACTAAGTCGGGATGCGACGGTAGAGAACTGGTTGGTACGAGAAGACGAGGTACTCAGTGACTACAGGTCAATTACATTCACAGTAAACCGTGAAAGAGGAGCGCGAGCGCCGGTTGGTGAAAAAAAGAAGAGCCGTCGGGTTGGCAAACTGGACATTGTCCCGAGAAGAAATACAAGCGGCTCTAGCAGGGACGTCAGAACAGGAAATATGTGCAGAGAACAGGGCTCTCCGGTATCAGGAAGCTAAAATAAGCGCATGTGACGCAAGTATCCATTGAAAAAGGAAAAAAGGACAAAATATTGTGTGGTGGAACCAGGAGCTCGTAGAAAGCAACGAGAAATAGGAAGAGCGAGAGCGGACGCGCAACGGGAGCAGGACCAGGAACGTCGCCGTAAGCTCTTCGAAAGCTTCAAACAGGTCCGGCTTGAATACAAAAAGCGATTAAAGAAGGAAAGCTCGAATCGCTGAGGCAAATGCTCTGAAGGAAGCGACGACGACCCCTGGAGGCTGGCGCACAAAAATGTTTCGGCAACAAGGAAAAGAGCACCGACGGAGTTGGCTACGGTGAAAAACGCGGCGGAAAATTGGACGCAGGATAGATGCGAAACAGCGGAGGCACTGATCGATAAATACTTCCCGGCAGACAACGCCGGAGTAATTCCGAAGAAAATAGAGTGCGGCGTGCGGAAACACGGCCTCGACTTCTTAAAACAAGAACTGGAGGAAACGGTCAGATTAAGACCTAAACGTAAAGCCCCGGGCATCGACAGATTTCCATCAGCTGGTCTGCAGCATTTACTGGAGGTGGCAGGGGAAGAACTGTTAGAAGTATTACATGCCTGCTTGAGGGAAGGAATTTTTTCGAGGATTTGGAAGCAGGCACAGATTGCGTGGCTCTCCAAACCAGCGAGCGAAGGGCAAAGACCTGTGTGCTTGTTAACCGTCATCGGAAAGATGTATGACAAGCTGATGGTGACAAGACTGTCATACCACTTGGAGAAAAATAGAAGGCTGCCTGACAGACACTATGGTTTCCGTAAGGGACGCGGGATAATGGATGCGCTGGCAAAGACAATGAGCGGAATCAAAAAGACGGACCAGGCTGCAGCATGTCCTGCTGGTAACGTTAGACATTAAAAATGCCTACAACTCGGCTTGATATCCCATGCTCAGTAAACTACTGGCAGAATCTGGATGTCCGGGAAACCTGGACAGAGCGGTAGCCAATTTTTTGGAGGACAGAATCGTCACTTCTGAAGGGGTTACGAAAAACACCAGCAAATGCTGCCTACAACGGTCATGTTTAGGCCCGATCCTGTGCTACTTATAATGGAGGACTGGTTTAATGAAATCGACTCCATAGGACAGGGCAAAACGGAAGCAAAAATCGAGCTCTAGCCTTTTGCGGACGACCAGCTCATCACTATAACGGCGCCGTCAGAAGTAAACTCGGGAAGACCCGTCATGTATGAGGGAGCAGTGAAACCAGCTCTCCTATACGGCGCCGAAATCTGGGGTGAACGAGCGAGGGATTCTAGTGTAACTAGAAAACTTCAGTCGGCCCAAAGAGCATTTCTGTTGAGCATAACGAAGGCCTACAGAACGACTTCCAAGGCAGCACTGGCAGTGTCCACCTTGCGGATTAGAAAAGTCCTTCTCTAGGGAACGGCAGAACCGACCATACCTCCAGTATACCCTATCTGCTATGTATCCGCATACTGTCAGTTGTATCTGAATAGTATATTGGCACATTTGGCATTCATTATCAACCAATTTTAACAAATAACTGTTCATGAAGGATACATCTAAATTATGAAAACACGTAAAAGGCCAATCTAATAATAAAACATCAGACTGTTTCTAGAATGAAAAAAATGATAAAATTCAAACAAATTTGCACGCAAGTAAACCAACAATTTTATTTGTGAAAACTATTTTAGAAATTATTAAAATTGTACTTAGAAGCAAGCACAAGTCTCAGCTTATGTACATTGTATGATTTTATAACACAAATAAATTTATAAAATTAGAACTATGATGACCTCCTGTGTTTTCTGTTAAGATGACTTTCTGTGGTTTCCGTTCTGATGACCTTTTGTGTTTACCGTAATGCCAGATAATTTAATTGCCTCTGAAATTATTCAACTAGCCACTTCATGATATAGGCTAAACATATAGTATGATGCAACAACCTCTTTGATATCTGCTCACATGAAGGTTCAGTACTGTGCGAATTTTGACAGGTGCTTCTTGACATATTTCATAACCTGTCATTTTGCCTTAAGTTACACATGTTTTATGGTTTTGGGAGAAATAATATGTTTTAGTTAGTTTTTCGTGTTTGTAGCATCATGGGCATGATGCCAAGGAAAAGTGAAAGGATAAAACTTAGTGACTACACATCCATGACACAAAGAGACATTGCTAGTGAGTGTTATATGAGCTAGTGTACAAAAATAATTAAACAAAAAGGGGAGACTGGATCAGTTGAAGTTCAGCGGAAGGGGAAATGTGAGAGGAAAGGGAAGACAATTTCCAAAGATAAAGCTGACCCCAGAAAGACAAGCTTGACTTTCAGCAAATCTTAGAAAAGGCTGAAGTGAAAATTCACAACTCTATAATTTGCAGACGCCTTTTGGGTGCAGGAAGAAAAGCCGTGAGACCTCAAAATAAACAACTTCTGATGGAGGCTATGATGATCGATCAAAATTCGTGCAAAAAAGGTGCAGCTCACTTGGCCCAGACAGTGAAACATCCAGCCACAAAGAAGTTTTGGGGATGTTTTTCATATATGGGAACAAGGAAACTGATACCTATCAAAGGCATGATGAACAGTGAAAATTAAAGATGTTAAATGTGCTTTTCCAGAGAACTGGAAAAGGTTCAAGCAGTTCTTCCAGCAAGATTCAGCACCGTATAATGTTTCTAAGAACATGGTGAATATTTTAAGGACAAAAACATTACCCTTCTAGACCGCCTGGAATCTCACTGGACATTAATCCTACTGATAACTTGTGGTCTAAATGCAAGGCCGGATGGATTGTACCAACAAAAAAAAATGATTGAGGCTGTCATTCATGTGTGACTTCAAGATGACAAAGTCAAGGAGAATTGCAGAAAGTTAGTTGATTCTATGCCAAAACAAGTTGAACCTGTAATAAAAGCCAAAAGGAGGACATATACCCTATCGAATAATACTAAAAGACTTATAAACTAGTGCTGTTCGTATTTTTAACCGACTTCAAAAAAGGAGGAGGTTCTCAATTCGCCTGTATTTTTTTTTTTTTTTTATGTGTGTTACCTCAGAACTTTTTTCTAGGTGAACCGATTTTGATGATTCTTTTTTTATTTGAAAGCTGATGCTTCTCGTGTGGTCCCATATAAATGTAATCAGGATCTGACCAGTAGTTTTGGAGTTATCCTTAATAATGCGTATTTAATTGGCTTCGACTACCTACATTGATGATGATTGTGCATTACAACCAACGATTCAGTCATTCTGTTGAGAAAGAAACAGTGTTTCCGCGGAAACAAAACTTATCCGAGATTTCAGTATTTAATTTAATAACTAGATACCAATCTTTATATAAATCATTAAACATTATAATCTTTATATAAATCATTAAACATTAATTATGACTAAAATGACTGCAACGCCCGCTAGAATACGCCATTAAAACAAAGTTCCAGCAAGTTACTCGATGGTCTAGAGGTATCATTTCCGCTTAGAGTGCGGGAGCTCCCAGGTTCAAATCCCGGACGAGTCCAAATACATTTTATTTGCTTTTTTTAACCGACTTCAAACAAGGAGGAGATTCTCAATTCGCCTGTATGTTTTTAGTGAATTTTTATTTAAAAAATTCACTAATAGAGAGGTATCGATGGTGAGACTTTGCAAAAATTCTTTCAAATGAGTGCGAACTAGGACCCCTAGAACCCATAACCGGGGTCACTTTCAAGTTTTATATGTATATATATATATATATATATATATATATATATATATATATATATATATATATATATATATATATATATATATATATATATATATATATATATCCAACCGCTAACTCAAAAAATAATTAACCGATTTCGATGAAATTTGGCAAGTGCCTTTCTTTTATTAATGACTTGGATGAATTCGTTAGTCAGAAAAATCGGACGGGGTTTTCCGGGAAAATTTTGAGTTTTCTTTCGAAAAATTTTTTTCTCCAAAAGTAACAAAGCTGTTTTAATGAAATTTAGTATATATGTTGCCTAAGGAGAGATTGTACTGCGTACCAAAATTCAACTGTCTAAGTTTAAAGAAAATTGAGTTATTCAAATTTTAAATTTTCTTCCGAAAAAAAATTTTTTCTCCGAAAATTACAAAGTTATTTTAATGAAATTTTGTGGATATCTTGCCTTAGGAAATACCTTACTACATAAAAATTAAACTCTCGAAGTTTATAGAAAATTGAGTTATTTAAATTTGAAGCATTTAATAAAAATTCACTACCATAACGCACTTGCTGCGTCCCGAGTTTTTTATGTGTGTTACCTCAGAACTTTTTTCTAGGTAAACCCATTTTGATGATTCTTTTAGTGAATTTTCTTTAAAAAGAATGCACTAATGAAGAGATCTCGACTTTTGAATTTTGAAAAAATTTCTTCAAATGAGCGCTATCTAGGACCCCTGGAACCCAAATCCGAGGTCGGTTTCAGACTTTATATATATATATATATATATAAATATATATATATATATATATATATATATATATATATATATATATATATATATATATATATATATACACATATACTTATGTTTATATATTTGTGTGTCACACCTATAACTAAAAAAATAATGGACCGATTTTGATAAAATTAGGTGAGTACCTTCCTTTTGCGAGTGGCTTGAATAAGTTCGTTAGTCAGGAAAATCCACCAAGGTTTTCCCGGAAAATTTTGTGTTTTCTTTCGAAAAAAATCGAAAAAAAGTTATATCTCCGGAAATAACAAAGTAAGGGCAACCAAATTTCATACGCGCATTTACATTATTATAGGTAAGTTACCTACCAAAATTTAGGTCTGTAAGTTAAAGGACAAAAAACTTACAGGTATTTCAAGAAAAATAAATTTGGATTTTCCTCAAAACGTCAAAGTCGCTATTTTAAACGTCAAAATTGGTAATATTTAGGCAATGAACCTGAAAATAATATGAGCTATGAAAGGAAAATGTCTCAAGGACAATGTTTTACAAAGCCTGAAGTCTTAGTTTCAATCGTCATTGTCCTTCATTTTAATAAAATATTCCCAGAAAATTCATTTCAAGTAGACCCTTTCTCTGATACTTTCGCAGTAGTGTTGGCTATAGAGTTTATCGGTTAAAGGTATATCATTTTTGTCGAATTTTCGTAAAAAATCGTTAAAGACCAATATATCCGTTATTATGCAAGATACGGAAAAAATTGTATACATTAATTATAAGGTGTCTTCAGCTACATCTTAAAAAAATATTTCTACAATTACAGGATGGCCCATAAGTCGTTGGTGATTCAAATTTTCTTTAAAAAATTCACTAATGGGGAGATCCGTATATATATATATATATATATATATATATATATATATATATATATATATATATATATATATATATATATATATATATATATATATATATATATATATATATATATATATATATATATATATATATATATATATATATATATATATATATATATATATATATATCGTACCGACAACTCAAAAAATAATAGACCGATTTTGGGCAAATTTGTTGAGTACCTTCTTTTTGTAAGTGGGTTGGATATGTTCGTTAGCCGGGAAAATCGGATAAGGTTTTCCCGGAAAATTTTGTGTTTTCTTTCTAAAAAAATTCATATCTCCGGAAATAACAAAGTCAGGGCAACCAAATTTGGTACGCGTATTTGTATTATAAAGAGTAAACCATGTACAAGTCTCTAAGTTTAAGGACAAAAAAGTTACGGGCAGCTAAAGAAACAAATTTTTGAGTTTTCCTCAAAACGTCAAACTTCCAATTTAAAACGTCAAAATTGGCAATGTTTACGCAAAGAACGTTAAACAAATACGGATTGTGAAAAGAAAATGATGCCAGAAGAGTGTTCTGCGAACCCTTAAGTTTCAGATACAACCGTCATTGGCCTTCATTTTACTAAAATATTTACAGAAAATACATTTCAAGTAGACCCTTTCTCCGATGCTTTGGCTGTCGGTTTAGTTAAGCTGATGCTTTCGCTGTAGGTTTAGTGAAGTTCATGGTTAAACGGTCTATAATTTTTAGCTAATTTTCATACAACAAATTCGTTAATTCATTTTTGCATTTTTTATCGAAATATGATGTATGTTTGTAAGAAACAAATCTGGACGCAGTAAGTGCGTTTTGGTAGCGAATTTTCATTAAATCCTTCAAATTTCAATAACTCATTTGGCTATTAACGTAAGTTTTGTTGGTTAGGAAACCAACATTTAACTTTATTTTCGGAAAATTTTTGTATGAACGCAGCAAGGGCGTTTTGTTTGCGAATTTTCATTAAATGTTTCAAATTTCAATAACTCAATTGGCTATTAACCTAAGGGTCATTGGCTAGGAGACCAGTTTTTTTCGGAAATATTTAAAGTTTATTTTCGGAAAATGTTTGTACATTTTCAAATAATTATTTTCATAAAATATGGTACATTGTTCCTACTATATAGGTTATACTGGTAACCAAATTTCATGCAAGCTTTCTTAAAAAAAATATCCTATTAAAAACATTTTTATGAAAATTCACTACCATAACGCACTTTCTGCGTCCAGAGTTTTTTTTTTTATTTGAAAGCTGGTGCTTATCGTGTGGTCCCATATAAATGTGATCAGGATCTGATCTAGTTTTTGAGATCCTTAATAATGCGTATTTAATTGACTTCGACTACATTGATGATGATTTTTGATCACACCGAGGCGGTGGGCACGTTGCGCTTCCGTCTCATTGGATAGACGATTGTGGATCACGCCGAGGCGGTGGGCAGGTTGCGCTTTCGTCTCATTGGATTGACGATCGTGGGTCAAGCCGAGACGTTGAGTACGTTTTTGGAAATTTTCCTTGTTCAAAACTTTTTTCATGTAAGCCTGCATTTTCGAAAGTCTATTTTTGCGCTCTTCACAAGTCTCTTTTTAAATGGCCCTGGAGGTGGATTTCCTATTTTGAGATAGGCGTTTCTCCTCTTCTCCGTTGGTCTCATTTAAACGGCGCTCTCATATGAGCAGCGCGTTTAGTAGGTCTACTCATATTGGGACTATTTAAAACAAATATAAAGCTTCAAATTCACTAAAAATAAAGAAATAAATAAAAATTTTAACAAAATGGAAAACCGACTTCACAAAAAAATATTCTAAAACAAAAAATGCACTAAAAAGTAAAAAATAATTGCGTATTCTTCTGTCTACAACTTACAATCAACTTATTTTTTCCACCCAATGTACGATCTATGCATTTACCACGTAAGAATGTAGGTACTCACTTAAAGTTAACCTCTAACTCAACACATAACTATGACTAACAAACAATTATCAAAACATTTATTTAGAGTTCACCTAAGCAGAAAGTTTTAAATATATGTGTAGACTGTTAAAAGACAATCAAATTATTAGGATCATATAATGTAAAATTATTGTTATTTTTGGAGTCGGTGTCAGCCAAGGAAATACGACAATATACCTTACATTAATAATACGAGAATACCTTATGAAATCTATTTTACAAATGAAATTTTATACAATATACTGTGACAATATCCTGAGACCTTGGAACGACAATATACCAATACCTAATTAAACCTATTTACAAATGAACTTAAATAAGATATTATGCCGTGACAATACCTCTCTCAAGACAAAGTACCATTACCTAATTCAGCCTATTTACAAATGAAATTTAATACGACAATATCAAGCAACATTGATACGAAAATGTAGCTATAATAATAAACATAAAGAATTATCTTAAGAAAGACGGTGTAGAATGAAAAAGAATCGCAATCGGTTTATAATCAACTAACTCCTATCGCTTCTCATCATCTCTTGACTGACTGGCGTATGGCCGGCGTACGCGTTTGCCTCGCTCACTCGGTTATATCCGTCCAACCATTCTTCCGGGCGCGCGCGCAATCGACTCGCCGGCGCCGCGTGCTGCGTCTATGTGTGTATGTCAATTGTTATATAGTAAGACATTTCACGTTTAAGTAGTTACAAACCCATCTTGGCTCTTGGCTGACACCGACTCCAAAAATAACAATAATTTTACATTATATGATCCTAATAATTTGATTGTCTTTTAACAGTCTACACATATATTTAAAACTTTCTGTTTAGGTGAACTCTAAATAAATGTTTTGATAATTGTTTGTTAGTCATAGTTATGTGTTGAGTTAGAGGTTAACTTTAAGTGAGTACCTACATTCTTACGTGGTAAATGCATAGATCGTACATTGGGTGGAAAAAATAAGTTGATTGTAAGTTGTAGACAGAAGAATACGCAATTATTTTTTACTTTTTAGTGCATTTTTTGTTTTAGAATATTTTTTTGTGAAGTCGGTTTTCCATTTTGTTAAAATTTTTATTTATTTCTTTCAATAAACGATATTCAACGTAAATCTGAGTGTGTTCACACCACACCATTCCATATAATAAATGGAATGCCCTCGCTTGCACACGTTTACCTGGAAATGTGAACTCAGCTGTTAGACAAGGTAGGATGCTACAAAGTGGTTAGCTCTGCGTCTTGCTTATGGAAGTAAATGTGGTGTTTTGCCAGTGTGCTTAATTATGTAGTTTTTATCGTTTTCTTGTTAAAATGGTTAAATCTTGTTGTGCATATGGGTGTACAATGGAAGAAATATAAAATTCCACGTAACGCTTTACATGTTTCTCTTTATTTTCCACTCTTATATTGCCAATCATAGACATAATTGCCATATATGACCTCACCACTTCTGTCTATTGAATAAGTGAATACTCTGTTGTTTAATACAGAAATTATAAAATTAACGCTATTGTACCTTCTACTATCCTAAAAAAAACTGATGTCACTTATCTGCGACACAGACGGCTATATATACGACAAAAAATTCATGAGTTTCCTCTTTTATCGCATTTAAATTAAAATTACCACATCTACTGTGCACAATGAGGAGAATGCTGCCATATGCTTAAGATTGTAGTTCCATTCAGGTATGAAACAATCTAATTTCACGACATAAAATCTCTGTAACCTAAAATGTAGTTTTTCCTAGTTTTTAGCTTTTTAGATGTGTTTTAATTTGCCTGCTTTTTCTTACAGGTATAATTGACTATTTTTATTAAACATATTTTGTAATGCTGTAGATGCGCGACACTTGCTTCCTAAATTTCACAAGATTTTTTTTTTAAGAATCGTTTGATGTAACAGTAATCATTTAACTGCAAATTAAGCTGCGTTTTACTTAATTTAAGAAACGGACATGTTGCCACGAAGCATTACACAGTATAACCATAAAACAGCATGTTTCAGGAGAAAACTTTTTTTTTAATCAGAGCACCGTTCAGAGCATATAAAACACTGTTCAGAGCAGGTGGCAGATGTCACCAGCCCCGTGCACAACATCGGTCAGAGCAAGTGGACAAATGTCACCAATGCCATAGAAGAATAAGCAACACCATTTAAAATTGGGGTATATGAAGCAGCAGAATACCTTCAATTCTACAAGGCAGCGCCCATAACATCTTGAGAAGTTTTACCAGCTCTAAGTGGTTATTTCATTCTCGAAATAAAGCCCTGTTACATCCCCTAAATGGCAACACCCAACGTTAAGTAAAATTGACTTAATTTGGTTGTTTTTCTTTCATTTATATTTCAATCCATATTGCAATTTACATTTCACTTTATAGTTCAATTTGTTTAAAGTAATAATTTCAATTTTCACAGTTTGTCATAAAGTGTCATTTTGCTTTGTTGATTAATTACATTGTCAATGTTCAGTATTTTATTTTACAATAAATGATGTAAACTAGTCCTCTCTCTACTTTTATTTTTTCAGTGCTACCCCACATACAGACAACAATGGCGAGAATTAATGCCCTATTTAAGTTATGTCTCATGCTCTAGTTACTTATATTTGATCTATTTATTTATTGTTCCATATTAATTACTATAAATGGCAATGCATTTTTTATTTTTAAATTAGCCAGTAATTAGTAGTTATAAAAGTAAGTTACAGGTAAGCATTAAGTTGTCTTATAATATGCCACAGAATATAGAATATAAGTATTTTAATACCATACCTATTTTCAGTAAACAAGTTTCAAAAGCGTGTAATTGTGATGTCTGAATTGTATTTATGCTTAATATAGTTAAATACACTGAAAATGTATTTAGGGCTGAGGTAAATTTGCACTATTATATGGGTAAACAAAACTTAATACATAGAATAACTGTGCTAGTTTTGTAAATAATTTAACAAACATATTTCTTTATTCCCATTGCATAAAGCATCATGAAGTACAAATTATTAAGTATATTATTGATACATACTCAAATATATGTACCCAAACTGAGGTGGAACGGCAAACTATATGCCATATGTTACACAAAACCATTTTATTTTAGATTGTTTAGGCGTTAAGTGAATAATAATAAATATATACCTGTAATGATTTTATTTTGCACATACTGTATATCTTAGGTAAGGTTATTCTAAGTACATAGGTACCTAATACATATTACCCATTTTCTGCATTTGCATTATTTTGTCTGCTTTTATTTCAAATAATATGTAATATATCTGTAATGCTTTTATTGTGTATATACTGTACATCTTAGGTAAGGTAATTCTAAGTACATAGGTACCTCATACATATTACCCCCTTTCTTTATTTGCATTGTTTTGTCTGCCTTTATTTCAACTCATATGTAATATACCATATCTGTACTGCTTTTATTTTGCAAATACTGTATTTTTTGCATTTTTTAATTTATGTTTTAGAGTAAACAAGAATATTCAACAACTACTTGACGCCTTTACAGTAGTCTGTGGTCCGCGATACATAAGTGCTGCGCGTTGCAGCATGTATATTTATTTATTTATTTATTCAACGGATCAATCATTTACAATAATAATAAGAACATCTAAAACTACATTAGTCTTAAATAACCTATCTCAATATGAGAACATAACAAAAAAGCAAAACATAACCTGTACACCAAAGGTATGACAATTCAATCAATAACACCTCTCAAAATGCCTCTAATTGAATGGTCAGAATCATCAAACATATCCAAGAGCTCCGAATACTCATTTGCAGTTCTCGCCACTCTCGACATTGGACTGAAAAAGCCATAATTGGTTCGATGGTAGGGAACCACAAAAACCTCCCTTGCTCTCGTGCGGTCCGGAATCCTTAGAGAGACTAACTCAAGCAAAGAAGGACTATCAATTTTATTCACTAATAATTTATGCATAAAACAAACATCACTGACAATCCTTCTACCACTGAGTGACTGCAAGTGCAACCAATTACGCAAATAAGAAAAGTTAAGATCATTTCTCTGCAAGCCCATTCTGTAAGCACAAATTCTTAAGAATCTATTTTGTATGGCCTCAATCTGATTGATATAAATATTGTAATTTGGACTCCAGGCTACAGAAGAGCATTCCAACAAAGAGCGAACCAGACCACAATACAGCCTTCTCAAGCTATTGCATGAAAAATCCAGAGTTGATCTATGAATAAATCCTAACATTTTATATGCTTTAGATACTATGTATTCTATGTGATCCTTAAAAGATAATTCCCTATCCAATACAATGCCCAAGTCTTTAATCATTTCCTTCCTCTTTAAAGCATTAGAGCCCATAAAGTACCAAAGTCAATGGGAAACTGAGCTCTAGTGAATGTAATGCAGAAACACTTATCAACATTCAGAGTCACCACACCACTGAGCAAAACTATTTAAGTATTCCTGTAAAAGTAAAGCGTCCTGTCTGGAATCAACAATCTTGAAAATTTTGATATCATCAGCAAACATCAAAATCTGACTATGCTTAAGTGAATGTACGACATCATTGATAAAAAGATTAAAGAGGACTGGTCCACAATGTGAACCCTGAGGAACTCCTAAAGAAACAGTAATACTATCAGAAATGAAGTTGCGCACCCAAGAAAACAAATTGGCATTAAAACCCAACAATGTAAGTTTTGACAATAATAAGGCGTGATTAACCTTATCGAACACTTTGGAGAAATCTGTATACACCGAATCAACCTGTAACCTATCCCCCAAAGCTGAGACCAATACATTCTGGTAAAGAAGAATGTTGGTTTTTGTAGATCTTCCTTTAAGAAAACCATAATGCTGTTCGACAAAAACATGTCTGCATTCCCAAGTTATAAGTCTAGAGACAAAAAAGTCAAGAAGTTTGGGTATCTCTGACTGAATACAAATAGCTCTATAATTAGTAACCAAATGCTTTGGTCCCTGCTTATGAATGGGCATCAAATAAGAATGTTTCCAAACATGTGGAAACTCACCAGACAACAAAGACCTGTTGAAGAGAATCCTCAGTGGCATTGCCAAGGTGAAGGCACAAGATTTTAACAGATGGGAGGGGATTCCATCTGGACCGTAAGTAAGTTTATCTTTCAAACTACAGATACGATCAATAATATCAGCAGAAGTAACACTAGTCACAGTCATATTTACCGACTCACACAAAAAAGGATTGGGACCGACACTGCCAGGTTGACCCTCATACACAGATGAGAAAAAACTAGCAAAAAGTCCCACCGAATCATGCAAAGAATCACTCCTAACATCATCATAATACATAGCCTCAGGAAGATCATAAACCCTCCTCAACTTGTTAATATAAGACCAGAAAGAACCCGGATTGTTTTCAAAATTATTCTCAGTATAAGCAATAAAATTTCTGTAACAAGTATCACGAAGATTCCTACATTCCTCTCGGAGACCAGAAAACCTAATATAATCATCTATTCTACTGTATTTCTTATATTGACTGTGTACCCTCTTCTTCTCAGTTATCATGACTCTAAGCTCGACACTAAACCAAGGAGGGAAACATGATTTTTAACATCTCTTAACTGGAACAAACCGATCCACAGCATTAAACAGAACATAATAAAAGCATTTCACAGCATCTTTTACCTCCAATGACTCAAGATATTTCCAGTCAAACTCGGAAAGAAAATAATTCATGGCACAACAATCAGCATTACGGAAGTCATAAAAATACTCTTCATAGCGTTCAGCTGGAGGAGTCTCAAGCGAAAAAGAAATGTCCAGGGGCACATGATGTCAAGTAGCAGGAAAAACCAGATCCAAAGAAGCACCAACACATATGTTATCTATATTACTAAAAACTAAATCTAAAGATCTATTCAATTCATTAAGTACAAATTTTTTTTGGAACAAGCCCCAAAAATCAAAACTGTTAGAAACAAGTGAGGCTGGTGGACTGTAACCACTAATAACTAGAGCACTCTCAGGACTGCTTGTCCAGGTAACATTTGGGAGGTTGTAGTCCCCACAAACAATGACCTCAGAATTGCGATGATCAGACAAAACACGATCGACTGAATCACAATGATGTTCATATATAGCAACTTCTGAATTAGGTGGAATGTAACAAACACCAAAAATGAGGCTCCGTCTTCTTATTTTCACCAACACATAAACTTCATTGAGTGAAATATCACCAGCAATCCTAGTATCCTAGTAGAATCAAGGTCTTTATGCACAGCTATTAGCCCCCCCCCACCAATCCTTGATATTGCCCAGAATACTGTCACGATCACTACGGTAAATATTAAAATATTATAATTCATAAAAGAGAGTTCAGAAACTGTGGAAAGCAGTAAGCCATGTGTCCGCCAACATAACAACATGAAAACAGCAAGAAGACAGACCCTGTCAAAGCCTGGGTAATTTTTTTGTAGTCCACCAACACTATAATAATGAACAAACAAGGAATTCTCATCACGAGGAGTGCTTAATAATAAATGGTCATCCGACACCCCTAGTTTTTTTTGTTTTTTTTTAGGGGAACAATCTTAGGAACCCCACAAATATATCTAATAGTGAGATTTTTATCTTCTATAGTTCTAGCCTGTAATTTTAAGCGAAGTTTCTTTAAGTACTCCCTCTGTTTGATTGTAAGATCAGAACTGACACGTAGACAAGAATCCACAATCTTATTTCTGTGTTTTAATATATGTAATATCACAGATTTGTCTCCAATAATAACCTTCATAGAAACTCTTCCAACACGCAATACCTTCAAATCTCTTCCAGATAGTTCCACTACTGGAGCTAGAATATCCCTTATCACTGTTGCATCATCCACAATTCTCTCAGAGGGTGCGTTCTTCGATGACTCAGGAACATTATACATCATAAGGTTATCCTCACGAGCTTTTCTATCCTCATACTCCCGGATGAAATCTTCACATATAGAAGATGAATCCGGGTCCTACGTCACGCCCTGCACTGACAACCCTGCCCCAATCTGTTCACCCATACTATCAATCTTTCTCTCCAGATCATCAATTATTTTCTTGAGAAGAGGCACCAGCCAAAGACCATCCTCACAATCGGGACAAAAATATTTCAGTGTTCTCTTTCGCTTAAGTTGAAGACATCTGATCTCAGAAGATGTAGGACCAGTGCAATCAAAGTGAAAATACATTCAATTCGGTGATCAGAGACGGGCTTGCAAATTATATTGTACCATAAATTACTATAAAAATACATTATCAACTATGGCGCGATGTAACAAGACATTTGTATGTGGTTGTACCAAATGAAATAAAAAATAAATAACGCTGCTTCACCTGTGTCATCTGACGAACCGCCACTGGAATTTAGTTGCTATGGTGACAACTAAGATGTTTTATAAATAAGCTGTCAAATTTTGACACCCAAGACCAATTGAGGTTGCAGTGCTGAGAGGCCAAATGCCTATAGAGCTCATTTAACAATCTATAATCTAGCAAACCCAATATTCTAGTAGCTCTTGAAGTAACAGCATTAATGTGAAGTGACATCCTAATCTGTGAATCCAACAACGACTCCTTTACACCGGGTTTTTACCTGGCTGCCGCTACTCAACCATAAGCTTGTGTGCATATGAGTGGAACAGCATCCCACCCACTACAGCGGTACCTTTCACACACTGAGCATCACAATTTTAACACAGCGTGTGCCTTCCAGTTGGTTGTCTATTTCGATGGAAACTTTCCAGTACACAAAAATGAATTTAGTTGCTAAGGTGATAACTAGGATGCTTTATAAATAGGCTGTCGAAAGTTTGACATCCAAAAGACCCATTGGGATCACAGAGCTGAGAGTCCAAAGGCCTATAAGACTCATTTAATAATCTACAATTTATCAAGCCCAATATTCTTGCAGCTGTTGAAGTAACGGCATTAATGTGAAGTGACATCCTAAGCTGTGAATTCAATATGACACCCAGATCACGAACAGTATCAACCCACGTTAAGGAGATGCCATCTATAAGATAATTGGAATCTGCAGTGGTAAACCAATAGTTAGCTCTATGGGAAAACTTCTCATAAAACATTTATATTCAAAAGATCATTTGTATGGCACCATGAAGGCAAGCAGTCCCAATCATGGCAGAAACCGACATTTTGGGAGCTGTATGGACAGAAGTGAAATTCTTTAATCATCTGCAAACATTAAGTAAGGTGACCTGAAGGACATTCCAATATCATATAAAGCCATTTATTTACTTGTGTATATCATTAGTTTAAAAACATATATTGTGTTTGTAGGTACCTATAGCAGTTAATTATGATTTATCGGGACTATACTCTTCAGTTTTAAAATTAATGTAAAATATTCTTACCACTTTTACAGAACTCCAGGAATTTCTTGTAAGAGTCATTTGTCCACACTATTCCAGGTGGCGACTCCAGCCTGAATTTTCCACAAGTCTCTCCATTAATGATAGCATCGAAGCTCTCCAATGACTCTACATTAACCAATTGCCCTTCCACAGTTTCAGGCAGCAACTGATTCAAGATATCTTCACCATTAAGCAATAATCTTACTGTAGATGTCTCACCAGTACTTAATTTCTCAACAGTGAAAACTGTTTGGCCATCAGCGGATATATTCTGAAATTGTTCGTTTGCTTGGGGTGACCAGTACATAAGCCCATCAGGTTTCTTGAGACTGCACTTCTGTGCTAGAGGTGGAGGAATCACTAGGTCTTCAGGTAATTGTCTCAGGTGATTGCTGACAGAGGAGTTGCCAAAATCAATGTAGAGAACTTCAATACCAGCAACAGTGTTTGACAGAATTCGAGCACGGTACCATTGCTCATCCAAATACATGGCTGCGCAGAGAGAGCCCGGAGAGAAATCCTCAAGTTCTGGGAAGCTTTCAGCATCTAAGAAAAATGAATTACTTTTATTTTAATGATGCTTCACGACACAATTAAAATGTCCACAGCAAAAAAATAATTTAACAAAACATACACACAGTATATCACTAAAAATAGCAAACAATGAGTTACTGTAAAAAATATTGATTATATTTTGCCATGTCTGAAAAAGTTAACAAATAAAAGTTACCAACAAAACAAAATGAATTAAAAGCAAAACCAGATACTGATGTTAAAAGCAAACTCAAATCAACAAAACTCCAAAATAACCTCTATTCTTACCTCGTTCTTGCAACAATGAAAAAGGAACAAAAAACATAATTAGATATTTTATATAGGAGAACCAATTAAATATTAAGTGATATATGTTTATATTTACAACAATATTGGTCATTTTTATATTAAAAAGAGCAATGGTATATTAAAAAGAGCAATGGTGTTGTCCAATTAGTGAAACCAGAACCATTGCTTAAAATTAGAAGAAAAAAATCTGGACGCAGCAAGTGCGTAATGGAAGTGAATTTTCATTAAAATGTTTTTAATAGCAAATGTCTTTTTTTAATGAAAGCAGGTATCCAATTTGGTTACCAGTATAACCTATATTATAGTAAATACAATGTACCACATTTCATTAAAATAACTTTATTGTTTGAAAATGTACAGAAAGTTTCCGAAAAAAACTGGTTCCCTAGTCCAACGAACCTTAGGTTAATAGCAGATTGAGTTTTAAAAATTTAAAGCATCTAATGAAAATTATCTACCAAAACGCACTTGCTGCGTCCAAATTTTTTTTCACAAACAGGTATTATATTTCGATGAAAAATGCAAAAATGCATAAGGTGTTAGATTTAACAAAAGAAAATTTGTATCACAAACGACATATCTCACAGCATTTATAAGCTTTTTATCTTTAACTTTTTGAGATGTTGACTTTCATAGATCGTCATAATAGTTATTTATCGACAAAATGTGGTAGGTAACAGGTAACAGTTTTGAAGAATGGTGTAGTATTTTTTTTCCATAAAACCAACCCTCAAACTTTTTTATAATTTTTGATATATGAAAATAGTTTTAGTAGACCATAATCCAATGCCAAAAGAAACAATTTTCACAGGATCTTAGATAGACTTCTTCGTTTTCTATCTTTTGAGATCTCCTTAAAAAAATCGCGTTATAGATACAAAAGTTACAGAGGTGTTTCAATATTAGAAGGGTCACACAAAAAACTTAAAATAGTTAATAATTATTCTTTTTTGAGTAAATTTGGTATATATTTTGAGGGATGCCGAATCCAGTGGTGTACTTATTTTCTTTCTAAAAAATGACCCTAACCCCTTTTCCCATTTTTGACATACAAAAACTGCATTAGTAGGCCTTGGTCAGGTGACATAGAGAACAATTTTCACAGCATTTATATAGTTTTTCATTATATGTTTTTTGATGTTTTGCTCACCAAAATCTAATCATAAATACAGGGCCTTCATTAATTCCAGAGTCCCACATGACCGCTTAAGTTAGGCAACCAAACATACACGGTTGTGCAACCTGAATAAATGAAATCCCTAAGTTGCCAGTGGCGTCTCTTATTTCCTTTGTGGTTTTACAAAAAATATAAAAATTATAATAAGGTGAAACAATAAATATCTTAAACTTTTAGTTTTCTTCAATTTTACTTCCACTTTACGCATTAGAGTGAAAATATTTTTCGCAGAACAAAAAATATTTGTTTTGCTCAGATGAGATTAAAATTGACCTATCGCGATGCGATGCGTTGGCGGCATTCCGCTGATAATGTAATGTCATTTTTGAGGTTTCAAGGGTTGGGGAATTCAAATGTAACATTGTTAATTTTAACATTAATAACCAGTTCGTAAAAACATTATATATTACTTTTATTTTTTATAAATATCAAAATAAAACAAACTAAACTAGCATTACAAAAAACATTTTAACTAGTGTGGAAAATGAAACAAATAAATAAACATAACCTTAACATACCTACACTTTTAACTTACTAAAAACACAATGAAAATGCCAAGTTTTGATAAAAACTGTTTATTTTTATTGTCCAACAGATAGAAAATTATTTGAAGATAAACACTGGTCGAACTTGGAAAATGCACAATATACATACAAAATAACCGGTCAAAAGGGAAATGAGCGCCAATGGACTTAACTGTCAATTGTCTTTTTTTAGTTACTTTGGGTCCCTAGTGTAGTGGTTTTTTGGCTACTTTTTGACTGCCAACTTATAAAATCATATTCCACTAAGAGAGAGACAGAATCTGGTCACGTGGAACTCAGGAGTTAATGAAGGCCCTGTACAAAAGTTATAGGGGTGTTTCCATCTTATATGGGACACACTTATAAAAATTGAAACTGACCCTGTATGTTCTAGGGGCCTAGTTTGCACTCATTTGACGAAATGATTTCAAAATTCTAAAGTGATTGTTTAAAAAGATAATTTACAATAAACTTTGGTTCTCAATATAGTCAATAATATAATTCTAATTTTCGTAAGTATCACAACATTCTTGTAATTATTATCATGGCACATATAATTTATACAGGGTGTGTAAATAGTATTGCACTGAATGGAATTATGTAGAAACAGTTTGACATTTAGATGACATTTGGTGGGGTTAAATGATAGATAATTGAAGAAAATCATAACTGCTCAAATTGTTCTCCATTCACTTCTTGATAATATCTATCTATTAACAAAAGCGCCCCAGACATTTTGGTGCAAGGCTTGCAGATTTATTCGATTTGGTTTAATTACTTTTCTGTTTCGTAGAATTTGATTTTGTAATAGTTCCAAGTAACACCCACATGTTAATGTACCATGTATAAGGAACGAGCCGGTAACATTTATGTCCAATATTCTGCACCAAACATAAGTTTTTATGGTAATTGCATGTGCATTTTCAAGTTGACATGGTGATTAGCAGGATGCCAGCACCCATAGTTATGCCTGTATTTCCCACTCCTGCTAATTTATTTAAACTATCATATATAATGTGTTGTGGTATTTAGTTTTATCTTGTCGATTAAGATATAATAATGCCCATATACAAATAAATGCCCAACTTTAACCGTATGTTACATGGTCATAAAGGTTGAAATCAGATAAACACATTCACGCTCTACGCCACCAATAACTTTAATGCATTTTGCATTTTATTCATTCAAAGAAAAGCATTCGAAGTGAGATGAACAAATGAGACATGTTTAAGATGAAGAAGGCGCTATAGTAAAAAAATATTTAGGTAAAAGAAATTCAGATAATATATATGAAATCAAAATAACAATGAATCTGCTAGTGATGGAATTTTACAAATATATAATTGCCAGGTCTACTGAATCATTTCCATGACATTTGAGCAAAACCACAAATTTCCCTGCCATTTTAGGGGGTATTTCAAATTCCCTGTTTTTTCCCGGTTTTCCAGGTACCCTGATATACACGTGAATGGTACGGAAAAAAGTTTGATAACCACTAGCTTAGATTATACTCAATTTACTTACCAGATAGCTGCTCAGAGAATCTTTCCAGTTCACTGGAATAACACTCCAACTGTATGAAAAACTCTGAAGGCGAGTTGATGTGACTGATAAAGCCAGTGTTGCCATCTTCTTCTGGAGGGGCACAGTCTATTGCCAAATTTCTCTGCAATAGAAGATCTTTGATGCTCTGACCATCCTTATATAATTCTACATAATTCGTTTTCTCATCCTGCTCGACAAATTTTATGGACACTCCTGCACAATCAATCAACTCACTGAGGGCTTCTGTGGCTGCAGGACTCCATTCTTCATCCACAGAAACAATCTGAAAAGAGATTAATTGTAAAATGTTTCCTTTAACGCAGTGACTCCCAATTTAGATAATATTTAATAAGCGCCCCCCACCCCCTTTTTTTAACAAGCTTTTTTTTTAAGGAAAGTACGCTTCCACCTAAATAATAATTTTGACAGTAAACTGCAAATAACGGCACGTCAAGGACGGAGAAAGAATAAACATCGACCATTGACAATTTTCTTAAACGCAGTTTTAGGATGAAAATATGGCTAATCAACGTAACACTTTTTCTATTTCATTTCTAGACTAATACAAGCCGATTCTAATTGCATAACTGTGTTTCTGTTTAGCACAGCAGTGATCTTGATACGGTTATTAAATATATTTTGTAATATAGCATTAACTGCATAAAATAATGGTTAGAATAGTTACTTGGTGTAAATTAAGCGATAAAACGAAATTTCTTCAATAACTATAGACTATTGTAATGAACAGAAACACCATTTTGACTTCAATTCAAAATCCTGTCAAAATATCACTGATTTCTCTCAAATAACAAGTGAGGGTGAAGTCACTTAAATTTATGCGTACATGGAAATTTCGAATCGCATAATTAGATAGTTTAGTATTCTCTTTCTAACAAAAGATGTAAAAAGAAGTTTGTAAATTACAAAGGTCGATCTTGTCACAGGTATGTCATATTTATATTTGCTTATTTCAGTATGCCCGGTATTTGCCCATCACCAATAATAACATACAACATACAATTTTTCGAATCAAGAGTTTTAAATTTCCAACCGTTCCTCAAATTTACTATACTGTGGTACACGGCCTTCACTTGTTTTTCAAACATGAATTCCATATTATTATTATTTTAAAGAGTCAAATTGTTGTCAACAAATTTTTACAAGTCATATTATCATTCAAATCTACTTACTTTTAAGCTGGACCTGGTGGCATGAACAGCCATTTGCAACAGATCTGATGGCAGCGTTCTCACTTTGACTGAATCATTACTCAAAACGTCAGTATTGCCATAATCTACAAAACGCACAGTGGTTATATCAGCATCTGCGTCCAGGACCTCCGCCCTGTACCACTGTTCATCAACAGAATAAGGTGCAGCACATAGCACGCCAGCAGCAGGAGTTTCTAGTTCGGGCATATTTGGTATCTGTGAAAAGAAAACATGAAATTATATAAATCCATATGGCGTGGAAAAAAAAAACAATAGTATATTATATAATTATATTTATTACAAAAAAAATCTAAAGATTATTTTTTATATTGCGAGACAATAGTATTAAAGTAAGAATGATTAAAATTATCACTGTGATTTTCACAGCACATATCTTAAATAAAATTAAATACGGGAGGTTCAGCTAATACAAATTTTACAACATGAAATGTGAATATTTAAGGTCAGCCTAATCATCTCAATTCAAATATTTTATACAGAAGACTAGAATATTATAAGAAATTAAATAACGTTTATTCAGTTCTGCTATACAAAATTTTTCTCACGTTAAATAATGTTTACAAAAATAAACAACTAGGTAAATTCAATAAACAAAGGTAATTTATTTTGCCAAATAAAAGTTTTAAACATTTCTGCTACCTTTCAAGCTTACAACTGGAGGTGTGCAAAGCTTAAAAATTTATAACCGAACCCTCGGTTCGAAAAATTGTAGGTGCCAGAGATTGTAAAGTAGTTCGAAGGTCGAAATATGTAATTCTCCAAAATAGTTTCAAGTTCGTTGTTCAAAAATACTTCAAAATTTAACATTACAGGCAATGAAAGCTGCCAAAGGTAGCGAAGTTGTAACCCAGTAGCGACTCGTTTAACTCATTAGCAGTGCTTTAAACTCTGTATTGGCACCATTGCGTCGGTAGTGTAATCTGAGTAGATTTCATTAATGGGTATTTTTGACAGTTGGTGGGTCACATTGAGACCCGACAGAGCCATTTAACAACCACAGATTTAATTTTTTATATATTCTAGGATCCCAACGCATTCTTTGGTTACAACATTATGATGGCAATGTTCAAAAGCAATCGGTAATGTACTTTTTCAGAATTTATTATGATAATCGCAGATTGTCTTCTAAATATACTAGGTTGAACATGTTTTATTTCATAATGAACCAGAACAAAATTAAATGTTCTCAATCAATACACAGTTAAAATTTCAAGTGGTTGTTATGTAACTATCATATTCAACTTTAACACACACCCCCCCCCCACTCTAAAAGATTGTTCAAACTACCTAGAAAATACCAAATGACAAAAAGTATATATATAATTGAGCTTAGCTATAGATTTAGAAATCTTAAAAAGTTTTCAATATACCTTTTTTATTTACTTATTTATTTACATATACACCATCCAACAGCTTAAAAGCCAAATTAAGGATGGGCCAATACATAAAACATAATAACTAACAATAATCAAGCTAACAATACAAAAAAAGAGTCATAAATTAGATCGCTTTGAAAAACATTTTTATCTCTGATATGTTACATGAGAAGATATCTAGGCGGTCTTGCAGTACAGAGTAATCATTGCACATCTGGTAGATTGGAGACGATCTCAGCATTCGTGTACGAGCAGTCGGGAGATAAAATGTGGCTGGAAAACGTGCTGCAATACGAGGCACATTGAAATTAAGTTGCTGAAGCAGATTAGGGCAGTCGAACACAGAATTAACCAGTTTATATAAAAATATAATGAAACTGCACTGCCTGCGCATCGACAGACTCTGCAGACTAAAGCGAAGAAGTAAACTTTCCTGAGGAAAACCAATAGACGGATATCGACCATCCTCGCAAAAGCTAAGAAATTTTAGAAATTTGCTTTGCACTGATTCCAGGCTTGCCACATGTATCTCATAAGTAGGAGCCCACACAACTGAGCCATATTCAAGTCGGGACCTAACTAAACAGCCAAAGAGCAGGAGGAGGGTGTCAGTCTGTGAGAAATTTTTGCTGTTTCTTATCAGAAACCCTAGAGTTTTGTAAGCAGAACTGACAGACTGTTCATAGTGTGGTTTAAAAGATAGAGTACCATCAAAAACAATTCCAAGGTCCCTAACTGTCCCGGGGCGGTCAAGTGGAAGCCCTCTTATATTGTACCCGAAAGTGATTGCGTGCCTATTTCGAGTAAAGGACATCACACAACACTTGGAAACATTCACAGAAAGACCACTCCGACAACACCATTCATCAAGGATCTGAAGACAGTTCTGGAGCTGCAAACAGTCATCAACACTCGAAATATTTGCGAAAATCTTAATGTCGTCTGTATACATTAAAAAAGGAACATGTAAAACATGTTTAACTGGGTCTATAAATATATTAAACAGTAATGGACCGAGTATGGAACCCTGCGGCACTCCCGAAGTTATGCGATAGGTGTTAGATTTGAAGCCCCCAATCTCAACAAATTGCCTCCTTCCATCCAGGTAAGATCTGAACAGGCCAAGCAAGCCCTCGGAGAATCCGATAGCCCTCATCCTGTCAATCAGAACAGAGTGGTTTAGACAATCGAAGGCCTTAGATAGATCAGTATACACATCAACTTGTGAAGAGCGGTCAATTTTTTTGTTTTTGATTCAATGTTTAACCAACTTCACAACATCAGCACCCGAAGGCATTTTTACCCAATCAACCTGCAAATTTTGTCGAAGATTTGCTTTGTGCAAAATGCATACATATCTTCTACGTACCAAATACTGTATGCTACAATATACCTAAATTTTGTATTTAAGAAAACGATACATGAATATTAAAGAATTTGGTTAGTTCGATTTTGAATTTTTAAGAAGTTTGAAGTTCAAGTGTGAACCTTAGAACCTATTTCAGAGGTTTGAAGTTCGGAGCAACATATTTGCTTGGGTTCGTGGATAGTTTGGTTCGAGAAATACACAGGTTCACACACCTCTACTAACAACCCAAAAACAAAAAATAGTTGATTGGGGTTGCAAACCCATAATTTGGTGAACCGTACTATAAACACACCCAAACGAACTTGTTAGTTCAAACTTAACCCTGGAAACAATATGTCTAGGAACTATTCAGAAAGCAAACAAAAAAGTATCTGTTAGAGGGCACATTACAGTTTCGATAATTTTTTTAAGAATAGGACCAATTTTAGCTTTGGTGCTTTTTCAGGTGGTTTTCTGCCTATTTCATTGAAATGTAACCTTGAACTGGAAGGGCCCCACATGAATGACAAATGAGGCAGATTTTCAATAGAGAGATGGGGCATAAAATGAGATTCTGTCTTTTTCTTACTCATTAACCACATGACAATATTTAACTCTTGTTTTTATTATTTTAAACCAGTCAGGTAGAAAAATTAGAAAATTAGACAAACGAGCCTTCTCTCTCTCTCTCTCTCTCTCTCTCTCTCTCTCTCTCTCTCTCTCTCTCTCTCTCTCTCTCTCTCTCTCTCATGTGTGTGTGTGTGTGTGTGTGTGTGTGTGTGTGTGTGTGTGTGTGTGTGTGTGTGTGTGTGTGTGTGTGTGTGTGTGTGTGTGATTGTGTGCGTGCACACGACATAGATAGCCTTTCCTTTTATTTTTGATCTTACTAGTACTTGAAAGCATGCCGGGCCCCTTCCAGTGTGTTACATTTCAATGGCCTATTTATTCTCAATGAGAAATTGAATTCTAGTTCTAGTCTGTGTTTTTATGAATTTTCACTAAGAAAATTCACTAATAGAGAGGTATCGATGGCGAGACTCTCGGAAAAATTTTTCAGATGAGAGCGAATTAGGGCCTCTGGAACCCATTTCCATGGTCAGTTAAAAGGTTTAAATATATGTATGTATCCAACCGATAACTCAAAAAATACTTCACTAATTTAGACTGAATTTGGGAATTACCCTTATTTTGCTAATGGCTTGGGTGAGTTCTTCCATCAAATCTTAACGGCCATTTTTTTCTGAACAAACAATTAAAACATATTTTTTAAAACGCAATATCTCTTAAGTTTTCTAAGTGATTGAAACAAAAATTTACAACTTAAAAGAACATAGACAGATGTGGTTGTGTACCAATTTTCAAGTCATTTGATGAAATAAAAATAATGTTATTCGAAATTAATAATAAAATAATCCTGGACATCACTTCAGATTCTGTAATGCAATATCTACAATGTTTGACAAAGACAGATGACGTTATCTGTACTGTTATTCTATTTAAATAAATCTTAGATAAAAATGTAAACTATGGAAGTTATTGCAAAAGGTCAGACATTGTGAGAGATACGACAGGGACGCCATCTCGGTGCAGGACCAGGTTGTATGTTGTCGTGTCACCTCTCTAGTTTACACAAAATTTTATAGACAGAGCTGTGTACAATGTACAACCAACTAGTAGAATGTCAGGCTTGGACCATTTGTTTCATAATACCGGGACAAAGCTTGCGTCCAAAAGCGCCAAATTTTAGCATGTGAATGTATACTAATAAATAAAAAAATTAATGAAAGTGATTCAATTTGTTTAAAAGCAATCTAGAACGACGTTTCATTATGTATAAATATTAAGCTTTCCATTCTTCATGTTTGTGGTATTTAAAATATTGTATGTATTACCTGTGAACTCTATACAGAATTCACAGGTAGGTATTACGAAAGTAAATCAAAAATTATTTTAAGAAGAAATATGCCTACCTCAAACTAATACAGTAAGTACTTTAATATCTGGATAGGTACTACTATTTTTTACGTACATCACTAGTTAAAATTACATAAAGAGATGCTTAGGTTAAATTATTAAAATTTTAATTGCAAAATTTTGTATTGTTTATATTTATTTCATTTTCAAAAAGTATGGATATGGAAATAGTAGATAAGTGTTGAAAAGAGTTCGAGTGCGTTAGGGTAGCGAATTTTCATTAAAATATTTCAAATGGTGTTAACCCAATTTCCCATTAAACTAGAATCTTCAGCTTTGATACATAGTAAAACCTATATAAAAGCAGCGTAGATACTAATTTTGAAAAATAACACAATCAGCTTCACAGAGAATTACAAATTTATTTTAAAAAACCTTTTTTGTTATTTTTTCTGCAGAAGCTGGTTCGATTGAGTCGACTAAAATCGAGCATTCAACCGATTAATATTGAAAAATACTTAACTGCCACCTATAATTTCATAGATGCATTCCGTAAATAAAAATTAAATTTTCGGTAAATTTGCAGATTAGCACATGGGGGTGTATAGAAAATCTTTTCAGACATATGCTTAGAACCCCTTCTGGATGCCCAAACCACAAGAAGAATTTCTTGCAAACAGCTCACAAGAAAGTTATGGGAACAAGAGTGAATAGGGGTGCTGGGCGGAGAAGAATATAACAAGTAAGTGTGAGCGGATCCTTCAGGTCAACCTCCAACACAGTAGGGCAGCCACGGCCGGACTACTAATGGCTCTGAGGAACACGGATGTGGCCCTCATCCAGGAACCGTACTCCTATAAAGGAGAGATCAAGGGACTCGGCGGAGCTACTGGAAAGCTCATCTACAGCAGATCCAGCGAGAACCCGAGGTCCTGCATTTTTGTCAGGGAAGGGATAGAGTTTCTCCCTCTAATGAATTTCTGTTCCAGGGACCTGGCAACGATCAAAATCCGATGTGGAGGAGCGGATGGGCCGAGGGACATTACTGTCGCGTCAGCCTATCTGCCAGGGGACAGCACGGACCCTCCTCCACCCAACGAATTGGAGCAGCTGATGGTGGGTAGCAGAGCAGGTGGATGGCAGACCATCATCGGCATGGATGCGAATGCGCACCATGAGTTGTGGGGTAGCTCGGACACAAACTCTAGGGGTGAGGCACTTTTACAATTCTTTATGAAATTTAATTTAGACATATTGAATAGAGGTAATAAACCGACCTTCGTCACAACACGGCGTGAGGAAGTTTTAGATCTAACAGTTTCCACCCAGTTTCTGGGTGACTTTGTTAAAAGCTGGGCTGTGTCTGGAGAAGTGAGTAGCTCAGACCACAGATACATCCGGTTTGAAATCGCCAAAGTCGAAAGAGGAACGGTATGGTACCGGGACCCCCGCAAGGCGGACTGGGAAGCCTACAGGGCAGACCTGGCTGTGGAACTGCGGGGGGTTAAGAGTACCATAAAAAATTCAATAGACCTCGAGATTGCAGCAGTCCAATTGCGAGACGCAATTACCTCGGCCTATAACGCCAACTGCCCCCTGAAAATGAGGGTGTCCACCAGGAACGTCCCGTGGTGGAACGAGGACCTCAGGCAAAGGAGGACGCAGGTTCGTAAGCTGTTTAACGCGGCCAAAAGGTCGGGAGCATGGGATGAATATAGACAGGCCCTATCGACCTATAACAAAAGACTGAGGGACGCCAAGAAGGAGTCGTGGAGGAGGCACTGCGAAGAAGTGGAAAACACGTCCGAGAGTGCTCGACTACACAAGATCCTGTCTAAGGGCCCTCAGACTAACATAGGCTCCCTTAGAACACCCACGGGAGGCTTTACAAGCTCGGGGGAGGAATCTATGGAAATTTTACTCCAGACGCACTTCCCCGGCTGTAACATAATAAACCAATCACCTCCGGACTGGGAACACTCAGAAATAGAGGCGCCTTATAGGCGGGCATCTAGAGTAGACTGGACAGTCGCTAAAGAGGTGGTTACCTGGAGCAAAATCAGATGGGCCATTAACAGCTTTAAGCCATACAAATCGCCGGGATTTGATGGAATAATGCCCATCATGCTCCAACAGGGGATAGATATACTGGCGCCGGTGCTTACCCTCATTATGAGGGCCAGCCTGGCTCTGGGGTACATTCCGAGGGCATGGAGACTGGCCAGGGTTGTATTTATTCCTAAACCTGGGCGTCCAACAGACCAGGCAAAGTCCCTGAGGCCAATAAGTCTCATGTCCTTCTTGCTGAAAACAGTGGAAAAACTGCTCGACCGGCACATTAGGGGCGGTGTACTGGAAGCATATCCTCTACACTGCGGACAATATGCATACAGAGCAGGATTCTCAACAGAAACAGCACTGCACCAACTGGTGCTGAAACTGGAGAATACGCTGGAGAACAAGGAGGTGGCGCTGGGGGCCTTCCTAGACATAGAGGGGGCCTTTAGCAACACCTCGTTCGGATCGGTTCTGGCAGCTGCCCGGGAGCGTGGAATAGAGGAGACCTGCTGCAGGTGGATCGGTTCCATGCTCAGGGACAGGGCGGTGTTCACCTCACTCGCGGGAGGGACTCTGCTGGCGGGGGTCGCGGCGGGGTGTCTGCAGGGGAGCGTTCTGTCTCCCTTGCTCTGGTGTCTAGTCGTGGACGGCCTGCTGGGGAGGCTCTCGGGAGGGGGGTATGAGGTACAGGGCTATGCGGACGACATTGTCATCATAGTCCGAGGAAAGGTCACACAGGCAGTGTGGGAGCGTATGCAGACTGCACTGAAAGTGGTGGAAGGGTGGACGGTTGATCAAGGGCTCGGGGTGAGCCCCGAGAAAGCAACCGTCGTGCCATTTACGAGGAGGAGGAAGTGTGAAAGCCACAGAACTCTCACTCTATACGGTAGGAGCGTTCCAATCGCCAGGGAGGTAAAATATCTTGGGGTCGTATTGGACTCTAAGCTAACCTGGAATGGTCACATTGGAAAAATACTGCGTAAGGCAGTCATGACCTTAGCCGTCACTAGGCGGCTATATAGAAAAACGTGGGGACTAAGACCTAGTATGGCCCACTGGCTGTACACAAGGGTGGTCAGACCATCGTTAACATATGCGGCACTGGTCTGGTGGCCTAAGGTGACACAATCCAGTGCAAAACAAAAACTAGGCAAGATCCAAAGGATGGCTTGCCTAGGCATCACAGGGGCCATGTCTTCAACCCCAACAGCCGCCATGGAGGTGTTGCTGGATCTACCCCCCCTACACTTAGTTATTATGGGAGAGGCCAGGCTAGGACTATACAGACTAGCCTGCAATGGTAGACTGAAGATCAACCCAGGCTTCAGGGGCCACTGCAAAATTCAGGAGATCGTGAAGGAGCCCATGCTTGAAATGAGGTCAGACTTCGCGAGCCCGCGAATGTGCAGGGAAAACAACTTTACAGTGGAAATCCCTGATCGCGAGGCATGGCGGGAGGAGACGCCGGGCATGCCACGGGACGCGCTCGTCTGGTTCACGGACGGATCTGGCGGGGAGCGTGGGACGGGGGCAGGTGTTTACTCGGAAGGACCGAGGGTAAGTCATAGTATTTCCCTCGGAGCCCATGCAACGGTGTTTCAGGCCGAGATGTACGCCATCCTGCACTGTGTGCGGGAGAACAAGAGGAGGGGCTACACCAACAAGCGGATCCTCATAGCCACAGACAGCCAGGCAGCCCTTAAGGCACTAAGTAGCCCACGGGTAAATTCCTGGCTGGTGAGTGAGTGCCGAGACGAGACGAGCGACCTGGCTGGGCAGAATGAGGTGACCCTCATCTGGGTGCCGGGTCACTCGGGGGTTAAAGGCAATGAAGAAGCTGACAGTCTCGCGAAGAGAGGGTCAGCAGAACCATTTATGGGACCAGAACCGGCTCTGGGCGTGTCAAAGAGCACTGCCAGGGGAGCCATTAAGTCCTGGGTCAGAAACCAACACAAGGTGTACTGGGCGGACTGTCCAGGGCTCAGACATGGGAAGTCAATAATTGACGGACCCAGTTCAAAGAGAGCTGTGGAGCTGCTAAACCTTAGCAGAGGACAGCTCAGAAACACAACAGGTCTCTTGACGGGACACATGGCCGTCAAGAAACACCTGCATAAAATGGGGCGGTTCGAAGGGGACCTCGCATGCAACCTCTGCGGCGAGGGGGAGGAATCAGCCCAGCACATCTTGTGTGAGTGTATTGCTCTGGACCGGAAAAGACAACTGATCTACGGTCACTCTAGACCGGAGACAGAGCAATATAAAACTTCACCCTACCAATCGCTGTGCAGGCTAGTTCAGGGCACAGTGATCTTGGAATGGGTGGAGTAAGACTAAGGGTATGCACAATCAACCAAGGGTTGCGGTGCTATCGGGGCGGCAAGGCCGCGGACGAGCCCTGAGGGAACAAAAAAAAAAAAAAGTGTGAGCGGAAAGTGCGAAAGAAACAGCTGAGTTGGACCTCTTTAACCTGCCTTTATCCCATTTTGCAGCTATACCACAGCATAATCAATATTATGGTGTGGCTATAACCCACATTGACATTTTTAAATTTTGACTGTAGTTTACCTTTTTAATTTTTGTAGTTGTTCTCTGTTATGCAAGCTCAAATAGTGTAAGGCAGTTTAGTTATATGTGACTTTGTCAACGACCTTGTCTTGATAATAAAGCCAATTTTGACTTTAACTTTTGTCATTCAGTGTTTAGTTAGGCAGTTTTAGTATTGACACAAGATTTTGATTATAAATATGCAAGAGCAGACCTTATGCTCTGTCCCTGACTTTAGTACATCAGGTTTTGGCATTTCGATTAGAGATGTGCGAACCCATGTTTTTTTCGAACCGAACTATGAACGAACCCAGGCTTATTGTTGCCTCTAACTTCTAATCTCGGAAATAGGATGCCTAAGGTTCAAAGCATCTTGTTATATATCTTTAAAACATATCATTTAGGCTAGTTTGAGAAAGTTTCAGTCGGTGGTATGGGACTATTAGATTATTGCCACCTCTGGTTCCACTAGAGTATGCTCGGAATTTATCTCCACTCTCATGTGCGTAAACAGCACAATCAAGTCTGAAAATACAGGACAATGTAAGTATTCCCATCTCCTTAAATAGATCCCGGCAGCTAGCGTGACTAGGAGAGCTGGTTATTATTCTTACTGCTTTCTTTCTTTTGAAGCCAGAAATTTGTAACTATCCTATACAGGCGATGACCTGTTCCTGCGCTAGTCTGCTTTGAGAAAAACAACAGTTGCAATTCACCATCCAACCCAGCAGCAGTGTTAATGTCCATGCCCTTTTAGTAGAGGTGTGCAAACCCATGTTTTTTCAAACCGAACTTTGAACGAACCCAAGGAAATATGCTGCTTCAAACTTTGAACCTTGGAAATAGTATGTCTACGGTTTACACTTGAACTCCTTAAAAATTCAGAATTGAACATCAAACTAACAAAAATTCTTTAATATTAATATTATTTCATTTCCCTAAATACAAAATTTACGTAGACTGTAGCATACAATATTTTGTACATAAACCGAAGGTTCGACAAAATTTGCAGGATGATTAGGTGAAAATGCCCTTTGGTGCTGATATTAGTTATGTAGATTGAATCAAAAATACAAAAAAGTATATTGAAAACTTTTAGATTTCTTACATATACTTTTTGTCGTTTGGTATTATCTAGGCAGTTTTAACACTTTTAGATCGAGGGGCTTAAAATTGAGCATGATAAGTATATAATATCCACTTGGAATTTTAACTGTGTACTGGTTGAGAATATTTAACTGTTTTGCTTCATTGTGAAATAAAGCATGTTCAACCTAGCATGCCTGGAAGCCAATAAATAACATGATAAGTTCTGAGAAATTACATTACGGATCATTTTTAAACACTGCCATCATAATGTAACCAAAAAAAGGCCATGTGATACTAGGATATATAAAAAATTAAATCTGTGATCGTTAAATGGAAGTCAGGTCTCAATGTGTCCCACCAACTGTTAAAAATATACATTAGTGCAATTTCCCCAAATTATGCTACTGACTCAATGAGGCCGATACAGAGTTTAAAGTGTCACTACCAAGTTAACAAGGACACCACTGGGTTACAACTTCACGACCTTTAGCAGCCTTAAATGCCTGTAATGTTCACATTAAACAACAAACTTCAAACTATCTGGGAGAATTACTTATTTTGAACTTCGAACTACTTTAAATCGTCCAGCACGTACAATTTTTCTAAGTGTCACATACCTCTATCTTTTAGACTTTAAATACATATAATTTTGGTCGTTTAGTTAAATAATTTATTAAGTTTGTCATTCGATTTCATTATTATTAAATTAAACTGTGACCCAGAACTGACTTGACTGGTTACTTGATGTAGGCTGGTGTGAGAACAGGTAATCACCCCTAAAAGATGATTATACTGAAGTTTTTAGCAGTTCTACGTACCTCTTCCTGTAACCTGGCTTGTATGTCATTGATGGTGTCGATCTCCTGGAACTTCTGTATGTAAAATTCATTAGGGGTGTCCACATGACTGATATTAACCAATATATGACTGTCATCCAAATAAATCTGCTCAGTAGGCTGAGTATCCATAGGTAGTGGTTCACCCCTGCCTTCTATAGAAAGAGCTTCATAACAGCCTTTTCCTTTAGAGTGTCGGATTCCCCTGATGATTACATTTCTGTCCTCACCAATATCATGAAATGGGTCTCGACAGCTTGGCACCTAAAATCAACGGAAAATAAGATTTACTAATTTATTATCATACTTTGTTTTTTATTATCTTCATACTATATTATTCACTGTTGCTCAAGTTTACTGGCTTAAATTTAATTTATTTTCCACAGGATTTGATTATTTGATTCATAGCTTTATGTTATGGTATTTTTATGTTAGGTTGATATATGGGCTCATCGTTAAGTAGATCTTTAATAATGAGGTTTTAGATAACCCATAGGTTAAGATTAATTTTTGACTCCTGAACAAATAATATAACAAATTAAGCATTCACATATAAAAGCTTCTTTGATACAATGCTGTATGTAATAATAGATAAACTTAACTATTAGATGCATCTTTTGCTTATAATTAGTAACCAATTTAGTTGTTTTAAAATAAAATTAAAAAGAAATATATTGTCATAAGTAAAGGTCCTTAATTTAAATACTGACTTGTGAATCTGGAAGGTTTTGAAAACTAGTAAACAGATGACAGTTTCTTTTTGCAAATATATATATATATATATATATATATATATATATATATATATATATATATATATATATATATATATATATATATATATATATATGGGCTCATCGTTAAGTAGATCTTTAATAATGAGGTTTTAGATAACCCATAGGTTAAGATTAATTTTTGACTCCTGAACAAATAATATAACAAATTAAGCATTCACATATAAAAGCTTCTTTGATACAATGCTGTATGTAATAATAGATAAACTTAACTATTAGATGCATCTTTTGCTTATAATTAGTAACCAATTTAGTTGTTTTAAAATAAAATTAAAAAGAAATATATTGTCATAAGTAAAGGTCCTTAATTTAAATACTGACTTGTGAATCTGGAAGGTTTTGAAAACTAGTAAACAGATGACAGTTTCTTTTTGCAAATATATATATATATATATATATATATATATATATATATATATATATATATATATATATATATATATATATATATATATATATATATATATATATATATTAACTGCTTCATTAGAGGTTTATAGGGAAATAGAAGAGACATCAATCTGAAATTTTGGTTGAAGCTATAATATGATGCGATCTATTTTCCTAAAATAGTTTCAATGCGCTGTAACTTCCGGTTGAACCGTTAGTTTTTCAAATGGAACCTATAAATATTACTGCATTTTTAAATTATATGTAAAATTCTGAAGCTGTTATTTGAATCGTTTTTCTTTTTTACTTATTTTTTTCTTGAAATATTTAATTTTTTCAAACATTTTTGACAGATGGAGTGACTAACTAAAATATGATTATTACCAATAATTGTAACGTTAATAAGTTTATTCTTGGTAAATACGTTAACAAAGGAGTGTACTATCAGGACCAATTAATAGTATTCCAGAATGTTATACAGGATGTCTGGTATTTCCATTCACTTTAAATGTCAATAACTTTCTTATTTCAACTCGAAAGACCATAATATTTTCACACCATTCAACGTGGAATTTTATTCTATACTGATATGTTATATAGCATACCCTATAGCTAAAATGGATGTATAGAGAGGTATTACAAAAAATTTGAAAAAACTCTTTTCTACTCGTGTGTTGCAAGTGTGCTTGGCTGGTTTTAAAGTTCATATTAGACAAATACTGTAAATGTAAACTGACAGATAGTCTTGCCATGGATGATAATAATACTTACACTAATCGTTATATTCTTAATATGTTTTATACATATCGCGAGTGTGGCAAAATTTTGTAAAGAAATGTGAGACTTTTAATGAGAGTATCCTCATTTAACTCCTCTCATCACACTTAAGTTTCGAAAGATAAAGAAGACTTTTATTAAACACGGCAAGATTAAAGTTGAGAGAAACAGGCAGAAACTAGTGACAGGTAATGAAGAAAATAAAATTAACATTTTGGGGTATTTCAATGCAGATCCTCAACTGCCTACCAGAGAAGTAGAAGCTGTAAGTGGAATTTCATATACATCAGTCCAGCTGATACTTAACAAAGCCGGTATGCATAATTATAATTTTCAAAATGTGCAAGCCCCTGTAGATGATGATTTCCAAAGAAGAGAACTGTTTTGACCACAGTTAATGATGATGATAACAATTTTCTTAAAATAATTATTTGGACGGACGAAGCCAAATTTTCAAGGGATGGAACAGTCAATTCCAGAAACAATCATTTTGGTTAAACCAAAATCCCTATTTAGTTTGGGAAACTAATCATCAACATAAATTTACTTTTACTGTTTTTTCTTTATTAATGGACAATAAATTATCATTCTGTATTTACATCGAGAACTTATCTTCGGAAAAATAACTAGATATACAGAATTCAAAAGTAAGCGATTTTTTGGATGAACTGCTTCTGAACAAGAGATTTTCTTGCTGGTACCAATTGGATGGTGCTACGGCACATTGTGCTAGATTTATAACCGAAAAATTGATCCTGTTGTTTGATAACAGATGGATTGGGAGAGATGGACCATGGGAATGGCCACCAAGATCACCTGACCTAACAGCTCTCAACTTCTATCTTTGGGGTATTATAAAGGGTAAAGTGTACCAAACACCATGTAACTCAAGCGAATCTCTTGAGCAGAAAGTACAACTAGCCTTTTCACAATTGTTGCGAGAAGAAACTCAAAAGTCTGAAGGTGTCCCAAGAAGAATTATTATGTGCCATGAAAAACATGGGCGACGTTTTAAACAGTTACTGTGGTTTTATTTTTCAATCTATTACTTCCACATCGTCAATATATGCGGAAGTATGGCATCGACAAGAAAAATTCCAATTTTGTTTTTTGCTTAAACGACCTGACAAGTGTCAAAACATATAGAAAACATAATTTGGTAATGATAATTTTTGCGTCTGGCTGTCTGTGTGGTTGTGGCCAAGATAACTTTAGAACCATATCGCCTTGAAATTTGGTATACAATTAGCACATGACAACTGAACGGTTCAGATTGTTTTTGTAAAATCGTTACAGGGAGCGGAGAATGAATGGGGGACGATTTGGTAAAAATTACCTTTTTTTTCGTTAAAACGTGAGTAATATAACTTTCTGAGGTTTGTTCTGTTATGAAATTAAATAAGGGTTTGAACGTGTAGGGGCGGGATATCGGTGACAGAAAATTCGAATTTTTTTGCTAAAATGACGTAAAAAGTCTCAAAACATATAGAAAACTTGACTCTGGAATGAAAATTTTTTTTGTCTATCGGTCGGTACGTCTGTCTGTTAGTAGGCGCAATAATTTTTCAACAAATTGAGATATCACCTTCGAATTTGGTATCCAGTTAGTATCTGACAAAGGAACGCTTGAGGGGTGATTTGGTGAAAATTGACATTTTTTCGTTTAAACTCAAGTAATATAACATTTTAGAAGTTTATGGGTACAGGAAAACGAATATTTTCTTTGTGGTCAAATCATCGACTTTAAATGCATTTCATGAGAATGTCTTTCTGATAAGAGTAAATTATCACAGCTATGTGGAAGTTATGATTCAATTTGCAGCGCTATTTTTTTCGTATTGTTTATTTTTGTGATATAGATGTTTTGCGTAAAAGTGCCTAGAAATTGAATGTAAATATTCCATTTAGCTAAAGGGTATGCTATAACATATTAATAGAGAATAAAATTCCACGTCGAATGGCGTGAAAAAATTCGATGTGAAATAAGACAGTTATTGGCATTTCAAACGACAAAAAAGTGAACGGAAATATCAGATATAACATTTTAGAACACTATTAAGAGCTCCTACTAGGACACTCCTTTGTTAACGTATTTACCAAGAATAAACTTTTCAACGTTACAATTATTGGTAATAATGACATTTTAGTTAGTCACTCCATCTGTCAAAAAATTGTAAAAAATTAAATATTTCAAAAACAATTAAAAATAGGAAAAGGATTCAAAATGCAACAGCTTCAGAATTTTACATAGAATTTAAAAATGCAATAGTATTTATAGTGAGTTACAGCACATTGAAAATATCAAAAAATAGATCGCATCGTATTATAGCTGCAACCAAAATTTCTGATTGATGTTTCTTCTATTTCCCTATAAACCTCTAATCAATCAGTTAGATGAATCACCCTGCTGAAAACTTTGGCCTTTTAGTTTTTGTAGTACTTACAAAATCGAATTATATTTTTGCAGATCATTTAGACATACACATGAAAAAGTAGGAGATGCATGAAAATGTGAAACTTTGTGAATATTTGTTACTTAATTACATTTTCAAAATTTTACTTTTAATTTAAGAGCTGTCGAATTTGATTCAGATAAGCAGTGTTAACTACTTAAAAGAGCAAAGTAATTTTGAGACAATATACTTACATTGAATGTTACACACATGCTCTCAACTCTAATAAAATCTGGTACTAGATCTCGCAGGGCACTAATTGGTAATGACTGAACCTTTCCATTGTCCACAAACTGTACTGAAACATATTTGTCTTCATCTGTAGCATCTTCCAAAGCCATAACTCTGTGCCACAAGAAATCATCATCATCTTTGAATGCATACATAAACATCTGAGCAGGAAAGCCCTGCCCAAGATCTTCCTGTACATTGTCATAGAAATTTGCCATTTCTTCTTGTAAAAGTCGTAAATCTTCAAGACATTCGTTTGGCTGTACGAAAATATTTTCACCATCTACATAAGAGATCCAACCATACATAGTACTACTCATAACAGGATGTCTAAGGAATGTTTGGGTTCTAGGGTAAGTTGCAAGATCTGGTTCAACTAAGGTGATCTTTTCACCATTCTCTCCTTCATAAAACGTCACAATAAGAGTATCATTTAATACCTCACGCACATGCATGATTACTTTCTGGTTAAAACGCTCCTGAAGGTTCTGAGGATAAGTGGTTTGTGCATTGTCCAAGTTATAAATAGAACATTTAAACAACTCTCCTCTAGAATTCTGGACCAGAATGTCATCAAGACTATTCATTGACATAACTGTAACCCAGAAGTACTGCCATTTCAATAGTTCATGCGACACCTCACGTTCTGGTTTAGTGTCATACTTTGCCAGGAAATCACGTGCTAGTAGTTCTGATAATAATGACTCACCATACCCCATTTCAACTAGGTACCTATTGGAAGATATACAATGTTATTAGTGAAAAAATAATTATCTACATTATAATTTAAAAAGTACATAGCTCTCTTTCAGGAAATTTGAATCCTGCTGTTTAAAGTCATGATTGACTGGTATATAAATTGATAGTGTAACTTTATCTGACTACAGTAAGTCATCCGATAACGTTGGCACATTTAAGGTTGTTCCATTATAGCATCGCAGTTTGTTGTAGGCAAATGTATCGTTTAATGTTGAAACTGATTTGGTTAACGTTATTCACTGAATGCAAGCTATATATATATTATCAGAAATTTAACTGTGAAACGCCGACAGGCAAAATTCTAGGAAGGACAAAACGATAACGGGCGTGGTTCCAGGAACGATTAGATGATAGACTTTACTACTACCTTATTAGAATGTTGTTCTAATAATAATAATAATAATAATAATAATAATAATAATAATAATATGTTATACTTTTGCAATCACAAAGATGTATGCATTCACTCCCAATGATACTTTTAAGCTGTTTTACTTCATCGCTATTGTTAGGTCCCTAACTGGGACGTTAAGTGAGGACTTGCTGTACTTATGTATGATCTGACTTGCCTCATTTATGAGATTTTATATAATTTTTACTATCTTATGTTTATTAATTTTAATAATTATTGTTTTGCACTCCTCATCAACTAATATGCTTATGTCATTGCCCAACTTGGAGCAATGCCTATCTTCCAAGTGTTTAATTAAAAAAGTGCAGGTTGTGTCAAATGTTGCCTAACTTTAGTTTAACACCTTTGACATGTACACGAAATATACCAACAAAGTAGCATTGCGTTTCTTTGGCCACTTTGATGTAAATTTACCCCTTTTGTAGTTTTTTACCTGTTTTATGATACGAGTAACTAAACATATGTCGCTACTTCGTGAATAAGACGATACAGGAGAGTGGTTTAAGTACATTTATTATCAGCACTCTTAGGATTTGGCTGTATCAGTATACACTATGAATAATTACTAGTAACTAAACAAACGAGACAAATTATTTTCATTTAGCATGACCAAGAATATTTTTTTTTTCTGTTTCCCAGTAAAAAATTTTTAAATTTTTTTTTGTCCTTTGGGCTTGTAGATATATTACTGTAAAATAAGGTAATTACTACTACCTACTACTACTATTATTATTAAATTTAAGCTTTACCCATAGTGTATTTAATTTTAAAAAACATTTACTAAAATTCAGCTTTATAAAATTAACAAAATTTTTTTTATAGATGTTTTCCTTTAACAGCCACTTTTTTAAATTAAATTACTTACTGAACTAATAAATAATAAATTAATACCTGACATTAGCTTTAAAATTTATTTACAAAACTCTATGTCCCAGTAAAATATTTGTGTAAACTCATAAATGTATAAAATATAATAGATAATGCTAAAATTTAATTTGATAAACTTCAAAATTACTTATGTCAAATTCTAACAACTGCCAAATTTCTAAGGTGACTATTTTGTCTATGATAACTTGATATAGATCAAAAATACCTACTGGCTAAGTGTCCATAATGTGAAGTCCAAAAACAGAATATGACAATAAAAAGTATGGACGCAGGAAGTGCGCTATGGTAGAAAATTAAAAAATTCAAAAATATTTCAAAATCTAATACCGATTCAAGTAACTATTAACCTAAAAATTTCAATTACGGTACACAAAATGTATTAAGGCAACATAACATTTTATATCAAGGCAACATAACATTTTATAGAATTAACAACGATATTTTTGTAAATACAAATTTTTTGTATAAAACTGCAAAAAAACCAATTACTTAGATTGTGCTGGCTAACAAACTTACCACAGGATATTAAAAAAAAAACAAGCCTGGTAAAAATTCGTTCATAATTTTTTTGTATTACATACAATACAATTCGCTTTAAGCGAAGTACTGGATGTAAAAATATATGGGCTATAAAGGAGGATTTTTCTTGCCTGTGTTTGGTTTCAGATGTTACATTTAACAAGAATTCAATTATTATTACTTTGTTTATACCTTTTTGGTCAGTAAAATACACATATTACAAGAAATTCTAGTTATGAAGAAGTTGGCTTAGATAAAATCTGTGGTTAAAAACAGATTCTGCGAACCATCAACAGCATTGCGACCTGATTATCTGTACTGTCGAAGATTGAAGAGAAACACAATACTGGTGCACCCTTGCATGTGGTCCAGGCTAGCCAAGTTAAAGCGGTTCAATAAATTACTCTGTGGATAGGCAATCCATGGGTATTGACCACCAATTGAAAAACTAAGGAATTTCATAAGCTTTCTCTGAATATTTTCAAGTCTATCAATGTGCACCAAGTATGCCAGAGACCAAACTACCAACGTGTATTCAAGGGGGGACCTCACCAGTGTCTTGAAGAGGGCAATCAACGTTTTGTGAGATGTAAAATCCCTCCTACTCCTAATTTTAAGACCATGATCTTATACACAGAGTTTATAAGGAATTCATAATGATGATGAAATGGGAGCATAGGGTTAAAAAATACTCAAAGGTAACGAACTGTGTCAGGATGTGCCAAGCTATGTCCCTGCAATTGGTAATCAAATAAGATTGGCTGTTTATTCCAACTAAAGGACCTCACCAGTGTCTTGAAGAGAACGATCAACGTTTTGTGAGATGTAAAATCCCTCCTACTCCTAATTATAAGACCATGGTCTTATACACAGAGTCTATAATGAATTCATAATGAGGATGAAATGAGAGCATAGTGTTAAAAAATACTCAAAGGTAACGAACTGTGTCAGGATATGCCAAGCTAGGACTTTGCAATTGGTAATCAAATAAGATTGGCTGTTTGTTCCGACTAAAGGACATTATACAACACTTATCAACATTTAAAGTAAGGGCATTCTCACTAAGTGAAGGTTGGAACCTGAGATGAGCACTAAAAAGCACACTTGGAGAACCCATCACAAAACATTAAAAAAACCAACTGATGATCGTTTCACTAACCAAGTTAGCGTTATCAGAGGATGAATAATTCTAAATATCTTATATCCACCACTCTATTTATATTCTTCTGCAGATACTCGGTCACTAACGATTTAGGAAGGTTCAACGCCACAAAAATTAACATCTTTTATCAGGGCATTCTGACACAGAAAACTTCAGAAGATTGTTCTGTAGGTGTATGCAGCTGTCAACACACCTCACTTCTGAATAGATTTTGGTGTTATCAGCGTAAAGTAGATAAGACACATCGAATATCTGTGACACTTGGTTAATACGATTATTAAAGAGAAGAGGGCCCAAAATGGACTCCTGGGAACTCCAGATGGTGTGTCATAAGGTTCAGATTTAAAACCTCGAATCTGAACGAATTGTTTCCGACCCCTCAAATAAAACCCTAAGGTTCTAAGGTTTTTATCAATTGGTTACTGAAACCAAAGTAATGAAGTCCATTTATAAGAATAGAGTGATTGGCTCTATCAAAGCCCTTTGACAGGTCCATGTATATAACGTGTACCTGCGAAGAGCTCTTACGTGAATCGGCAACAAACTGGGTATAGGTGGCCAAATGTACGAGGGCGGGTCAAGAAGTTCGTGACTTTTTGAATTTCCCGCCTCTTCGCAGGGAGGGCAACACTGCTCCTGTCAACAAGCACCTGTCAAATTTTGAACAAGCTGACAAATCTTATTTTTTGGAAGGGATAAAAAAATTGGAGAAACGTTGGATGAAGTGTATAGAGGTCAAAGGAAACTACGTTGAGAAATAAAATGATTTTTTGTCAAAAAACCTGTGTTTCATTCAAAAAGTCACGGACTTATTGGCCCGCTCTCTTATGAGTGTAGGTCTACCAGAAATAAAGCCGTGCTGGTGCAACAAGAGTTTAGATCTCATATGAAAGATTGTATGTTCATACAGGCATCTTAACAAAAATTACACAATAAAGCAAGTGGTCTATATTTAGAAGGACTGATTCTTCAGTGAGGGGACAACTCTGAAGTTGTCCCCTGATTTGGGAGCTCTTAAGCTTATCAGGAGTTTCAAACTACCTGCCTTTTGTAATAACAAAAATGGACTGATGACTTTTAAATATCTTTATTCAAATTTTCAAGAATTGCTTTCATTCTCATAAATGTTTGTTAACCAGAGATAACATTAAAGCATAACTTATGACTTGTCAAGCCATCATTAACATGAAATGCAAATGTCATTAATAAATACATAACCATTAAGGAAAGGTCCCTAAACACCCAAGAAGGTAATTAATGTGATATTTATACATTTAGGTTAGATCCCTTAATACCTTAATTCCACAGATACCAGTTACACAGCTATTATGTTCCTAGTTTGTGATATTGTTGAAAAATTACATCCCTATCAATTGATATATTAATTAATACACAAAATTGTAAAGTACAGCACGCAAGGTATAAATAAAACAAGTAAGATATAAAAACTATATACATACTAAAATCAACATAAATAAAAAATATATCATCAAATAAATTACTGGAAGAGCTTATGGAGGAAATAAGATACCTTCTGAAGAAAGTAAACTTTCAAAGATTTAAAAAAACTAAATGTGTTTCATCCTCTAATTTCACGAGGTGGGGCATTATAAAAAAACAATAACACAATAACTTTTTTAATTCATTGCAAATTCTAACCGAAGTATTCAATTACTTACATTATTTTTGTGTGTTATTTTTTAATTATTATTTCTTCTTATGTTATTTTGTACATCTAACAAATGATGGCATGTAGACAAGTAGGTAACTTTTGGATATTTTATTACTTTTCGACAGATGGCAAGGTCTGAATTCTTTCTTTTAGAGTATTCGATATAAGAACTGTTGGTATAATTATTAATATCAACTTTACTTTGTTTGCCTATTACAATTGCTTCATTTCTATTGCTACATTTGGGTACATTTGGCTTTTAGGACGTGGTTATTTTTAAGTATAGTGACATCTATCAAATAGATCTGCCTATTTAGGTATTTTATTTATTAACACAAACAACCTCCACGGATTGAACATTATAAGGAAAACTATGATAATAAGGATAATGAAGCACAAACATAGTCAACACGAATTATTAACAGTTACCATTAAGTATGCAACATAATGCACCAAAACTAGTGAAAAAGTTGTGGTTTATTTAATACCTATATACTACATTAAAATACTGAACTACATATGTTAGTGCAGCCTTGGTGGGCCAGCGGTAAGAATGTGTACCTCTGGATTCATTCCCAGTAGAAATGTCAAATTATGTTTCAGTGCATATTGTAAATTGACATCAACCGAGGCTGTGGCATTGTGTTTGAACAAGTCTAATGTGTGCACATTCCCCCCTTTGGAAAGGGCGTTATGGCAACAGTTTCATGTGCCATGTACCATTGGACAGTTAAAGATACCTACCCTCCTTACAGGAAGTAAGGGATTCGGTAAAATTTCCAAGACAGTGAGGTAATACTGCTCCCTGGCGTAGATGATTGGCGATAGTCGAGGAAATACACCAATGTAAAATTTAAAAAATATATGAGTTAGTGCTGAAAATGATTTTATTAAGATTTAGCCATTAGCACCAATAGATTTTATATGCCAAACATTATGTTAATAAATACAGAAGAGTCAAATGTGTATATTTGACAGATGTCTCATCAACTAACTATGAAAACAAACTTGTTTTTTAACTGGTTAAAAACTGAAGAACATTTCTCACTAACTAACAGAATACCTTTGCAATTAATAATATGGAAAATGTTTATCAATTAATTTCTTTTGTAAAAATTCAAAGGCTTATTGTTCTTATTACGATCATCTTAAAGAAGACGTATAAATTGTACAAAAAGAAGTGCACAAAAAAGCAACTTTTTCACTAATTACATACAAAAGTCTTACCTCAAAATCAATAAATCCCAAAAAATGTTTTACTATATCACCACACTTTCTAAATTTACAAAATTTTGAAATTAAGCAATATATGCACTATCAAGTGGGCATCAACCTTGCACTAGAACAGTAAAGAAGTGACTGACCAACTGCACTGAAAGCAATCTAAGAGAGGTGTCCACTTCAAGAGCTTACCAGTGATTTCCAACTACCTGCCTATTGTAATAAGAAAAATGGACTAACTGACTTTTAAATATATTTATTCAACTTCTCCAAAATTGATACCATTCAGATAAATGTCTGGTAGCTAGAGATAACATCAAAGTGCAATCTATGTCTTTTCAAATAATCATTACTAAAAGATATCTTAATACGGAAGGTGATTTATGTTTTGAAGTAAAGGATAAACAATCATGGGACAAGAAACAATATTATAATAGCACCAATATATAATGTATTAATACTTCAGTTAAGTGAAGGCTGTGTTTATTGGGCACCAACAAATTAAAAAAGAACTTTTAGTTTTAATTTATACTTATTAGTTGTAATGTTATATGAGGATGTATATATGATGCCCAAATAAGCATTATTATTATTATTATTATTATTACATTATATTATTATTATTATTTGTTTTTGTGATTATTATTATTATTAATGTCATATTATACTCTGTCCAGAAAGTCAACCGATATATTAAAACAGCATATGCCAGAGATGATTTGATGACGATTTGACGTAAATTTTATTTTAAAACGCTTCCTAACAGAGCTAGGGCTCTTTTAAGATGCCACTTCAACATCAAGCTTTTTCAAATATATTTAGAACATGTCCGCCCAATATAAAGATAAAACGTCACATGCAAATTTATCTTAATATATCTAACCGTTGACTGTAAATTCTGTAGCTTCAATACTTGCATAAGCATCTCGTTTGGGGGGACCAAACAGTATTTATAACCTTTTTTTTTTAATTTATATTTTTCACATTTTCGATGTCAGAAACTTTGGAGTTTTTTCTTATGTGAACTTTTAAGTCATTGTCTATATTTCTCAATAATAATCAAATTAATTGCTTGAAATGGAAGTTTGCTTTGGAAAAGTAAAAGCTGCAACGAATGTCAACAAACAGAACTGTCATTGTTAGTTGCCAGATTACATTGGAGTTCACCAATTAAGTAAATTTGCCATCTTGAAAGAGGTCTCGGTCTAGGTCCGTTAGCAAGCATTTTAAATAGGAAGATTTACATCAAATCATCATGAAATCACCTCTGAAATCTGCTGTTTTCGTTTTTTGGTTTACTTTCTCGACACTTGAATAGAAAAATCTTCAATGCTTTTATAGGTTTTATTACATACAAATATATAAAATTATACCTACTTTATATTCTGCATATAAGCACAGATCTCTATGCTACACCACAGGCCAATTTATAGGTACATTAGAGTTATAATATTTTGACATTTCAATGCAAGGTATGTATTGACATTCCTGTCAAATTATGACATTTCTAAATCATATAGTAATCAATTTACACGAGTTTAAGTTATTACACGTTATCAGTTTACAATGAATAGTCTCCAAGTCCCGTTCAAATTCACAGAGATTTGGTGAAATAATTGGGGGGAAACTGCCGAATTGCTTGACAACGGGATTTTAGATGTGGTAGGACTTCTTGCGAAGATGTATGGGGTAGCCTTCCTATAACAGTCACTACTGAAGAAAATATTTCAAAAATTCATTTTCTTGTACTAAATAATCGATCCATTACAATCAGACACAGAGCATTAGAAATGCGCCTGTCTTAACATACAGTATACAAGATCCCATAGAAGCAATTTTATATAAAAAAAATTATCTGCAAGATGGGTTCCACAAGTGACCAAAGAAGAACTGTGTTTTGATATGTCAGAAGCTATTTGGCAGATACAGAGAGACAATAGTAACTTCATTGACGGTTTTGTAACTGTTGATGACAATCATTATAGTCTTGAGACCAAATACAAGAATATGGAATAAAGACACGGTGGTGTCCCACCCGCTAGAAAGCGATCTGCAGAAAATGTGGTGCTCACCATTTTGTGGTATGTTGTGGCTCGATATTTGCAAAAACGCTTCACAATAAGTGGTCAGTACTATTCCAATCTAATAATTGAGTTGTGTGAAGCCATAAAAAAAGGTTATGGAATGCAGTCACAAGTCGTGTTTTCATAATGCCTGCCGTCAGCAGCACTGGCTTCAAACTACAATATATCCACTTTATTCACTAGGTCTGGCACCAAGTGTCTATTGACTGTTTCCAAAAATCAACAAATATTTGAGAAGAAAAGATTTTACAGATAATAAAGTGGAAGTGGCTGCAAATGGCTTGAAAAAGTTGGTGAAACATTTCAATTTGAAGCTGTAAAAATGACAAGAGCATCAACGTGAAAAGTTAAGGGCTATATGTTGAAAAACAGAAATAATTAATTATATTTAGATTTAAAGGGGGACTGCCTTTGTTACTGTGACCTTTAGATCTATTATTTCTTCTTCAGACATCAATCATGTTTTGATAGAACAAAAGATAGCAGTGTGTGTATTAAGTGAAGTGTCACCTTGCACCAGTTGTAGACAACTATTAAAAAAACATGGGTTATATTTTATTTTAAGTTACATTCATATTTATATACTGAGTTTCTAAAAAATCCGAACATCCAATAAGAGTCGACCAATTGCAATGAAATTATATATTATGCTACTCTGTTTTGTCTCTGATATGAAATGATAACAATATGGACAAACATTTTAACAGGTATATACTTTCTAGTGAATTTTAGCAGAAAAAATTCACCAATGGGGAGATCTCTACTTTTGAATTTTGAAATTTTCCCATATCCGGGGTCAGTTTCAAATAAAAAAGCCATGGTAACCAAATTTGGTGGTTAGGTTTATGATATAAAAAGCAAACTGTACACCAAAATTTAGATTGCTATGTTGCAAGAAAAAAAAGTAATAGAAAAATATTTGGTGCCAGATCATTTCTATGAAAATTCACTAACATAACACACTTGTTGCGTCCATACTTTTTAATTTTGTTTTATCAAACAAAATATCTTTCTAAATTTGAGTTCCCTTTAGTTTGAGGCAATATACCGTAGTCATTTATGCTCAGTTTATTAAGTCATTATGTCTAGGCGCCATTTACAGAACAATTATCATCATTTAAGTAAATCCGAAGGGGGTACATTGTTGGTATGTAGGAAGCCAGTTTTTCAATCAAAGAAATTTCTGACCGCATAGGAGGCAGTGTGTCAACAGTATTACAGTGTTGGTCCAGGCGGTCTGAAGAAGGAATCCATAACCATAGTCATGGATCCGGGATCCGGACAACTTCGAGCAACTTCAGCACGGGAAGATTGTCATTTGAGGATTGCAGTTTACATACAGTTTCCACAATAAGGTCGATCGATTAGAAATGCTTGGTCCAGAGTTTTACAACAAAGAGTCTTTATGGCAACAATATATCACACACTTTTGGGCTTCGTTCGTATAGACAATTTGTGTGTCTCCCACTGACACCTCGACATTGTACTGCTCGGCTTGAGTGGTATAAAGGCAGATCAAATTGGGATGGTGAATGGAATCGTGTTGTGTTCTCTGACGACTCCTGATTCTGTCTTCGGTGCATGACGATTGCAGAAGAGTAAGACAATTACGTGGAGAACGCAGAAAATTAGAATTTGCTGTGATGCGACACATACAGGTGTCCCACGACGAACACCCGCGGTCGATCTTGGAAACTAGACTTTGGAAGCTTTTGAAAATTTGGAAGCTTATGAAGTCGATAGGGGCAACTCGGCTAAAATATTTTCAAGATGGTGTCACTTCCGGTGTTGATGTTAACCTGCTTATTTTAAATAGGACATCCTATATATTATTACATTTTTAGATAACACGGTAAATTTTAGACACATTTTATGCATAATGTCCTATTCCTAAGTCTAGCCGTTTTTGACATATCTCAAATGTGATGTCAAAAATGACGTCTGTGAGGCCTAAACATAACTGTCAATTTCTCCTATATGAAAGCCTTTATTATTTAATTGGTCTGTGATGTTATTTTGATAATAGATAGATACAGGTGATCAAAAATTCACATTGTCAAAAGCTTTTTTTTTTTCAAATGGAAACCTCCTATTTTTATAATTTTATCTTATTCAGCAATAAAAAAGAGGGGAACTCTGTGTAAGGTTGTCTATGACACAAATTTGTAGTTTTCGAAATATTGTCAATTTAAGATTTTTATATTGTAAAAATGTTATACGGCTTTAAGTTTTATCGTTAGTCAGCCATGACAGCGACGTGTGATAAAAGAAAACTATCGAGCCCTATAGAATGGTCACTATTTGTTGTCATTTGACAATTATTAATTAAAATCATGACGGGGCGACTGAATTATACACATGAAGATTCATTAAATTTGTTTATTATCTATGGGGAATGTAACAAAGTTTTATCAAAAACATGCCAGAGTGCAGTTTTGCGAATTCATTTTAACGATAATACAAGATAACACTCGATTTTTAAACAACATAATTTGGACTGATGAAGCGAAATTTACCAAAAATGGACTTTTTTAACAGACATACTTCTCATTTTTGGAATAATTCAAATCCACATGCACCCGGAATTTTCAAAACACCTGGCAATTTAACTTCTTTTGTGCTGTGAGAGATGATATAATAGTGAAACTCCATTTTTATGAAGAAAACTTTAATGGTAAGTCATTAACAATACACTGTAAATTATTTCCCAATTTTAAATCATGTATTAACTTTTGTAGGAGAAAGATATTTAAATATTCTAGAAAATTTGGATAATCAGTATTTGAGCAATTTACCTTTGGTGGAATACAGGCAATTTTTTTACCAACATGGTGGCGCCTCACCCCACAGAACCGTTCCAGTTACCAACTTCTTGCAAACAGCATTTGATGACAAGTGGATCTCCCAACAATGGGCCTTTCCTATGGCCTCCTTGTTCTCCTGATTTGATTGTGTTAGATTACTTTATATGGGGAACGATAAAAAACATGATTTACTCCAAACCATTGACAACAAAGGAGGACAGTATGGTAAGGGTAAGGGGCGCATTCGAAAGCTTATGTCAAAATTCAATTTGAGCGGCCACCCATGAAGAACTTACTCGGAGATGCCAAAAATATTTTAAAGTTCAGGGTGGAAATTTTGAACATTTAGTAAATAAGTTCTTACCCTGTGTAGGTATGGTTTTTAGTAGGGTAAATTGGTCTTTTTCTATGTATAAATTTTTGCCTTAACGGTACCAAAACTTCTGTAATTTTCTATTATTCGCCGAACACACTTCAGGAATGGTTTCTCTTTATCTGGATATCTATCTATCAGCAAATATCTGGCATGTTCTTGATAAAACTGTTACATTCCCCATAGATAACAAACAAATCTAAATAATCTTCGTGTGTATAATTCAGTCGCCCCGGCATTAGTTTAATTAATAATTGCCAAATGACAACAACTAGTTACGTTTCTATAGTGCTCGATAGTTTTCATTGATTGTTGTTGCCCTTACTTGGTGAAACTGGTTCATACTACATACAGACTACTTCTCTGGCTTTACTGTTGGGTTTCGCTTCTGTAGGTGAAGGGCATAGACAGCGTGTAAGGTAACTGGAGCAAGAGGCCCTTATGAATTATAGATGTTCTTCAACGTTTCTGAAACATTGAAGAACATCTGGGTGACGGCTACATCATTTTAAATGTGCAGTATGATGCGCCATAACCTTCAGGGCCATCATTGAACCATATTTCTTCAAAATCAAACCAGTTTCTACAACTGTACATGGCATTCGATATAACACTATAATAAAAAATTTCTTATGGCAAGCTTTTCAAAACTATCCAAATATGTGGTTTGAGTAAGATGGGACCACCACACCTACACATCTCGGGTAACAATGAACCTTTCAAAATTGTTGCTAAATATATGATGTCTCATTTTCTCAATTCAAATGGCCTTAACATTCACTTGTTTCGACAACCACAGACTTTGAGGTATCTTGAAGGACAGAGTCTACATTAACAAGCCAAAGATCAGAGAATAATACCTGAGCAGAAATTTAAGCTTTTTGTACAGATATTTTAGGGAGGATTATGGAAAATGCTTCCTCGAATGAGTCATGTTTAAGAATCTGAAAATGGCAAATCATTTACAAAATATATTTTTCATAAATAGTTTGTATAAAATTTCCAGATTTGTACGTTATTTTGTGGATAAAATTTAAAAAGATTATAAAATATCCATCTACATATTCCAGATCAAAACCATTGTGCAATTTATGTGTCACCTATATTATTCAAATGCAATTTCTTCTACTTTCTAGTAGGTGTTTTATGAATTTAAGTGAAGCTTCTTTTAAACATTCATTTACATATTCCACACACTATTGCAAGCCTTATGCCCCACCTGTATTATTCAAATGGCTTTTCTGCTCTATCCTAGTAGGTCTTATATGAATTTAAAATGAAGATGATACACCAGTGTTTTGCTTCAGATCGATTCGTTGATGGATCTTCTTATGCTTGGCCAGGCTAGACCACAAAAAAGTTAACGAAATCTCAGGGACCTAGATGTACCTCGCTTGGCTAGTTCGTCTGCCTTATCGTTCCCTTAATGACCCTCTGAATGAATGGCATTTTTAAGAAATATAAATAAATAAATCAAATTGTACATTTGGTTTCAGATACCACAGTTATTCAAAAGATGACATTAAATACACTATTACACTGTGACATAGTTTTAAAGTGACCAGCAGATATTTTTTGTTTATGTTTTATTTATACCAGTGACTACTAAAATGTCTGATTGGTGGGCTTCATGTTTGTGTACTTTATTTATATTTTTAAATTAAGGTGTATGTAGTAGTTATGGCTGTATTTATGCAATGTTTATATGCTTTCTTGATTTTATTTACACATGTTTTTAAATTTTGTTTGACAAATATCCTTTTGTCTTTCATATGGCATAAATATTTGTTTATACATAGTAATGATTAGTGTTCTTTATGTTATATATTTGGTGATTTATTCAATGATCTTAAACTAACAAAAATTGAGATTTTAATTGCCGACATTGATTTGTAAGGTGCATTATGATGTATATTATTTTATCACTGACAAGGCGAAATATATAGAAGACTACAAATAAACAAATGAACTAATTGAATACTATACAAAAGAACTTAACATTTGCCTATTTATTATATGATATCATTTAATTAATTAATTAATTTGCATTATTCTTCTGTCACACAAATTATTGAAACAATGCATCAATGATGGAAAAGATATAATGGTATTAGTAATAAAGATTATCTTACCTTCCATTATCACTGCTGACAAACTTGCACGTAAAACTGTCCTTGTCAAAATATTTACTGTATATCTGAGCATCTTCCCATTGCTCATTGACAGGTTCGACACCATTCAGACCGCAGCATATAGCCTGTGAAGGTAACTCCAGGAATTTTGTTTCCAATGGCCACACTTTGTCTACTGTAGCTACATTACCAAAGTCTACATAGAAGACTTTGTAAGTAGTACCAAGTGACTCTAACACTTTTGCACGATACAAGACCTTGTCCTCAGGGAATATGCTTATTACAGGAGCTCCTACAACAGCAGCTGCTGGTTTACGGCTCTTATAAGCTTGTTGAATGTTCTCCATCATTGTTCTTAGTTGTTCCTAAGCATAGAAACATCTACGTTTTTTTAAGGTTTTCATATTCAAGAAAAATTAGATTTTTTCAGAGCACTTTTACCAAGCTAAAAAATGCCCTAGTTTAACATTAGTAAAAAATTACTTCAACAATGTTAATTAAACACACAAAAATGCTTGCCTACATCAATGCAAGGAAATAAAAAATTGCATTTTGTTGCCATTTCATACTTTTGTCAGGAAAATGAACAAAATTGTTCTATAGTCTGACTCAAACACAAAAGCAGATATCATATTCCACGTGACCCTTATTTAAATTAACATCGAATTCAGTGGTGTCTATTCAAGTTGAACATAAAGGCAACCTTTCGATAATATCGGTTGAAAATAAAATGCATAAACAAGCCAAGAACATACCTACTGTTCATTGAAATATAGCATTTCATATACTTGATAATTGAAAATAAAACAAATTGTAAACATAGTTTTTTTAGTAACTTCTTTCTAAATCGATAAAAAAATCAAAAAAGACATGGCGAATTCTTTCAAGAGTAATATGTTTTTGCATGAGCCCAATGTTACTTCAATTGCACTGAATTGACAATGGTATGGTGGTAGGCGCAAAACTTCATGCCCGTGCCTCCTCAAAAATTCATAGGATTTATATAACGGAGCTTTGGCGTGCAGTTTGCGGAGATCAAGCAACTCTTGCTTAAAATAACTTTGATCGAATGAGATGTGATTTGCCGGGAGCCATTCTTTAATCGCCGATTTATTCCATACTAAAGGTGGTTGCCTTTTGGCAGTCTTTATGTTCCGATCGATAGACTGGGGGTACCTCACTCGGAGGATTTGGTGCATACCATCAATTTCGCGAGGAAACAGGGGCTACATCTTATCGTGGGCTGTGATGCCAATTCTCACCACAGGCTGTGCGGTAATACCAACACCAACCCACAAGGTGAGGCTCTGCTTGAGTGTTTGGCTACAACGAACATCGAAATATAAAATATAGAGGTACAGCGCCAACGTTCGTCAATCAACTGTATACGTCAAGGGGTGATTGATCACATTGGCGAGCAGAGGTATTACAGAGGACATATCAAATTGGAGGATGACAGAACACATATCAATGTCTGACTATTGTATGATCAGCTTTGAACTGGATGTGGATCGTGAGAGGGACATCAACCCCTGTGCCCAGGTGTATGTCGATGATGGGCTGGTCTTAGTCACCGGCAAATTTCTCAGCGTCTATCATGGGGGTCGCAAGTAGAACGAGTAGTGAGGAAGGGAGCAGCGACCCTCTGGAAGCTGCGCCGCATGATAGGGCGGACCTGGGGACTCAATCCTCGGATCCTTCACTGGATTGACACTGCGATCGTCAGGACGAGAGTCCTGTATGGAGCAGCAGTCTGGTGGTGCGGTGTGAACCAAACTGCTACCCAGAATCTGGCTAAACTTAAAAGGCTGCCAAGTCTGGGCATCACCGGCGCTATGAGGACGGCATCCTCAGCCGCACTAGAGGTCTTGCTGATGCTGCCACTGCTTACCGTCTGCATCACAAAGGAGGCTATGGCATCGCATCTCAGAATGTGAGACTCTGGAAACTGGTGCGAAGATGGGGCAATAACAGGACATGCAAGAGTTGCCAAGGAGGTGGAAAAGGAAATCCCAATTTCCACCATCAAGGTACGGAATGCAGAAGACAATATTAGGCTGACTAAGACATACGCCCTCAGAATCCCCAGTAGGGATCAGTGGAGGGAAAATGAGGTTGCATTCCCGCCCGGAAGCCTGGTCTGTTTTACCGACGGATCAGTGCTGGAAGAGCAGCAATTCTCCAGGGCAGGAATATACATCGATGGCCTGAAGGTGCGCGAGAGTTATGCTCTGGGCATATACCACAGCTTTTGAAACGAAGGTGTATGCTAACCTGTCTGTAGCTAATCGACAGGATGTGAAGATGAGCTCTGAGAAATTTGTATACATTTGCTCAGATAGTCAGGCGATCCTACGGGCAGTCTGCGCGACTAGAATTAGGTCAACGCTGGTTCAGGAGTGCGCTGACGCCCTTACGGGACTGTCCAGGACAAAGGAGGTGAAACTTGTGTGTGCTCCGAGACACTGTGGCGTCATGTGGAATGAAGTGGCGAATGATCTCGCAAGGCTTGGTTTCGGGCACCTGTACATTGAGACTGTGTACAACTAACAATTTTAAAAAATCGCTAGCCCTGGTACTTTCTTCCCTAATATCTTATCATCATATATATTTATTCACCATCAAAATTACATGGTCAGTCAAACAACATACAATCAACATCAGGAATAAAACAAACATACAAAACCACAACAATAAAATCCAATGTATACAATAAACTCACACCTCTTAAATACAGTTAAATAAAATACACAAAAAGTATAAAATATCAATACACTGCAAACCAAAAGCAGACACACAATGATACAGAAACATGAACTCAAAAACACTGACTATAATCAAAGTATTCAACACGGCTATAAAAAATCCCATTCAGCAAATAGTCCTTAACTCTATTATGAAAAATATTTCTAACTCTGAGTGTCTTTAAACAAGAAGGCAGTGGATTAAACAACTTTATGCCCAGATGATTCGCTGCATGCTGCGAGGCTCCTATTCGGTGCAGTGGAATGGACAATCCTTAGCATATCCTGTATCATGTGCATGATGCTGGTTAATTCCTTTCATTGTGTTTTTATTGTTCCATATATACAAAATGCAGGTAATCAAAGACAGGTATATAAACACTCACTATCATCAAAATACCATGTTGCCTAAGGGACCATGTATCTATGATAGGAGACATGGTCCCTTATCAGGGAAGAAAGTACCAAGGCTGGTGATTTTTTCAATCGTTAGATAGTTGTACACAGTTTCTATGTATATAACACGTTGTGTTTATTAGAGCTGCCGTAACAACGTATTACCTGGCTACGCCACTGATGGCGACACTTGTCTATGAGGCTGGTTAGCTTTAGCTGAACTTGCTGTTGGGTGTATTCTGGCTGTAATATGGTATAGCGCACTGACAAGCTCTAATGAGAGGGAAACCGGCATGCTTTTCCAATTATAGTCGGAATGCACCTGGCCTTATATAGATCCATTGAAAAACTAAGGAATTTCATAAACTTTCTCTGAATATTTTTAAGGCTATCAATTTATTAGTAGTTTAGGGTTCTATAACTGCAATGTGGAATAAAAGTTCAAAAAAAAAAACCTGGTAACTGATGAAGAGTCAGAATAACTACTTTATGGAAGTGACAGCGATTTTATTCCCTATGGGACAAAAAAAACCGTAGATTATTAAAGTGGGTCTGAGGAAGCAAGTGAAGAAATTAGTGGATCTGGAGGTTCTGATAATGAACTACAACCTGGTATGTTGAAAACATCAACGACGACAACATTTTAACAGGAAATTGGATAATTAAAAAAATACTAAAAATCACCTACAAAATATTTTTGGTTTACCTATTTTATTTTTCTTTGTCTCGTGATCATGTGGATTTACATGAAACTTGTTTCTCCATTTATTACAAATTTTCCAGGGATAACCTTTTTTTATATTTACTATATAAAATAAACACAAAAAAAGATTTCTTACATTTTTTTTCTTTGCCTTCAGGGCAATGTAAATAAAATCTCAAATAAATTTGTAAACCCAAAACATAAAAACTTACAACATGGGCCTGTCGCATCCAAAACGTACATAAAAAACACCAGACTTGCATAGTTGCGACTGAAAATGTATGTTTACAGGGTGCGACATGGTAATTGTAAAAGCTAAACAGACATGTATGGTATTGGTCTTCAGGGACCTGTGTTACGTAGTATATATTTAGCGATCGTCTGAGTATACTAGAATATAAAACGTAAAAGTATGGAGTCAGGCATGCAAATTGGAGAAAATAATTCGTACTTGTACAGTCTTCGTCCACAATTGGTTAACCTCCAGCTATTCAAGAAGCAAGTTAACATACCAACTCTGACACAGCAATTAAGTTTATGATGGCATCGAGACACATAGGCCTTATTTTTATAAACTATTTTATTTTTAAAAATGTTAAGTCTTACCTCATATTCTACCACCTGTACATAAAAATGAGCAGGATTGTGAAACCAACTGATGGAGACTTTGTTTTCACTACCCAGATTAATTTCAACCAACTTATACACAGCTGTATTAGATACAACATCAAAAGTTTCTGCGACAGTCTCTGTTTTCCAACTTTCATTACGGGCACCTCCAAATCCTGCAGAAGGTTTAGATGATTTATCGAACTTCTTATCCTTGTGTTCAAAACCAGGCTTCCCCTTTCTAAAACTTCTCTCGGAACCACTGGAGCTTAATTCACTGTTCTCTCTGTAAGAAAATCATTAACAATGAGTTTGCAAGAAAAATGTAAAAAATAAAACTAGTTTACCTTCCAAAATTTTTCTTAAATCGCTGGCCACCAGCTTTTGGCGATTCTGCATCCCAAGAGTTTTGTTGTCTATTAAAGTATAAACATGAGTAGTACTTTATAATCTGATGAAGGGTACGAGGATTAAATGAGACAAAACATAAATCAACAATTATGACAGTTAAAAAAATTTAAGCTCCTTTTAGTAATGAGACAATAGGTCGACTCAATTTACACATTGAGTTAATAATAAATAACAAAAGTATATTTGTTGCTATTACTGTAACTAAAATAAAATGCTACGCAGAAATTGACCACAACCTTCACTTAGCAATTTTCTTGCATTATTCTGCAATTTTGTGAAAATCTTGTTTTTTTTTTTGAACCATACCAATAAGTTTACAAACATCATGACATGATGTTCCTATAAAAATTATAAAACCAGTTAGAGGTGTGTGTGAACACATGTTTTTTTTTCAAACTGAACTATGAACTGTTGCAAATATGTGGTCCCGAACTTTAAACCTCAAAAATGGTAAGTTTCACAGTCAAACTTCAAACTCATAATAAATTAAAAATCGAACATCAAAGTATTCCAAATTCTTCAAAATGTTCATATCTCATTTACTTAAATACAAACGTTTTACAAAAAGCAAAGGTTCGACAACATTTCCAAGTTAGTCAGGTGAAAATGCCTCCTGGTGCTTATGTTACTGGTGAAGATGGATCAGCATTGAATAAAAAATAAAAAAAGGTATATTGAAAACTTTTTTATAATTCTACATTTATAGCTAAGCTCAATTGTAAATATTGTTTCATGGTAATTAGTAAGTTAGATTGGCGGGGTCAAGGAGTCGCAGGCCAAAGGACTCCAGAGGGCAAGCTGGGGAAGTGAAAACAACAACATAAACTTTCGATGAAGCTTTCCCCAAGACAGTCATGCGCGGTGAAAAGCCGCATCCTGCACGAGGTGACCCTGCTAATAACTAAACATGACGGATCTAGACAAGGAAGTCGAACTAAACTGCCCCAATCTACGGTGTCACGTGACCCGTGCCTAGTGATGGATGGTTCCAGGGCGATGGTGTCATGAACGGAACCTCTGGAGTACCGGGCAACCCTCCAGAGTAACCCGCCTTGCACCACACAGGGGGTTCTGGTGGTGTGGACAGTATTTCCCCCCTTGTCGTGGGAACAGCATGAAGATCATAAATATATATGGAACCAAAACCAATGAGGCTCGAGGAGTGGCTCCGGCTACAGACTTGTGCCGCCCACTGGGGAAGCAACCAGGAGTTTATGGGACTTAGGTTCCTTCAGGTCAACCTCCAACACAGTAGGGCAGCCACAGTCGGACTACTGATGGCTTTGAGGAACACGGATGTGGCCCTCACCCAGGAACCGTACTCCTATAAAGGAGAGATCAAGGGACTCGGCAGAGCTGCTGGAAAGCTCATCTACAGCAGATCCAGCGAGAACCCGAGGGCCTGCATTTTTGTCAGGGAAGGGATAGACTTTCTGCCTTTAATGAATTTCTGTTCCAGGGACCTGGCAACGATCAAAATCCAATGTGGAGGAGCGGATGGGCCGAGGGACATTACAGTCCATGCCAGCATGGACCCTCCTCCACCCAAGGAATTGGAGCAGCTGATGGTGGGTAGCAGAGCAGGTGGGTGGCAGACCATCATCTGCATGGATGCGAACGCACACCATGAGTTGTGAGGCAGCTCGGACACAAAGCCTAGGGGTGAGGCACTTTCACAATTCCTTATGAAATTTAATTTGGACATATTGAATAGAGGTAAAAAACTGACCTTCGTCACTACATGACATGAGGAAGTTTTAGATCTAACAGTTTCCACCCAGTTTCTGGGTGACTTTGTTAAGAACTGGGCTGTGTCTGGAGAAGAGAGTAGCTCAGACCACAGATACATCCGGTTTGAAATCACCAAAGTCGAAAGACAAACGGTATGATACCGGGACCCCTGCAAGGCGGACTGGGAAGCCTACAGGGCAGACCTAGCTGTGGAACTACGGGGTAAGAGTACCATAAACGACTCAATAGACCTCGAGATTGAGGCAGCCCAATTACGAGACACAATCACCTCGGCCTATAACGCTAACTGCCCCCTGAAAATGAGGGTGTCCACCAGGAACATCCCATGGTGGAACGAGGACCTCAAGCAAAGGAGGACGCAGGTTCGTAAGATGTTTAACGCGGCTAAAAGGTCGGGAGCCTGGGATGAATATCGACAGGCCCTAACGACCTATAACAAAAGACTGTGGGACGCCAAGAAGGAGTCGTGGAGGAGGCACTGCGAGGAAGTGGAGAACACGTCTGAGTGCTCGACTACACAAGATTCCTGTCCAAGGGCACTCAGACCAACATAGGCTCCCTTAGAACATCCATGGGAGGCTTTACAAGCTCGGGGGAGGAAACTAAGGAAATTTTACTCCAGACACACTTCCCCGGCTGTAACATAATAAACCAATCACCTCCGGGCTGGGAACATTCAATAGAGGCGCCTTATAGGCGGGCATCTAGAGTAGTGGATAGTCGCTAAAGAGCTGGTTACTTGGAGCAAAATCAGATGGGCCATTAACTGCTTTAACAAAACCCCTGGATTTTATGGAATAATGCCCATCGTGCTCCAACAGGGGATAGATATACTGGTGCCGGCGCTTAGGGTTGTATTTATTCCTAACCCTGGGCGTGCAACAGACCGGGCAAAGTCCCTGAGGCCAATAAGTCTCATGTCCTTGCTAAAAACAGTGGAAAAACTGCTCGACCAGCATATTAGGGGCGGTGTACTGGAAGCATATCCCCTACACTGCGGACAATATGCATACAGAGCAGGATTCTCAACAGAAACAGCACTGCACCCACTGGTTATGAAACTGAAGAATACACTGGAGAACAGGGACATGGCGCTGGGGTCCTTCCTAGGCATAGAGGGGGCCTTCTGCAACACCTAATTCGGATCGGTTCTGGCAGCTGTCAGGGAGCGTGGAATAGAGGAGACCTGCTGCAGGTGGATCGGTTCCATGCTCAGGGACAGGGCGGTTTCCACCTCACTCGAGGGAGGGACTCTGCTGGCGGGGGTCGCGGTGGGGTGTCCGCAGGGGAGCGGTCTATCTCCCTTGCTCTGGTGCCTAGTCGTGGACGACCTGCTGGTGAGGCTCTCGAGATGGGGGGGGGGGATGAGGTACAGGGCTATGCGGACGACATTGTCATCATAGTCTGAGGAAAAGTTACACAGTCAGTGTGGGGCCGCATGCAGACAGCACTGAAAGTGGTGGAAGGATGGACGGTTGGTGAAGGGCTCGGGGTGAGCCCCGAGAAAGCAACCGTCATACCGTCTACGAGAAGGAGGAAGTGGGACAGCCACAGAACTCTCACTCTATACGGTAGAAACATTCCAATGGCCAGGGAGGTAAAATATCTTGGGGTCGTATTTGACTCTAAGATAACCTGGAATGGTCACATTGAAAAAATACTGCATAAGGCAGTCATGACCTTAACCATCACTAGGCGGCTATATGGAAAAACGTGGGGATTAAGAATTAGTATGGCCCCCTGGCTGTACACAAGGATGGTGAGACCATCGTTAACATATGTGGCACTGGTCTGGTGACCTAAGGTGACACAATCCAGTGCCAAACAAAAACTAGGCGAGATCCAATGGGTGGCTTGCCTAGGCATCACAGGGGCCGTGTCTTCAACCCCAACAGCCGCCATGGAGGTGTTGCTGGATCTGACCCCGCCAATTTTGGAGAATTGCATATTTCGAGCTTAGTTTATTAGACATAATTTGTGACATAACTTTTTGACATTATTTGAAGTGCACATAACTGGAAAAAGGGGAGAGGGAGACTAAGAGAAACCCTTTTGGAAAACCTGGCACGATTTATAAACTGTAAAGTTATTATAATATTAATGGGTTTAAAGGTGAATATTCCTGTGGAGAAACAGGAAGGGGAGGGATAGCGGTATTTATAGATGAAGTTTTGGATACCCAGTAAATTAAACAAAGCGGCGAATAAATGTAACTGGCTTATTCTTGAAATTCCTATGCAGCTCACTACCGTCTACAGATCACCAAATGTAAAATATGGTGTATTTATAAATGACCTAGAATTATTATTATTTAATAAGTATTGAACCTTACTCAGTAAGATAATTCAAAATTATGTTTGTGTTATGTATTTGTATATTTATTTTATTGTGTTGTATCTCTTTTTTATTCTACACTTTACATGACTCATATACATTATATATATATATATATATATATATATATATATATATATATATAGATAGATAGATAGAGAGAGAGAGAGAGAGAGAGAGAGAGAGAGAGAAACTTAGGGAGGCAGTAACGGTCATCACCTGTTAGTACCAAAAACTCAGAATCCCATTACAGGGCATTCGACCTTTTTACGGCAGGAAAACAATTGCTTGTTTATTTATTTATTCAAATTTGCACCTACAGAATTAAACAATTCCAAATGGTACTTAAAAATAAAAGAAAATAAAAAAATGACTCAAAGTAACAAAATCGCTGTCTTAAGACAGTTTTCATCCTAGACATAGCAATATAAAAGATATCACAATTAGAAAAATTAGCATTATAATTATGCAACAATCTGTCCATGAAACATCCATAGTTGGTCCTGTGTGTTCGCTCAAAAAAAGTTGCTGTTGGCGAGTTGAGCGTGGTGGAACATGGAAAAGGACCAACTGGAGCAGATCATTACAGTCAATGTGACCATTAATTAACTTATATATAAACATCAATGAAATATACTAATGTCACGCTTTGAGACTGACCATACCACAAAGAATCAATCTGACATCATACCCAATAGCTTGGCAAGGAAAGTGATGCTTATAAAGAAGGTACTTAACAAATTTGTTTTGTACCCTTTCAATACAATTAATATGGCAAGCATAGGATGGAAACCATACAACACAACAATACTCAATATTACTTTGAACCAAGGATGTATACAAACTAGTGATTGACCTTGTGTCAGTCATATGTTTAGTGTCTTTTAACAAACCCCAAAAGTATGCAACATTTCACAACCACAGCATCAATATACAGATTAAAAGACATCATTTTTGACAATTACACCAAGATCTGCAACTGAAGTGACAACGTCCAACACCGTGTTATAAATGGTATAGCTATGAACAATCCGATTCTGACCCCTAAAATAGCTCACAACCCTACATTTACCCACATTAAGCGACAAGTTTGAACTGCACCAGCGAGTCAAGTTGTCGAAATCATGTTGCAAAGTGTTGACACCATGGACAACTTCCGAAAAAAACTTCAAGTCATCTGCATACAATAAACATTTTGATGACTCAAAACAACTCACAACATCATTAATAAAAAGATTTAAGAGAATGGGACCTATATGTGATCCCTGTGGTACCGCAGACAAGACGAGGACCTCATCTGATAGAGCACCACCAATGCTAACAAATTGCTTTCTGTCGAGACAGGTAAGATCGAATCCACGAAAGATAACAACCACAGATGCCCATTGCAAACAATTTTGGCAGAGGAAAGATATGACACACACTGTCAAAAGCCTTTGATACATCAGTGTATACAACATCAACTTGCTGACCAGCCTCCAATGCATCTGTCACGTAAGATTGAAAAATGGCAAGATTAGTGACCATTGACCTTCCACTACAGAAACCATGCTGCTCTCCAACAATACTGTGTTTCAAGGTATTGGAAATCTCAACCGCAATGATAGATTCAAATAGTTTCGGTATTACAGGTTCAATTGAAACACCTCTATAACTGACAACTTGTGTCTTATCACCTGATTTGTGAATGGGAATCAGAGTAGACAACTTTCAGAGTGAGTGGCAAAAACCGCCATTGAAAAACCTTTGAAAGATACTACACAAAGGGCCGCTCAAAGAGGGTCGACAATTTTTCAAGAATTAAGTAGAAATACCATCCAAACCAGTTAGTTTTGTGCCATCTAGGGAGTCAACTTTATCCTCGATTTCCTCAATTGTAAAAATATGCATAGAAAGGTTATGTGCAGACTGTATATTAGATACATCACAAAAGTCAACATCAATGAAACCATGGTCGGAATAGCAGGATTGAAAATGTGCAGCAAAGGCGTCTGCTATATCAGACTCATTATTATATATTACATTATTAAAACTCATTCTATTCGGAATCCCGGAGTCATTCCTTAAGGAATTAACGAAAGACCAGAACTGTCTGACATCAGACTGAATGATCTGGTCTGTGCTGCTCACAAACTGTAAATAATTGTAGTCAATGCGATACTTTGTGTCACGTCTAAGATTAGAATATTTCATATAATCAGATTCAAGACCAGTTCTTTTAAATTTTACAAAAGCTCTTGGTTATACCATGCTTTATATATTTTGTGTCCAAGCCTACAAAGAACACAACTAACAACATTCAGCTACAAGAGAATATCTATCCTCCTAACGATAACTGAACAAAAGTTAAACTCTAGGAGGAGATCACACCAATTATGGCGCTTTTTAACCAGGCCTGGGGACATTGCACACAAGACATTCACATACACATATGAACAGCAGCCTGAAATTGGTGTATTTCCATATGCATTTTGTTAAACACATCATTAGCTGTAAAATTATATCAACCTTTTTTAAATAATCTAAGACATTGAATGCTGTCAAAAGTAACGAAGTCATGGCACCATTAACTTGGTAGCGGTGCTGAACTCGTTTTCTGTCTTACTGAGTCGATAGTATAATTTCAGGAGATTACACCCATGCATATTTTTGACAGCTGGTGGGACACATTGAGACATGACAGAGATATTTTGCAGTGACAAATAATTTTTTTATATATCCTAGCATTCCAACACATTTTTAGTAACAACGAAAGTGATGGGTTGAATATTCACAATCGGGAGACAGTTCAGATTTTAAGTGTTTATTATATACCCATCATGCTCACTTCGAACCCTCTGAATCTGACTGTTTGCTAAAACTGCCTAGCCAATGCCAAACAACAACAAAATATTTATAATTGAACATAACTATCGATGTAGAAAACTAAATATTTTTTGTTTTTGTATTTTTGGTTTAAACTTGACCAATCTCCAAAACTATCAGCACCCGAAGACATTTTCACCAAATCAACCTGCAAATTTTGTCGAACCCTTCTTTTTGTAAAAAGAATAGCAATCTCTTATGTATTGTTAGATTTTTGGTTAGCTTGATGTTCAATTTTTAATTTTTAAGGAGTTCGAAGTTCAACTTTGAACCTTAGACATATATTTATTTATATGATGGCGATCAACATATTTGATGATAATAATAATGGAAAAAATGAATTTTTCTTTTAAGAAAACATAACACTGAACATTTTTTTTCAACAAACAGGAATCAATGCTTAATACTTGGTTCTACTTACCGATTTTCTTTGTCATGTTCAAAATTGTCTCTTTCTTTCCTGAAAGGCTTTTCATTATTTTTATTGCCCCAACCTTCATCTTTTGCACCACCCCAGTTGTCAGTTTTTTCACTTTTACTACCCCAATCGTCCTTTTTATTGCCCCAATTCTCCTTCTTGTCATTTCTAAAGCCTTTATCCCCACGTGTATCTCCTTTGTTATTCCAATCACCTCGCCGTTCCCTGTTGCCTCGATCACCGCCAAACTTGCCTCCCCTTGACTCAGTTGCGCCTTTATTTCCCCAACTATCGTTACTCTTCTTCTCCCACTTGTCTTTGTGTTCAAAATGGCTTTTACCTATATTAAAGAATTAAAAATATATTTAACTTACAATACATTTTATAAACTTTTAAACAAACCTACACATGTGAGGGTATATTGATATCTTAAATTTAGTTGCTATGGTAACCACTATGGTATTTCATAAATAAGCTGTCAAAATTTGACATTCAAAACGTGAATGGTGACAACAAAATTTTTGAAAACAGTGTGCCTGAAGAAAAGGTAAATTTTGATAAAAAAAGAGTTTGTCAATTATTAAATATTTATGTTTAAAAGGGTTTTCGTTCAAATAAATGTTCGCTGATAAGGTAGAAACCTTGCGTGATCAATGTCATTCGTATGCTAGTATTAAAAACTGGGTTGCGGAATTTAAAAGAGAACAACGAAATGTCAAAGATGAGAACAGCACTGGAAAACCAATTTTTGTGACTGCTCAAAAAAACATACATGCTGTACATAAAATGATATCAGAAGACTGATGAATTGATCTGAAATATATAGCAGAAGTATTGAACATTTGCTATAAACATGATTTTGCACATTGTTCATCACAACTGGGAAATAAGAAAGCTTTTGTAAAAGTGGATCCAAAATGATTGAGCACTGATCAGAGAACTATGCTCGTTTGACAATGTGGAAGGATATGTGCTTCCATTTTAAAGGTTTCCTCCAAGCTCTTTGAGTCACCCTGATCCAAATAAAGCCGTATTATTATTATAGACTATAGCCTGAAGGGCTTTCACACTCCCTCAAAAGGGAACATTCACTCATCCCAGGTATCTCGGCTACCAAAGGGACTGAGCTCAGATGGAGTCCTTTCGAAGTTATCTGGCCCTAAAAGACGTGACACATCCTCATTTCCCAGAAATCTCCGCACGGTGTGGGCAATTGCAAGTATTGCCACTTTCTGCATAACCTTATAAAGGTGCTCTCCAAGGCCCAGTCTCATAATGTTCTCTCGAATACTCTTAGGAACCACACCAGTTGTTGACGATATGACTATCAAGATCACTTGGACACTATCTGCCCTCCACTGTCTCTTTACATGCATGCGTCTCGAGGTCTCTGTATTTAATGATCTTCTCGTTGTACTTTATCTCTAGATTATTGGTATTCGGAATGGCCACATCAATCAGTGTCACTTGTTTGCAGGGCTTATCCACTAATATTATATCTGGCCTCTTGTGGCAACTCGTTGGTCTGTGAGCACAGCCCGATCCCAGTATAACCTGTATCCTGAGTTCTCTAGAACAGGATCAGAAGTGTATCTATAGCAGGGCACTGGAGTATTCTTGCAACTGTGTCGTGCCTCTGTCTATAGTAGGGCACCTTACCAAGATTCAAAAGTTCCATTTTCAGAGCCAGTTCTTGATTAAGTGTTCTTGCAACCTTGCCGTGCCTCCCTTTGTATGCTGTTGCAGCAAACCCTTGAGATCCTCTGGTGACATGCTGGATAGTCTCTGACGTTTGACAACCAAATCTGCATTTGTCATCTTGGACTGAATTATCTCCACCTATATATATACTTCAACTAGTTTCTTGTTGGGATGGCCTGATCTTGTGTGGCCAGCAAGAACCCCTCTGTCTCTGGAAGACACCAACCAGTAATTTGATGCCGATTTGTCGACAGGTGCCTGGGAGGTCTCATTCAGATGTCGCCCATGGAGGGGCTTCTGCATCCAAGATTGCAACTTGTGATCAGTCCGATGGTAACTTTGTATTTTACTTTCTCTTCATTGTAATGGTGTTGAATCATCTGCCTCTCATCATATGGCACAGTGTAGTTCAGAAGTAAGCACCTGCTGATGGAAATCTGTACGCAGGTTCACTATCTGCTGGTCCAACTGTTTACCAATATCCTACACTCCTCTCCCTCCTTGATGTCTAGGTAGGGTTACTTGTTCTCTGGCACTACATCCCTGTAGTGCCAAAAGCATCACCCACGATGCTTTTTGATTGTAGAGTTTTAATGTCCATTTTACTGCAGTTCACAATTCCAAATGAATAGCTAAGTGCAGAACATGAATATGTATTACGAGCTTTAGTCAGGTTCTTGCCTTTAAGATGTGATCGGACCACCTTCTTATTATTATTATCATTATCATTATCATTATTATTATTAAAGAGCAATTGAAAGAATGGAAGCATTCGGGTTCTACGCGACCCACAAAATTCCATGTTCAAAAGTAGGCTGGCAATGTTCTTGATTCAGTTTTTTTGGACAAACATGGGATAGGTCTGCTAATTTTCGGCAACAAGGTAGAACTATCAATGCAGTATACATAGTGAGGTTGGTAACTAAATTACTCGAGAAAATTGTGAAGAGACACTGTGGAAAACTGACCAAAGGTGTACTATAAGGTGCACTATAAACAATTGATAAAACTGATTCTGAATTGGTTGACCACCCATGCTATTCTTCAAATTTAGGATCGTCAGACTATTATTTATTCTCAAAGGTGAAAAAAACACTGGAAGAGGAAATAATTACTGCGTTTTATATTGTGGGCCAATACTTTTCAATACCTCCTCGTATGCTTTTCTTTTTCACATATAAGATTTCTTCCTTTGTTCTATTAGTGAATTTTGTTCTTGAATGCCGTGCAGTCGGCTATCATTTTCTTTGTTCTGTGTTTAGGGGTGTAAAGTTAGTTCGCCTCCACGTGGTGCACCCTGGATAGCGTCTACTATTAGACGTGAACTAAATGAACTAACCAAACCGTAACCTTCCTAGTCATGTCTTAGGAGGGCCGGGAATGCTTGCCTTAATTGGCCGGCATTGCGAGGAGAGTCCTCTATAAAAAACCCACATCGCAAGGTCGTTGGCGGGTTGGTGCCGAGGCGATGATGCTTCTGGCCGATATGGCCGAGCATTGGCAGGTTGGTAATTCTGTCGCTAACGTTAACCCTCTCCAGGGAAACCGGGCGACCTCCCTGTGTAAATGCCTATTCATGGGATGCGGGGCTCTTCCATGGAGGTCTATTTTCCCTTGCTGCTCGTGGGACCAAACATGGACACGACTTACACAGACCCAATAGAGGAGGTGGCAGGATTCAACCTTCCACTGGAACCTCCAGAGGGTAAAAACAGGGGAAAGGAAAGTCCACCCCTAGGACGACTACCAAAGGTAGACCCTCCTATAGGAAGCTTGGTTATCGAGCTCCTAAAAAGGAGGAGGAACCTGCACCATAATTCCCTTTTCCTTTAAGCTCCTTAACCTACTCCTTTATCCTCTATACACTCCTATATTCCTACCCCAATGCCCACCAACTTAAGGTGCATTCAAGCTAATCTGCATCATGCTAAGGCTGCGACATACCTCCTTAGCATGAAATTAAAGGAAGAGCAAATAGATATTGCTCTTCTCCAAGAGCCCTGGACCGCTAATTCGGAACGAACTAAAGGGCTGGGTAACACTTCTGGTAAGATAGTAGAGGTGGGCTCTGGTACTAAACCCAGAGCCTGTATCTGGATCAGAAACAACTTGCAGTATTTTACACTTTCAGAGTACTGCACCAAGGACATGGCATCCATCCATCTCGTGATCACATCCGGGGGGACCAGGCTGGAAGTAGTGGCCTGTTCGGCCTATTTCCCTGGAGACAGAGATGCAGAACAACCACCTCCAGCAGAAGTGCGGAAATTGATCGCCTACTGCAAGAGGAACAATTATCACCTCGTAATGGGGTGTGATGCGAACTCCCATCACTTGGCTTGGGGGAGCACGGACACTAACAGACGAGGTGAATCATTATTTGAATACATTTTAGGGGAGGAGCTGGTTGTCAACAACATAGGCTCGGAACCCACCTTTCTTACAGCTAACCGGAGAGAGGTTTTAGATCTTACGATCAGCTCAAGGCTTTTGAGCTCAAAAATCCTCAAATGGAGGGTGTCGTCTGAACCCTCATGTTCAGACCATGCCCATATCCTATTTGAAATTGAAACAGGCCCTAGACCTGTGTTAGAGTATCGGGACCCGAGGAGGACGGATTGGGAGGGATACAAACAGTCCCTCGCCTGCAGACTTGGGTCCGCAATCCCCACAGTGAGGGATCGTGATGAGATCGAGATTGCGGCCGAACAGGTTAGGGAAGCTGTGGTCTCTGCCTATCACGAAAACTGTCCACTGAGGTCAAAGAGAGACAGTCGGGGGTCTACTTGGTGGAATAATAACCTCGATAAACTACGAAGAGAAGTTAGACGTCTCTTCAATCGTGCTAAGATTACAGGCAACTGGGAGCAATATAAAACTGCTCTAACGCATTATAATAAAGAGATCAGGAACGCTAAGAGGGAGTCCTGGAGGAGGTTCTGCGGGGACATTAATAATGTGCCCAGCAGCGCCAGAATCCACAGGATTCTCTCACGCGACCGTGTACAGGAACTGGGATCGATAAAACGACCAGATGGTTCCTTTACTGAATCTCGGAAAGAAACGTTAGAGCTCTTAGCACACACACACTTCCCAGATTGTCTGATCCTGAGCAACGGTGAGGTCCTACCAGCTGAGGGACGATCTAAACGCCCCCAAAGGGAGGACTGGCTAGTTGCTCGGAGAATAGTTACAGCCTCGGCAGTGGAGTGTGCTGTGAATCATTTCCAGCCATTCAAGTCGCCAGGGGAGGATGGGGTGGTACCGGTCCTACTACAAAAGGGACTGGAGATTCTCCTACCCTTCCTTATCAGGCTGTTCAGAGCCAGTCTGGCCTGGAACTATATTCCTTCCAGCTGGACGGTGGTTAGGGGGGTTTACATTCCCAAATTGGGACGTAATGACCTCCTACCTACTTCACTGAGACCTCTCAGTATTACATCATTCCTCCTGAAGGGATTGGAAAAAATACTGGACAGACACATTAGGGGGAACATCTTACCCAAGAACCCCCTAAATACCCACCAGTATGCCTATCAAACTGACAAATCAACTGAGTTAGCGCTCAATAACCTCGTCGAGAAGATCACACACTCTCTGGAAAATGGAGAGGTTGCGGTGGCGGCATTTCTCGACATAGAAGGAGCATTTAATAATGCATTACCGATCTCCCTCTACGAGGCCACTATCGCTAGGGGGGTGGAACCTACCATCTGTGGCTGGATCGGAAACATGCTGCACAATCGGACCATTATTACCTCATTACGGGGAGAGGTGGTCAGCGTTAGGGCTGCGAGAGGGTGTCCTCAGGGGGGCGTTCTATCCCCCCTGTTGTGGTCCCTCTTTGTGGACGACCTGCTGGCTATCCTCGGACTCTGGGAGGTTGAGGTCCAGGCGTATGCGGATGATCTTGTCATAATGGTTAGAGGCAAATCTGAGGAGGAACTGTCTAGTACTCTTCAAGAAGCACTAAATGTAGTCAATGATTGGTGCCGTAGGGAACAGATGTCTGTGAACCCTCGCAAAACGATCATTGTCCCGTTCACCAGAAGAAGAAGGTTGGACAAATTAAAACCACCTAATCTTATGGGGGAAAACATTCCATTTTCGGACCAAGCAAAATATCTGGGAGTTATCCTAGATAAGAAGCTCAACTGGGACAGACAGTTAGAAAATGTTATCCGCAGGGCTAAGATGTCCCTGTGGACCTGCCGGAGAATCTGTGGGAACAACTGGGGAACAAACCCCCAACAGATGTACTGGCTCTATGTAGTGGTTATCAGACCTATGATAACATATGGAGCCATAGTTTGGTGGCCTAAGGTGCTACGTGGTACCGCGAGGGCCAAACTGGCTCATCTACAGAGACAAGCATGTCTGATGATAACGGGAGCGATAAGCACCGCACCATCAGTCGCTCTGGAGGTCCTCCTCAATATTCCCCCACTTCACATATGGTTGGAGAGGGTGGCGAGGTGGACAACGTACAGACTAAAACAAACGGCAGATAACATGCCGAGGGAAGTCAGTCTGAGGGGGTCCGGACTCCTTGATGACAGTGATTGTCACAGGATTCTGGGAATGGTCTCGGACTTGATGCCTACAAAAATCAGCAGAGATCTGTCTTTCAAGACCGTCCTCCCGGAAAGGGAGGACTGGGACCGGAACCAATCGACCCTGTTGAGAGCGGACCTCTGCTGGTACTCTGACGGCTCCAAAACCAATATGGGAGTAGGAGCCGGCGCATATGGGGGGCAGCACCGATGCTAGACTATCAGCTAGCCTCGGCAAGTACGCAACCATACACCAGGCAGAAGTTTATGCCATCGAGATGTGTGCAAAGGAAAGCTTAAAAGACCTATGCACAAACAAATCGATAAAGATATTTGCAGATAGCCAAGCTGCAATAAAGGCTCTTGGTTCCTACCGTTGCAATTCAAAGACGGTATGGAGTTGTAAATCTGCCCTTAACGAATTGGGCAGCTGTAATGAGGTGTCGCTGGTCTGGATACCGGGTCACTCGGACCATGATGGCAACGTTGCGGCAGACGCGCTTGCCAGGAGTGGTGCCCAGTGTGACTTTGTCGGACCAGAACCGGTGCTGGGAATAACATCTTGCACAGCAAAACGCACCTTAAAGACCTGGACAGATAGAAGGACAATTCAATATTGGCAAAATCTTCCAGGATTAGCTCACTCTAAGGCCTTCATAAATGGCCTGTCTGAGTCAAGGGCTAAGAAACTTCTAGAGTTGAACAGACAACAACTGAGTACTCTAGTCGGCCTGTATACAGGACACTGTCGCTTGCGGCATCACATGCACCCCGTATTGGGATCGGTCAGGAGACCGAGTGCCGGCTGTGTATGGAGGATGACGAAACAGCAGAGCACGTGCTGTGTTCCTGTCCGGCAGCGGATAGGACTAGACACCTGCTCTTTGGCAAGGTAAAGCTTGCTCCAGAGGATCTGGATCAACTTTCGCCCGCAAAGGTTATCGACCTCTGCAGGAGGCTGGATTTGTTGGGCGAAATATAGACATTAGGCGTGAGCCACAATAGACCTTATGGTCGCGGTGGAGGGACCGATATGGACCACTCACAAACTAACCTAACCTAACCATAGTAGGGCACCTTACCAAGATTCAAAAGTTCCATTTTCAGAGCCAGTTCTTGATTAAGTGTTCTTGCAACCTTGCCGTGCCTCCCTTTGTATGCTGTTGCAGCAAACCCTTGAGATCCTCTGGTGACATGCTGGATAGTCTCTGACGTTTGACAACCAAATCTGCATTTGTCATCTTGGACTGAATTATCTCCACCTATATATATATACTTCAACTAGTTTCTTGTTGGGATGGCCTGATCTTGTGTGGCCAGCAAGAACCCCTCTGTCTCTGGAAGACACCAACCAGTAATTTGATGCCGATTTGTCGACAGGTGCCTGGGAGGTCTCATTCAGATGTCGCCCATGGAGGGGCTTCTGCATCCAAGATTGCAACTTGTGATCAGTCCGATGGTAACTTTGTATTTTACTTTCTCTTCATTGTAATGGTGTTAAATCATCTGCCTCTCATCATATGGCACAGTGTAGTTCAGAAGTAAGCACCTGCTGATGGAAATCTGTACGCAGGTTCACTATCTGCTGGTCCAACTGTTTACCAATATCCTACACTCCTCTCCCTCCTTGATGTCTAGGTAGGGTTACTTGTTCTCTGGCACTACATCCCTGTAGTGCCAAAAGCATCACCCACGATGCTTTTTGATTGTAGAGTTTTAATGTCCATTTTACTGCAGTTCACAATTCCAAATGAATAGCTAAGTGCAGAACATGAATATGTATTACGAGCTTTAGTCAGGTTCTTGCCTTTAAGATGTGATCGGACCACCTTCTTATTATTATTATCATTATCATTATCATTATTATTATTAAAGAGCAATTGAAAGAATGGAAGCATTCGGGTTCTACGCGACCCACAAAATTCCATGTTCAAAAGTAGGCTGGCAATGTTCTTGATTCAGTTTTTTTGGACAAACATGGGATAGGTCTGCTAATTTTCGGCAACAAGGTAGAACTATCAATGCAGTATACATAGTGAGGTTGGTAACTAAATTACTCGAGAAAATTGTGAAGAGACACTGTGGAAAACTGACCAAAGGTGTACTATAAGGTGCACTATAAACAATTGATAAAACTGATTCTGAATTGGTTGACCACCCATGCTATTCTTCAAATTTAGGATCGTCAGACTATTATTTATTCTCAAAGGTGAAAAAAACACTGGAAGAGGAAATAATTACTGCGTTTTATATTGTGGGCCAATACTTTTCAATACCTCCTCGTATGCTTTTCTTTTTCACATATAAGATTTCTTCCTTTGTTCTATTAGTGAATTTTGTTCTTGAATGCCGTGCAGTCGGCTATCATTTTCTTTGTTCTGTGTTTATTAATCAATTTTTCCACTAGGCAATACGAATATCAGTTATATTTAGCCATATTTTTGATGTACTTTAATTCTATACTATATCTACTTTTACTTAAGGGAAAACTTATCAATCTATTTACAAAGAAATTTAAACTAGCCGTTTTTTCCCCAAACATATGATGTGAGTCCTTTGGAATGTAACTTATAGTGGTGGTTTCCTTCCTGTAGACATTGAATTCAAGCGAGTGATTATTTTTAATAACTAGTACATCTAGAAAAGGAAGTTTATTCTTAACTTCCATTTCATGTGTGAATTTTATTGAATCAAATTGATATTTTGTCTTTTAATAAATTTATCTACCCTGCGTATATTTGTGTTGTTTTAACACTAACTTGCAGCAGGGTATCACGTAGAAGGAGTCACCGTCGTAGACTGGCATCAGAACAGATAGAAAATTAAACAATTTTGTTCTCAGTGAGATTCAGAAGATTCACATCAGGCAAGAAAATCTATTATAAAAACGGAGTATGAATAAGCTAGCCAGGCATTGTATATCTGGTTCTGTGAGCAAAGAGAAAAACAAAGTCCCATTCGCAGACCGATGCTGCAGGAAAACGACATTTTTTATCAGAACAGGAAGGAGACGAACGTTTTACAGCAAGTGCTGGGTGGTTGGAGACATGGAGAAAGCGACGTGGGGTTAGACAGCTTAGCACATGCGGTGAAAAACTTTCTACAAACACTGCAGCCGTTGAACTGTTGTGTCGACTAGTCAAAGAACTTATGAAAATGGAAAACCTTACTTTAGATCAGGTTTACAATTTAGAATGTTACCCACAAAAACACTTGCATCTAAAGGGGAAAAGTCTGCGCCTGGTCATAAGAAAAGTAAGGAAAGGGTAAAGATTCTAGCTTGCTATAACGCAACTGGAGATCACAAATTAAAGCTCGTTGTTGTAGGTAGCTATACGCCAGTAGCATATAAAAACCACAGGAGTGCATGGATGGATAAAGAAATTTTCAAGGGATGGTTCCTCGATAGCTTTGTGCCAGACGTGAAAAAAAATCTGGAAGTCAACATTTGTCAGTCAAAACCGTTTTACTTTTAGATAACACCCCCTCTCATCCCAATGAAGACGACTGCATTCTGGTGATACTCGTGCTTTATTCTGGTCGCCGAATGTTACCACTCTTATACAACCCATGGATCAGGGAATCCTTCAAAGTGTAAAAAAAATACAGCCGGCTTTTACTCCAGAATATCCTACTGGCAACTGAAGGGGAAGAAAGTTGGATAAGACTTTTCAAAACAGTTACTGTCGAGGATGTCATATAATGGATCGCCGAATCATGGAATGACACCAAGCCAGAAAGGGCTCAATGCTGGCATTTACTTTTGCAAAATTTCCACGAGTCCACCAATACAAGTGCAGACGAAGACAAAGACACCGTACCCCTTGTTCAGCTCATAAGAAAACTTCCTGGGTGTGAAAATGCCGATACACAGGAGATTAATTAATGGTTGGCTTCAGACCAACAATTCGAGGTTACTGGCGAAAACATCGTTGAAATGGTGAACATGGAGAAAACATCTCACAAAGAAGATAACGAAAAAGAAACTTTATCACAATAGAACGGAAAAATTGGTAATGTTGAGGACTTGACTGTATTAGAAGCCGCTTTGCGATACGTTAAGCAGCAATAGGAAGCCATATATAGATATAGCGGCAACAAGCGCAAAAACAAAGGACAATTGATTTTTAGCAGACAGGAGTGACGTAGATTAGTAGGCATGTACATTATGCACCATGTTTTTGTGATTTGTAGACAAAGACGTAATTAAATACAAGCATAGGTAGACTGATTTTTTTTTCCGTTTTGGGTGTGTTTTGTGAAATTTTAGAAGCTCTATCTATTATAGATATGTACAAACAATGCAAGTCTCCAACATAAGATTATTTGAATTTGCGTACATGGTTAAATTGTTCTCTTCTGTATATTTCGAGATTTTGGTAATTCGAGGCGGCGTTAGTCCCATCCAGCTCGAACTATTGCTGTCATTAAATTTTTTTTAAGTTCGAAAGTCGTTATATCGCTAAACACAAAATTTTATTTATAAAAATTCGCTGAACAAATTTGTAATACTTTGTAAATGGATACTTGATTAAATTAAATTTTACAATATACTATACAGAAGTTAAAAACTTGTGTTGCATTTCTGCATAATTTAAATTGCATTTGGTTCAGAATTATTTGACATTTACTATACAATATACAGGGTGTGCCTTAATGATATGCGAATATTTAATGATGTGAATCTAGATGAAAAATTAATGATAGTTTGTTTTATAAACTATGGTCCACAAACATTCCGTTAAGAGAATATGGGGTGTTAAAGTTTTAGGTAAAAATGGAAATTAATATTTTCTAAACCGATTGAGATCTTTCAGTGATATTTCGTATGTGGAAACAGTTAATAAAGATGCATACTCTTCGATGCAAACATAATTTTCAGCTTTAATAGACGTGTGTGCATGGGCACTGAATTCGATAATTTTGAATAAAAAAATTGTATGTCAATGGTTTAAAAAAAATAATATATTTTTAAATTCCTCGTTTAATTTGAAACATAAGAGCTCTCTTGAGTTGTTTCCCTGCAATGTGCCGTTTCTGAGTAAAAAAAAATTGAAACTGTTGTATTGTCCGAAAAGGAGCCCATGGGTAAATTCCAGGCTGGTAAGTGAGTGCCGACATGAGACGAGCGACCTGGCTGGACAGAATAAGGTCACCCTCATCTGGGTGCCGGGTCACTCGGGGGGTCAAAGCCAAGAAGAAGCTGACAGTCTAGCGAAGAGAGGGTCAGCAGAACTATTTATGGGACCAGAACCGGTTCTGGGCATGACAAAGAGCACGGCCAGGGGACACATTAAGTCCTGGGTCAAAAACGAACACAAGGTGTACTGGGCAGACTGTCCAGGGCTCAGACACCTACATAAAATAGGGTGGTTCGAGGAGGACCTCGCATGCAGACTTTGTGGCGAGGGGGAGCAATCAGCCCAGAACATCTTATGTGTGTGTAAAGCTCTTGACCGCAAAAGACAACTGATCTATGGTCAGTCTAGCCCAGAAACAGAGCAAAATAAAACTTCACCCTACCAATTGCTGTGCAGACTTGTTCAAGGCACAGTGATTTTGGATTGGGTGGAGTACAATGCACAATAAGCCAAAGGCTGCAGTGATATCGGGGCGGCAAAGATGTAGACGAGCCCTGAGGGGAAAAAAATTTCCTAGAAAATCAACGTAATTATTGTGCCATAAATGTTAGTTGCCCTGGAATATGTCAGTGCCCCTACACACTCCACTGTTGGTATTGAAAAATATTCATCTTTATTAACTGTCTCTGCATAATTAATACCAATGAAATATCTCAAGCTGTTTTGAAAATACTAGTTGAATTCCATTCTTCTTTCCTAGCGGAACATTTTTGGACTGCAGTTTATACAGCAAACTATAATTAATTTTTTATATAGATTTATCCCCTTAAACATTCGCATATCATTAGAGAACACCTGTATATTGTTAAAAAAACAACCACATTGACTATGGTTCTCATAACTTGATTAAACTGTTATATACCAACTAAAAATTATTAATCTCTATGTTACACAAACGCTACCAGAGTGAAATGCATTAAAGCAGCAACAAAATGTCATGATTTTTTGTTTGAATATAACTACTTTAGAATCACCTTTGTCTGAGTTTCTACTCGCTGAATCCCTAGATGGGGCAACTGTCACAGCATTATCATTCCACTCGTCATCGGCAGTCACGGTATTACTGTAATTCTGGTTGTCAACATTAGGGTCAGCGTTTTCCCAGTTATCATCATCCTGAGTCCTTGCATTCTGCTTTGGCTTCTCCAATCTAGAAGCTACGCCAGACTTGTCCCGCCAATCTGTGTTACGATTCTTGTCATTGTTTTGGCTAGTAAGAGAAATGATATTTAAAAAAAAAAGGCAGTGTCATAAACTTACTAAATAAACTCTACCCTAACTAAACACCAACTTAACTATACATTTTCCCTACAATAGTCACATTCCAAACATGTGTTAATTAACGCATGTTACCAATAAAGACATCAGAATGTTGATGTAAGTTGCAAGAGAGTTTTGAAGTATTGGAAATTTATGCCATAGAAACATAATTTTGCAGACTTCATAACAAATGACTGTACTGTCTGTTTGCACAATTGGCGCTAAGGAGAAGAAACACTTTTGTCTCAAAGTTTCGTATGATGTGTGTCAGTTCAGTGCTACATATTTAAGTGGGGGGTAAAAAGCTATAAGACAAAGTTTTTGTAACAAAACACCGTTGTAAATTATGTACAGGTGAGAGTATGCATTACAATAATCAATAGGAATTTAAAAAAAAACTGTAGTCTGTAAATTTGGTATTCTGCAGCCAACTATTTGGAAGCCTTCATGTCAAAGAATATATAAGAAACCATTCTTTCTGTGGCTGTTGAAATATTTAGAAAGGACCATGAAGCGATACTTACTTATATGAAGCATGTAAATGGTGTTCAGTTCAGTAGAGACAATTTCTTACCTTAAAATGGCATTGCCTAATGTATTGCAGTATCAAGGAGAAGATGGAACAGCTGCGGACAGGGCAAGACCCCTGCTCTTTGGCAAGACACAGCTTGCACCAGAAGATCTGGCCCACAAAAATTGTCAACCTCTGTAGAAGGCTGGACTGGTTGGGTGAAATATAAGACAATTAGGAGCGACCCACAATAGAACTTGAGTTCGCAGTAGAGGGACTGTTATGGCCCACTCACAATTTACCCTAACCTAACCTAAGGTCGCAGTGGAGGGACTGGAATAGACCATTAGAATAGAATAGAATAGCTTTATTAGCCACAAGATCACACACAAAAATGAAACTGGTCAGTCAAGACAAAAAATTATGTATCAAGCACATGTAAATGCAAAACTACAAAATGCATACAAAAATCAAGAAAAATACATTCACATCTAAAACATACAATGTCTACTTATCACTAAAACAATGGATCACCTAGCCGTCAAGAATCTCAACTGCTACACTACATTAAAATATTCATCTGTTCTGTATAGACAGGCCTGTATTACAAAATAACTAATAATTGTTCTGAATTTATTGATAGGTTCATTTCTTAATCACCTTGGGAGTGCATTGAAAAAGTCGACCCCAACTGTTTTAGTTTTACTTAGTCGATGCCTTGGTTGAATTAAAATCTCCATGTCTGGTGTTATAACTATTCACTTGAGCACGTGTGTCAAAACATTTACTCTTCCTCTCCCCACCAACAATTGTGTGTAAACCACCAGTGGGTATAGTGACATTATATTAAGTTCCTGAAAGATGCGTACAGCAACCGGCCCATGACAGCTGCTGTCTGCAGCACAAAGTGTCTATTCAAGTTCATGCTCACTGCATTTCCCCATGCAAGCAAACAGTAATTCAGATGTGAGTGCAACAACCCATAAAATGTGAACAAAGCTGCCTCAGGTCCAGCCAATGCAGAAATCTTACGCACTGTATACACTGATGAAGCTAGCCCCTACCAGCCAACGAGTCTATTCGGCTCTTCCATACAAGAGCAGGGTCGATGTTGAGACAGAGAAATTTCCTAGCAGAGTTCGACTCATTAGAAGTTACCCTGGCATTAAAATGGATGCAAGCTGTCTTATCGTAGTTGAGGACAGTTCATTCACAATTGAACATAACCTACATATTTTAAGATGAGCCATTAGAATATAAGAATATTAAAACAGGGAAACTAATAATGATTTTCTAGAAGATAAACAATATTTTGTATCTTAAAGATCTCAATGTAATATTAAGAAAGGTGTGTAGGTTTTCTTTATCTTTTATTAGAGTACTTAACAATATGAAAACAGAAAGATGCATCTCACTATCTCTTTTCACAAAGTTATTGCCACTTAAACAACGAACTCGATTAGTGTAGTGGTTCCCAACTGGTGGTTCGAAAACTTTGAGTGCCTTATAGAAGGGGGCTACAAAAAAAAATAGCAATGGTGGAATTTTAAATAAAATAAAAGTAAGAGCTATAACGAAATATTAAATATAAATTAAATATATTCACAGAACTATTAATAACATACATATAAGGAGGATTCAGTAACATTGTAAAGCTGCTACAGGAAACAATATGTAATGCCATAAGATCTTACGCCACTGGTAATGTGAGCACATTCTCATATGATCTGGGAACTTCTAATTCAGTGCTCAAAACAACGATAATAACATATGCTGATCAAAAACGCTACAATTAACAGTAGTATTGAATTGAATCCTATGGCACACTTAGGGGTCACGAGTGATTTTAATAAGATAAATTAGTAGTGAATGTGTGTTAATAAATTACAATAAACACCTTCTCCTCAACAGGCTTACTGCCAGATAAATTTTGAAAAAATTCCCCTGACACCACGTTAGAAAAAGTTTATATATGGGCTGCAAAATATTGGTCAGAAACTTATTATCCTCATTTCCTTATAAGGAACAACATTTTTGTGAAACAAATCAAGCGATTGTATACGACCGCTCGAGCATGAGAACACAAGTATGCCATCTACGCCCGAGCAGTCGTATGTCGCAAGTTATAACTTGTTTAGTTATGCAGTGCAGATCTGAAATGTAATGCGTCATGTACATATTGTAAGGAATATTAGTCAGTTTTCTGTATTTATTAGAGGTGTTAGTATCGTAAAAATGAGTTCACATTCTAAAAAGATATTGCAACTGGGGTTGAAAATGAAGGATGTTTAAGGTAAGTGTAAAATTTTTTCAATATACATATTGTTAGCTACTATTTTGCGTGACGTGTTTTCTAGAAACCTCAAGCAGGCAAAGTATATTTGGGCTGCATCCTTTTTTACAGATGATGATAATAGTGACAAATTGTGACTGATTTAGACCCCATGTTTTTGCTGCCGAGTTACAAAGTGGTGTAAGATAGTCCTGATAAGTCAGAGGCAGAATTTCAAGGGAAAAAGACTAAAAGATCTAAAGGAAACAACTTTCAAGTACCATGAACCAAAAATTTGTGAAAAAAATCAAAAAATTACTGTGACAATACTAAATCTAGAAATCAACAAAGCTGTTTAAAAAAAAGAAACGAAGAAAATACGACAGCTAGCATCAATTCTCCAACATTTAAAGAAAATATAGAAACAGATTTGTACAATAATGTTATATGTAAGTGGTAAATGTTGAAAATTTAGAAGCTGAAAATGACGTAACTGCTAACCAACTATTGGACATTGAAAATTAGAATGAAGAAGCTGATAATGAAGAAGCTGATAAAATTTAGAAAACGGATGGGGTTTGCCTGTTGGACATTACAAAACTTTTGATTATTCTGCTGAAGGTGGTGGTCTGAATGGTAATTATGCAGCAGTTCTTATAAACGATAAATATTGGGGTAGCGACGATAAGTTTTTAAAATTCGATCATCCCAAAAATCATGACAAGGAACAGGTTTCAACTACTCCTGAGAATGTGGCATTTCTCTGATAACTTAGGTTGCCCAGAAAGTGGCAGAGTGTACAAAATTCGACCATTGTTGGATGAACTAGTTGACAACTTTCAGGCGGTGTACACTCCTGGTCATACCTTCTGCATTGATGAGCCCATTTTACCTTTCAAGTTCGACTTCTATTCAAGCAATACATTGCCCAAAAAACTCAAATATGGGGGTAAGTTTATTTAACCTATGCAGCGATAATGGGTATACGTGGAATGTAAAAATTTATGCTGGTAAAGAAAGAAATCAAGGTGATGCATCTGTTCCGACCAACATTGCAATCAACTTGTTGCAACACTTGCTGGATTCCGAAAGAACCATTCTATGCGACAACTATTACTCGAGCCTAGAACTAGCTAGTAGGTTACTCGATCGACAAACTCATTATGTTGGAACTCTTGGAGCTAATCGACATGGAAATCGAACAGACGGTATCCAAAAAACATTGAAGAAAGGAGAAGTTTTTGGTCAAGACAATAGAAAAGGCATTTGCATTTTCAAGTGGAAAGACAAAAGAGATGTGCTTCTTCTATCCACAAAGTATACCACTGAAACTGTTGATGTCCAACTTCGTGTTATGTGTTATATAAAAGCCATGTGAAATTATTGAATATGATTAGGCAAAATCATCATCAGTTTGATCAAATGTCCTGCTACTAGCCTCCACTAAGAAAATATCTCAAGTGGTATCGAAAATTAGCAATAGAAATTATCCTAGGTACTACTCCTGTAAATTCCCACATTATTTACAATCAGCTAGCCAATAAAAAAAAATTGAACATCGCTGAGTTTCGTGACCATATAGTGAGAGCTTTATTTAACCAAACTGACACTGATAGTGAAAATACACTCCAAGAAAATGTGCCTATAGCAACACCATCAGGAAAAAGTATCCAGCACACACTATACTTAGAAAGGAAGGCGTATTTGACAAATAAGAAACTATCGCAAGGGGCGCTATGCTAATCAATTGCAAGGAGATATTATGAAGACTCGAGTAATAAAAGTTGTCACATATTGCGGTGTATGTAAAGGGCAACCACACTTTTGCTTCGATTGCTTTAATGTCTTCCATGCCAAGTGAACTGAAAATTAACATCTATAAATTGTGTTAATTTGTCTTAATTTGTTGTCTGCTATTTTGTATTTGTTATTACTCACACTCATTTGTATACAGTAAAATATTGCAAAACCATAAAAATGTAATATCATTGCTTTTTACTCGATATTTTCGGTCGGTTGAATGATATTCAAAAATTCGCTATGCTGTGCTGGGCTTCTATGCCACAGCAGTCATATGCAATAGACGGAGCGATGCTGGGCATGACCGCCGGTACATAGAGAATGAGTGTATTCCTTGGTGATACAGCAGGTGTATACGAGGACCAGGACGAGATGGCAAAACTCACTAGCAGTTGTATATCCCCGCCATGGCAGTCAACCTGTTAAATGTGCACACATTGAATAATTATTACTCCGTAATTTTATTATGGATCGATGGCTAAAAACAAGTTGTTTTATGAAGTCTAACAAAAATCCGGATGAGCAATCAATTACTTCTTCTACTTCTATCCTCGAATTGGAACCAACACAGGGTGGTGACATTGAACATTGTTGTAAGCAGTAAAAAGGGAAGAAACGAAAATATGACAGCACCTATCTACAAATGGGTTTTTAATTTACCAGGGATGAGACAGCACCCAAACTGCTTTGTGTAATGTGTAACAAAATCCTGGCCAAAAGCAGTTTAAACCATCACTTCTTCATACACATTGAACCAAAACAACTGACATACAAGGATAAACTTTATGGGTATTTTAAAAGAAAATTAGTAGATAATAAAAAGGGTAGCGTTTCTTATTTCATGGCAGCTTCAAACGCAGATAGTAAAATGGTCTTGATGCACAATTTCGAGTAAGTTACAGAATTGCAAGATATGGACAAGCACACACAGTGCCATAAAATTTGATAGGACTGTGTGTAAAAGACATAAATAAGTGTATGCTTGGAGGAAAGGCGACAAAAAAACATTGACCTGGTTTTCTTATCAAACACAGTATCACGGAAAATTAATCATTCAGCAAATTATGTAGAAAGTGAACTTTTGAAAAGAATAAAATTTAATTATTAGACGATCCAGCTTGATGAGTTGACCGATGTAGCAAACGCTGCTGTACTGCTTGTCTATATTAGATATATGTCCAAGAATTCCATTTAAGATGTATTATTTGCAAAACATCTGAAACCACCAAGCAAATATGTTACCTCGAACTTCGAACCTCTGAAATAGTATGTCTAAGGTTGACAGTCGAGCTTCGAACTTCTTAGAAATTCAAAATCGGGCATCGAACTACCCAAAATTCTTCAGTGTTCATATATCATTTCCTTAAATACAAAATTTAGTAATATTGTAACATACAATATTTGATATGTAAAAGTTTACCCCTCTTTTTACAAAAAGGAAGGGTTCGACAAATTTGCAGGTTGATTGATTGAATATGCCTTCTGGTGCTGATCGTTATGCAGATGGGCCAACGTTAATTCAAAAACAAAAAACAAAATATATTTTAAACTTTTTTAGATTACTAGATCTATAGATAAGCTCAATTATAAATATGTTATTGTTTGGTATTGGCTAGGCAGTTTTAGAAAACAGATTGAAAGGGTTCAAAGTGAGCATGATAGGTATAAAATAACCACTTACAAGTTTGAACTTTAAACTGTCTCCTGATTGTGAATATTGAACTGTTTTAGCTCACTGTGAAATAAAGCATGTTGAAACCAAAGTTTGCCAAAGGCAATCTGCTAGACCGGAGACAGAGCAATATAAAACTTCACCCTACCAATCGCTGTGCAGACTAGTTCAAGGCACAGTGATTTTGGAATGGGTGGAGTAAGACTAGGGGTATGCACAATCAACCAAGCGTTGCGGTGCTATCGGGGCGGCAAGGCCGCGGACGAGCCCTGAGGGAACAAAAAAAAAAAAAAAGGCAATCTGCAATTATCCTCAAATTCTGAAAATTTACGTTACCGATCGCCTTCGAACACCGCCATCATACTGTTGTTACTGAAATAGGTGTTGGAATGCTAGGATATACAAGAAAAATAATTATTTGATTGCTAAATAGCCCGTCGTGTCTCAATGTGTGCCATCTACTGTCAAAAATATGCATGAGTGAAATCTCCTGAAATTACACTATCCACTCAATGAGACTGATAACGCGCCGCAACCGAGTTAGCGGTGCCGCAACTTCGCTACCTTTGACAGCATTCTATGCCTGTAAAGTTAAATTTCGAAGTATTTTTGAGCGACGAACTTCGAACTATTTTGAAGAATTACATATTTCGAACTTCGAACTATTTCAACATCGCAAGTGCCAACATATTTTTGAACCGAAAGTTCGGTTCGAGTTCGGGTTCGGTTCGGAATTTCGAAGCTTCGCACACCTCTATAATCTGGTCTTCTTGCTAAATGAATGACTGAAAAAATTTCTGGTCTTGTGGTATGAGTAAAGAAGATCAATGAGTATATTGAATAGACTCATTGCTGTATTTAAAGAGCACTGGCATGAAAACATATTCCTGTAACATTGGCCAGTGTTTTAGCAGACACTGTAAAAACTGTAAATTTGATTAAATCGCGTGCTACAAACTCTCGTCTATTTTGAGCGCTTTGTGAACAGTGCACAAGAAAAAACGTTAATGCACCAATGTGTTTAGGAGAACCTGATACTCTTAATAAGACTGAAAACATTCTGACCTTACGTACTATTCATTTTTTTTAAGTTTTTCAAAGTGTATATATGGTCATTGGTAGCAATATTTGTGATCACAGTAAAGGCCTTGTTACTTTAATGACCACCAACAGAGAAATCGTCATCATGATACTGAACAGGTCACACAGCCATAGATTTTAAATCTAAGCATAATGCAGTTATTAAAAATTGCAATATTAGCACATACAAACCTAATTAAAAAGTTCTTTGTTATTTAACAAATATCCGCAGTAAAATTAATATGATTAATAATCACACCTACTACTATTAATATAAGCAAGGAGTTAGGGTAATTCAGCATTAGGAAGATGAAATACTGCAACTCATATAGGTAGAGACATGGGTCGTTTCACAAAATAAGCAACACAACAACCCGAGATTCATAGTATTTAACAATTTTTTCTTAGTAAAGCAGTAAACTTATAATAAAGAAGTAGGTACATTACTTTCAATCAAACCTGATAAAAAAATTGAAAGCTACTGAATGAATAGCTGAACTAAAAGACCCATTGTGTTTATTTTCATTTTCTATTTTTGGACAATTACTTTAAACAAATTTAGAGACGTTACTAAATGAACTACAACTTAAAGGACAATATAACTTACCTAAAGTTTGTATTTTTGTTTTGTCTCCAATTGTTATCGTTCGACTGGTCCTGAGATTCTCTATTTCTGAAAGGATATATGAAAAATAATTGCATACAAGTAAATAATAAACAAATTGTTTAAAACACTATTACTATTCACATCTCGTATCTGGACTGAGTAATTACCTGTTACATTTATGAAATTTTAATGATCCATTACTGAAGTAAGCATGAAAAACAAGTTTTAATAGTAACAAAGGTACTATGTTTTACATAAGTAATGTGTCTTAAGGAAATTAAGAATTTAAGGAAAGGCAAATTTATTTAAGTTATGTAGATGTGTATAATAAATAAATAAAATAATTATGCGTGGCAAGACTTTTACAAAAAATACCATCATTGTATTGACGGACAGATTAAACAGTGATAAAGAAAAATTACTAGTGAATAAAATAAAACATCTGCATCGAAATAAGAATCTGCAACTAATAAAATAAACACTTACCGAAATCCTTTGTCTTTATTATCTTGTCTCCACGATGTGGAGTCGTTCGTTTTGTCGTTCCAACCAGCTTTGTTGGCATCTCTGTATAACAAACAAACAAGAAATACAAATATAGTGGTATCACAAAAGCACACTGTTTACAGTAATTAATAATAAAAATGCTACATTATTTTGTAGTGTATTCTACTTTCGTTTAAGTTTTTGGTTTTGTGTGCTTTATTATCTATCCACATTAATATGTCGATGGTTATAGAGTGAGGTTAAGAAGAGGATATGTATCTGTGTTAAGGCGTCTCGTCTGGAGGATTAGACCTCTAAAATTTACATATTTCTTAGTAACCGTCTTTGTTATGATATTTACCATCTGTACAATGGAATTTTACACATGTTTAGGAATAACCCAACAAGGGTCATTTCTTGTTACAATTGGCAGTACGTCTGCTACCCTATATCAGGTAGATAGAGTAGAAATATTCAATATTCATTCAAAGCAGTTCTTCTACAGACTCGACACAAGCACCACTCTTGTCATAGCATAATCACTAATCATTTCGTAGAGTTCTCATGAACTCTAAAGCATACCATAATATTAGTAATTTTGTATAAGTTTACAGTTTATTATTAAACGTTAATTGTTATCAAAATCAGCGTTTAATTTAACACAACATAATCAGGTCCTTCGAGCTATCAAGAAACAAAAGCAAATAAAATGTGGTACATCAGTACAAAACGTAATTAAACAATCTGCTAAAAAGCACATTGCTCATGCTTGAACCTTTTTACTTAAATAAATGTCTTAAAAATAAGTGTCTGTTATTTAAGTCCTATACAGGACAGAAATTTGAGACGAGGCTAGGTCGTCTCATGTGCCAGAAGTACAAAGTAAGCAAGAAAAGCCACTAAAAAAAAAGAGCCTACTGAACTCAAATCCGATCAAAGTCACAAAAAGGTGCAAAAAATATCGTTAATTGGAAACATTGAGACATTTAACCCACAAAAGTCTGATGCAGAAGCATATATTGAAAGGTTAGAGTAGTTATACAAAGTCAATGTCACACAGATGAAATGAAAGTACTGCTATTTTTTACTTTAACTGGGGGGAAAGACAATTGTTTGAAAGATCTCTTAACACCTAATCCTTTAAGCAGTAAAACATATGCTTAACTTACAACTGCATTGAAAAATCAGTTTAGAACAAGGCGTTTAGTCATTGCAGAACAATACAAATTTTGGTCAGCCGAGCAGGAGCCTGGAGAGGATCTCAAAAAATTTTATATCAGATTAAGAAATCTTGCAAAGTACTCTGATTTAAAATCATTTTTGCCTGATGCACTATGTGATAAATTGGTCTCTGGAGTAAGTCAAAGCTATATGAAGAAAGTTATTAACTATAGATCCATTAACAACATATGATGAAGCATTCAAAGTCAAATACTACGTGAAAGTATGGTCAGAACAGTCAACTAGCTCAGGTCAGGTCAGTCATCAAGTCCTAATGTAAGTAAACAAGGTAGTCAAACACCTAGTCAACCAAATAAAAAGAACTGTAACCGATGTCTGAGAATTCACTTTGATATTAGTAAATGTCCAACTGTTAACTGGAAATGTTTCTCATGCAATCTTACTGGCCATACAGCAAAATGAGTTTTATGCAAAAACCCATCCACAATGTGTCAGATGATGAAGGTCTTGGCCAAGTCTAAATTCATTATCAAAAGAAAATGAAAATCTGCAGGTTAAATTGTGTGTCGAAGAAGTCAATCTTCAAATGGAAGGCGGTTCAGGAGCATGTATATTTACTTAAAAAAATAAATTTTAAGTAACACGTATGGTAATGGGAAATGACCCTGTTTGCCATTATAGTTTACTTTAGGTTCTGGTTCTATCTCTATGTCTATTCTCTTAATTACAAAACTACTGCCTGTTTTCTTATTTATGATGCTTTTATAACTAGAATGTTTGCGAAATTTCGCAAAAGTACGAACAAGGCAAAATCAGGTCATTCTTTTTTCTGCGAAATTCGATTTTGCAATTCGCGAGTGTATGAACCCAGCTTTAGAACTGGTCTATTTGACAGTAGAGGTATGAGCGCTCGGTATACAGTGACAATGAAATAGCCTCTTATGTCGATCTGATACAGGTCTTACTGCTACAACTGTACCTGACCTGACCTGACCATTAGAACCACCCAGAGGAGTACGGCGATAGCCGTACTGTCATTTTCAGGGTTCCCACTTCTACAGGTAGAGCCGTTGCCGCACGTGAACGTGGTAACAAGTATTTTTTTGTAATTTTCTACTTCGTTAAGACTTACCGTGTTGGTTTGTTATATCCACCACCTCTCTGCTGTTGTTGATAATTCTGTGTCGGTACTGAGCCAATTGACTTCCTGTGTTCTATTTTGTTACCTGCTTGAACCAGCAATGGACTAACTTGAGCTCTAGCATTTGCTATCTTATCTAACAACAGTGATGCTACGTTGTAATTGCTGCTGTCTATAAGATCAACCAATGCCCGTCCGTTCTGCAGCATTTCAACTACCTTCATGGTGAACTCCTTCTCTAAAATTACCTCCTCCAAGAAATTATCACGTTCCACATCATCAGCCATGTTCTGGTAGCCATTCAGGCAGCATTCAATGGCTTGTGGGCGAAGCACAGTCAATTGTTCACCTATAAATGATGAAAATGATTTTTAATACAAAACTATTTCCTTTTAGGTAACAGCATCTACAAAAACATATTTGTTTCTTTTACAACTTTTGACTTGACAGTGATTGTTTCCACCATAGAAATTCTAAATAATAATAATAATAATCAATTTATTACTTCCATTAACCTACTGGGTGTTGAACATGCCATACAATAAACAAGGCAACCTAAAATAACATTTACACAATTATACATTTATCATCTAAGCATGATACAACATGCATTTAAACGAAAAGTTAAAAAAAAACAGAAGCAACAAATTTATCTCTGAAGAACTCCTCCAGACTGTAGTAAGTTATATTCATCAAAAACATCTTTATATTTGGTTTGGTTTGTTCTAGAGGCTTGTTCCTAACTTCATCCGGGATATGGTTACCAATTTGTATCAGGCACATTACATTTGATTTTACTTGTCTTTGGTATTGAAGGAACTAAGTTATTTTTTGTTCTTGTGTCATAAGAGTGTGTTTGTACATATTCGACAAACAGGTGTAAATTCTCTTACAAAGCATATGGATTCAATATATATATATATATATATATATATATATATATATATATATATATATATATATATATATATATATATATATATATATATATTCTTTGCATTTCATGGCACCCATATAAGTTATTAACAATCTGACACCCACACTTTTATACGTATAAAATAAAAGGATCATATGTTGCTATATTGGCACCCGTGTAAATCCGTGTTAAAATGGCACCAAAATGTATAAACTTGTGATACTACGGGTCAAACTGGCACCCTACAGTGTTGCCAAAATATTTTATTGTTTTATACATATAAAAGAAAAATGTCAAATGGTTGGTGTATTAGCACCCTCGTTACTCTTGGTCCAATTAACACCAATGTATGAAATTGTAACATTACAGGTCAAAGTGGCACCTTACAAATATATTATATTAAGTGTATAATTAAGAAGTGCATTGAAAACCATCGGTAATTTTTTGGAAAATCTGCATCAATATAAGATACAAAAAGCTAGAATGCACGCGGTGGACGAATGCTCTTAATGTGGGTCCAGTCCTACCTTTTAAATCCCGATAAACATCAGAAAATACAGAACGATGAATGGAGGTTCTTATATGATAGGATCGCAAAAGCTCCATCGTTACTCTTCTCGTTGAACTAACTCTGGTGTTTCATACACGCCTCCCGTCAAGGTTTTTTTTTAACATGTAATCTTCAAGTTCTAAAATTAGCTCTTAATTCTGAAATTAATGAATTCTGACTTCAAACATCCGAATTCTTATATTAAACTCTGAATTCTGAGTTTAAATTCAGAATATGTACTGGAAATAATATTTTTTTAATTAATGGCCAATAATTCTTGCCTTCCTAGAAAATCGCCGACCGAAGATCACCATTTTTACTAGGAAATTCTGATTGTGTTTTTTATTGAATTATAGGTAAGATTTTAGTATATTAATTTATTTAATTATTATTTATGTAATAACATTTTTTTCTTTGCAGCAACAAATATTTAATCCATTAGAATTCCAAACAGCATCTATATGGATATAAGAATTAATTTATGAAAGTATTGTCAAAATGAATTTTAGTATTTTGTTCCAAACCGTACTTTAAAGTAATAAATAAAGCGTGTTTAGATTAAAAATAGTTTTAATTTAAAAGAAAAATAGTAGCATTTTATAAAAAGCGAAAGATTATAGAGAAGTAAAAATGCTACAACATTCCTGAAAGAATTTCATGAAAAAAAGGACTTACTTTTTGCAACGTTTATTAAACAAAATTAATGAAAAACTTTACAATAATTAAACAAAACGAAAAAATAACAAAGTCTTTGTTTTTAAAGTAAATAAAAATAAAATTAATTTCTATTATTAAATGAACCATAAAATCAAAAAATCGTGAGCATTTTAAAAATTACCGCCCCACCCATTATTTCGGATTCGGAAAATTGTGGAAAAATTGTGAAATAACGATGACCATAATTTCAAAACGGATATTTTTTATAAGAAAATAACCTTTTCTTACCTCTTAATTCTTAAAAAAGTTAATTGTATAAAAATATTTCCTTTGAAATTATTGTCAACGTATTTCAACAATTTTTCAACAAAAAAAATCCGATTTCGAGATGATGGGGGGTGGTAAGTTAAAACGAATTGCAGGGGCCTCACATTCAATGAGTGTGAATAAGAGAAGACACGAGCAGAAAAAAGAAAATTAGGTATCTGAATTATTCCTGCTCTCATTAAAAATAAAAGCTTTTACTCTAACCCATCCCACCCCATTGAAGTCACTCTTATGTGTATTAATAAAAGCTTCGCATTCTCCTTTACGAAGAACTTTCTTTGATTTTATTTTGTTTTCGAAGTATTTCTTCATCATGGTTTTTTGAATGGCGGACCATCGTAATCTTGAACCTATGAATTAAGAATGTAAATATTAATAAATGTAATAATAATTGTAATTATAATAATTTTAGAACCTTTCTTTGTAAGTTCATTTGTATGCTTAGGCTTAGCGCAATCAGACGCTTCTCCCGTGCTTTCTTCTCCTATCATTTCCTCTATATTTCTGTCTCCTTGCTCCAAATAAGGCAGAACTTCAAATTCTTAAATAAAATGAAAAAGGTTTATCATTAGAATTAAGACAATTAATTGTCAAATACCTTTATTTTTTAATCCTCCCTCACCACTGAAATGAGCTTTGCCTAACTTTTCTTTATTTGAATCTTCATTTTTTCTTCCCAAACTAGATACAACTTGGTGTTCATTCAAGTTTTCGACTATACTTTCGTTACCTACAACTTTTGCATATATTTTTATATTTACTGCGGTTACTAAATTTGTCAATATACCCATACCCAAAGTGCTGCTGGTGTTGTAAATTTCCATTTTATCATCTTCCTCCAAAACTGACTCTATCTCGTTCATATCAACATCAATTTCTTCCAGCGTCTTGTTTTTGAATTCTGCTGCATTTCCCCTTTCCATTATTTGGAGGATTTTAGACACTTTTGCAATCTGGTAGACATCTTGTGGAAGTCTATCATAAAATTTAATAATCAATAATAATAAATTAACAACAGCAGTAAATACTATATTTTCTGTTTGCTTTCAAGGTTATTATGACAAACTTAGTTAACTAGCGGGCGTGCCATCCAAAAGTAAGCACCCGGAATATTTTATGAACCTTAGAGGTATTTATTATCTTCAGGTTTTAGGCGATCGATAAGTTTGGTAGGGAGTCAAAATTTTAAATAACTAACATCTATCAACAAGATATCTCAAAGTCATATAAAAAAAAATACTAGGTAGGTACATATCATTGGCGCTCAAAACCTATCACTTTTTGGTAAAAACACAAAGTTTTAATTTCACCCAACCTTACCGAATGCTTTTAACTCGTTAACTCGAAGCTAGTATCTCCAACGGTTCTTAAAATAATAACTCCGTGTAGAAATTTGTTTTTAATCACTTAAATAATTTTACAAGGACTATTAGAGTAACTATACAAAAAACTTACTTGTAAAAGCTTTCATGCGTTTTGGTTGTATGACCCATAAATTTAGCCAATTGGTCAATTTCGTTTGATTGCAAATTGAGCAGCTGTGTGACAGTTGCAATATGTTTCCTTAGCCTACATGATGTTAGTAAGTTGGGAAATTTGGCATTTGATAAATTTGCATATTTCCGGATAACAGAACAGCCATCAATCCAAAATTTTGATTCAGGATATGCAAAAAAATATATGTTTTCAATTGGAAACCAAAGTTCTCTTCTAAGGGTACATAAAAGTTTAAAAAATTTAAACAACTTTTTTGGAATTAAAATTGTAACAGCTCGGCTGCCTTTTCCTATTGACACTATTCTCTTATAATTCTGAGTTAAAATCCTCTCATTTTCGGTCAATGAGCTAGCCATTTCTGTGTGTAAAATGGTATTTTCTGTCTCAAATTGCTCTTTTAATGAACTGTATTCCAAGTATTGAACGTCCCCTACCCTTTTTCTATTGTGCAAAATAGTAGCTACCAGCACCGTTTCCACAAGAATCCTGTATGACACTGTATCTTTTTCATTTCTCAAAAGTCTTTCATAGGCAACCTCAGCTTTATCTTCAATTAATCTCGCTAACTTAATTATGTCTTCGGTTATTGGCAGCAACTTGGGCTTTATAGCCGACTTCTCATTCAGGTCCTTTAGTGCCAAACTTCCAATTTCAGTAGCCCACTGAGTATCCACTAAGTTCTTAAATCTTTCAAGTTCTGTCAATGTTTTATCAAGATCTTGGTAAAAATGGGGAATTTTTCTTCTTAGAATTAGTTTCATAGCCAAATCACACAAGTTAATCAGAGTGGTTCTAAAATGTAATGCCAACGATGCTGCTCCAAAGTTTCTCTTAGAAATATCATACCTTGAGAGGGATTTTACAGCGCTAATAGTATTGTCGAAACTTTCAGGTCTTAAAACTGACATAAGATTATCATAAGGTTGAATTTTTTTCATTTCAATGAGAAATTTGGCACATTCACGAATTTTGTTAGAAATATGATAAAAACGTCTTTTCATTTTTATTTTTTTGAGTAAATCATCTCCATAATAAATTATCAAAATGTCATTACTTGCTGTTCGAGTAATTTCATCCGCCTGCATTCTCTCAAAAACTTCTTTTTTTATTTGTAGTTTATTTAATATTTCTCCATATTTTTTCTGACAAGCCACGTATATGTAGGATTCAGTCAAAGGGTGAGCTACGTCACTAGAACCAGAGGGTTTTGCAAAACACTTTTTAACATGTCGGCTCAAGTATAGCCGCTTAAAAAACCCTTTACAGTATTTGCATAACGCAAAATCTCGTTCATTCGCTTCTTGGCCGGGTTTGTATTTTTTAGGTATAATTTTTCCCCTCAGCCCGTCATCCAAACATCCTTGATTGCGAATTAGTAAAAGCATTTCTTTTTTTTCCTTAGAGTTTGGCTTTTTATTTATCAGCTCTTTTACCTCAAGCTCATCTTTATGTTTTCTTTCCAAATGTCTTGAGAAATGCCTTGAAATCACCTCTTGATCACAAAATTTGCAGGTAGTCTTCTTATATTTATTTTTTATAAGCAACGGCGAGTCATATACTGTTTTCTAGAAACAATTAATAATATCATTAAATTTAAAATTATTTTCCAGGTCTATACTGAGTGTCCTAAAAATGGCGGAAAATCTCCGCAGTACGTTGTGGGGAAGCATCATCGGAGGCCAAAAAAAATACAATGAAAAAAATCTATGTTTTATTTTCGAGTTTTTTAGTCAGAAACTAATTCGTAAATTTGGCATTTTTTTGCTTTAATTTAATCAATATTATGTCGAATAATGATTAAATTGCACAAAATTTTGAAACATCGTAGCCAAATGCATTTTCCCAGCATCTTGATAAAAAAAATCTGATATTTGAAATTAACTTGAAGAGAAAATGTAAAGGTTTGAGAGATTTTCTAACCAAATAACCATAAAGGCGCCTAATTCTTTGCATAAGATGATTCGCTTTTACTCAGTACTAAAAAATAAAGAAGTTGAGTCCTCAACTTTGCCTCTTCATATCGCAGTCAATTGACGACTTGGATTTTTTTCCTTATTTTTTTCTGGCCTCCGATGATGCTTCGCCATAACGTACTGCAGAGATTTCCCGCCATTTTCAGGACACCAGTATATAGCCATCCTCAAAATCTTTTTGAATAATGTTTTTCTTGTTGGAATGGTCTTCGAAAACTGCTTCTTTTGACTCTATGGAATTTGCAACGCCAAATTCATGGTCGAACGCGACTTTTTTAATACCAATTTTTAGTCTAACCATTCAGCATTATTTTATTCAGTTCAGCATTTTTATTAGAAACTTGACATGATGGGGTTAATCAGGGCCACAAAAAACCTTCTTGGAAGTGTTTCCATTTCTAAAAAATGTCACCTTTGTAAAAGTGTTCAGATTCTGAGTGGTTCAATTTTTATACGTTCCAAATTGAAATAAAATTCAAAATTGAAAGCCACTAGGTAAGTCAAGTGTGTCATGAAATTATTTTTTAAACAGTTGAATTTTATGGACCCCTCTCAAAGAGCTCATACCAAAATTTTAATAAGTAATATGTAGGTACACAGGATGCTGCTTTCTAAACGATTGCAAAAGTAAAATACGTGTATTACTGAATTTGTTGAAAGGTATTAGCTAGTCACCTAGAAATGAGCATCCTATATATTTCCTAATAAAATTTTATCGCAACTTTGTGTGTTTTTTGTTCATATTTTGCAAAAGGGTTTTTTGTTGTCCTAATTAATGCTGCTGTATCAGATTTTTTGAAAATTATATTTAATTATTTTTAAATAATCGCAGCTGATGGTTCTGGATTTGGATTTTGAATTATAGTAGGGTCAGAATAAGCAGTTTTTGAACACCTTTCAAATAAAAAAATGATTGATTTATCATCTGAAATATTGAAGATTTTAGGATTCGTACATCCAGCGGGCGTAAAAGATTCAGAATAAATTCGCGAAAATGAAAATAAGATTTTTTATCAAACCAAAAAGAAAGGGATACATTTTTGAATTAGATACCTACTGAAATTTTAAATAACCGCAGTAATGTGGTATATATTATTTATCTAGGGTAGGCACTACAATGACTTCATGCTTCTAGTGTATGCACGCCACTGATGTACCTACGCTGCTTTGAAATACATAATGATTGTTTATAAAGGTCGTCCGATTTGTAAAATAGATGTTGTCGTGGTTACTAAGTCAGGAATGTATGTATAAAGTCACGTCAAAAATAGTAGAATTAAGTAAATGAAAAAATCGATCGCTCTATTTTTTTTTTTTCAAAAGTTAGTTTCCATTTTATCAAATTTATTCCGCACTTATTCTGATTTAGGGCTCGACCGATAATCGGCATCGGCAATCGGCAAAACAAACGCCGATTGTGCCGATTTATTTTCTCTGTAAATTTTTAGTACTATTTCTTGAATTAAATTAAATAGGTAGGTAGGTAGGTAGGTATGTATTGTTTTTTATGATATTTATATTATTATTGTTATTATGTTACTGTTAGATAATTTTCTTACATTACAACAGAGAATTCAATAACATTATTTTTATCATCCCTAAACTGTTTTTGAAATAATTCAACTAACTCAGCGCACATAAGGCGCGAAGTTGCGTGTCATGCTGTTTATTCTTACGGTTGCAAACGAATTTAGACTTTATGACTTGCTCAACGACGATAAGGCGGCGAGTCGCGTACTTCGCTTGCAATTCTTATGACAGCTCACGAAAATAACCTTTATGTGTAATATAAATGTTTACATAATTATTTATTTGTTATTATTTCTAACAACTTTGGTATGTAATTTTGTTATGACTTTAAATTAAATAAAAGTTTAGGTTTGAATATGCAATTAAATGTAACATTCAATTTTATTATGTATCCAACGCTAAACATCGACCATCGGCATCGGCAATAGCCAATGTTTATGTTTGTAGGAAAAATTCTGCCATCGGTCGAGCCCTGCTCTGATTGTACCTATATAAAATAATTGCACTATACACTATAAAACCTAATCTATTGGTTGTCCAGCACATATAGGTAGACGAAGTTCTAAGAGATTCATAGAAGTGTAGCTGCTATTTTAAAAATAAAACAATAACAAACTAACCAATCTTACAGAAATAATATGTTACTGAGTCCTACCTTTTTTGTAATTTGTTTGGGACTGTCAATTTTCGGTATGTTTTGAAAAACGGTAGATATCCTGTTAATAGTATCATCGTCAATCATTAAAGATCCATCCTGAAATATAATTGATAGCTACTTATTTTATTTATAACTGTTTTCATGAATGAGCTTACTCTAAAACTATTATCGAATTCATATGGCTGCGCCTCAAATTCCAATTCTCGAGCCCAACTAGCTTGATCATAATTTGAAATTATTTCTAACGCCGTCTAAAAGGTACCATAATTAATGATTGCAACTTCTACTTCACAATAGGTATGTAGAGTGGACCAACGAAAACGAAACGCGGCCTTCATTTAAAAATAGCTCGGACGAACCGCCCCCTCCTCCCCCCGTTCAATTTTATATTTAAAGTGGGTCATTTTTTAACCATGTCACTTCAAACCTTCAAGCTGGCTGATATTTTATTTTTTAAGTTGTTTTGGCCTTTATTACCTACATCTTAACCTACATCTTAATTTAAACTGACCCCGGATATGTGTCCTGGGGGGCCTAATTAGCGCTCATTTGAAGAAATTTTTTCAAAATTCAAAAGTCGGGATCTCCGCATTGGTGAATTTTTTTAAGAAAATTCACTAAAACGACGTTTAAAAATAGGTGTAGGTATGACCTATCACTGTAGCCATACCTTATATGCTCATTTAAAATTTAAGGGATTTTGTGGGTTAAAGAGATATGGCTTAAAACATGTTTACAAATAAAAGAATTGTGTGCACTATGTGCGCATATCAGAAGTAAAACTTCTTACGAATATGACGTGTTAACTGCTTTCTTATGCAATGTATATAAATTTAGATACATATATAGCCTAAACAGCTGGATTAAATTAAAATATTTTGAGGTCCCGCGACCTTTCCAAGGAAACGCTGACGAAACCGTAACAGGTACGTAAAAATGTTACTAGACCAAAGTTTTAGAGCATAAAATTATCTAAAAAAAAGTCCGCGACGGCATATATCTATCGTCTATAGTTTAATCGCAATCCGCTCTCAACTTATGCGGTGCAACACGTTTTGCGCGCGCCAGCGGCTGTTAGGCCTCTTCACTTGTTTAATATAGACGATAGATATATGCCGTGGCTGACTTTTTTTAGATAATTTTATGCTCTACAACTTTGGTCCTGTCAAATTTTTACGTACCTCTTACGGTTTGGTCAGCGTTTGCTTGGAAAAGTCGCGGCTCCACTGTTTTTTTAATGTTTTTTAAATTTTTTTATGTGGTTCCCGGGATGAAAAATTTATCAGACCTTACTCATTATGATCAGTTCTAGATTCTTTATATTGCATAATTTTTTCGCTCATGAAAGTTAGAAGTTGGAATACAAATATCGTCTTATTTGAGTATTATATATTATATCGTGACGCATTTTCGTTGCCTAGTTCGTGTGACGCGACCTTCAAATTTTACTCTCATCGCGCGTATAGAAGTTTCACTTCAATAAAAAATGACGGGGCCAGCATTAAAATAAACATTCATAATATGAAAATTTTATAAGGTGTTTCGTTTTCCCTGGGCCATACTCTATATAAGTTTACTAACCTTATAAAGTTTAGGTACATTTTTTTGTGAAATTATATTGATTATATGAGATTTGCTTCTATGTGTATCTGAATCTGTTTCTCCTTTAGATTTTTTGGGCGACGGAAAAACCTGTCAAAGCATCATCATATTACAAATATAAAAGTAAAAATAAAACGATAAATTGTAAAAGTTCAACCCTACAAATCTTTTGTTAGGTACTCACACTTTCATCGCTACTACTGCTCTGGTAAGGTGTTGATGGAATATATTCGTCTATGCTACCATCTGTATGATAAGGGTCAGCGTCAGACACTTCAGATAAATTATCAACATCTAAAAATTTACAGCATCACTAAATTAGTTGGATAACCAATCAATCACAGATATTATGTACAGACCTAAGACCTAAGAAATAGGTAGGTAGTAGGTATAATATAAATTTAGTAGGTATTTAAATATTTAGTTTCACAAAATTTCAAGTTCTCGAATATAAGAGACCCTAAACTTTGAACAATATAGTTACACCGGGGGACCCCCCCGCAGCTATGCCCCTCCCCCCCCCCTCGCCGCCGCCACGCACAACATTTTCCAATACTGTGTATTATTTGCCTACAATTTGTTAGCAATGTAAATTTTACTTACCTTTTGCTAGACACTTTTCCACAATCTTTCTGGTTCTTGAAGATACAGAACTATTAATTATCTTCATAGTGTTATGGAAAACACAACCGGTAAACTTTTTATTTAAAATAGGGCGAAGAAGTATGTATTATTACTCCATAGTCCATATTATTATGTCGAACCACGTGGAGAATGAACAGGAACGTGTTTAAATAGTATAGGCTATCATAACAACTGCTACTACCTCTAGCCTCTACCACTCAATCACTCAAGCAGAGTGCTCAGAGCTAAAATAATAATCGTACCCGGTTCGCGCACATCGCACCTGTCTATACCCGAAAGTTTAAAATTACGTATTACCTACATATTATTTCATTACTTATTGCTTGTTTAATATAAGAAAAACAAAAGTTGCAAGATCATCACAGATTGACTTTATTTTTTTATTTTGTTGGGGAACTAATTAATAATATTGAATGATTATAATAATAATTTTTAGCAATAATTACTATAAAATTATAAAATTTCAATTATAAATTACAGCTGTGAAATTATATATCCAAAAAATAAGTTAGCTGTTTAAGTTAAATGGTTTTATTGAAACATGTAATTACATTATACCATTAGTCGGGTCAATTTAGAAAAAAAAAAAAAGATCCATAACTTAAAACAAATTCCAACTAAAAGATATGTGAACGTTTTTGTCCCTACTAGGTTACCATATTAACAGAAAGAAGTCTACAAAAATCTGTCAATCGGAAGTGATAGTTTTCTGATAGAAAAAAAATCAGTAAAAGTCAGTAGAAAAAAAAATCAGACAGTTTTTGAAAATCTCGTTTGTTACAATAGACATTCGGGAATGATTTTACAAAAAAATCAGAATCATTTAATTTTAAATTTGACATTTTATAGCACGTTTGATGTACGATATTCAAAATTGGCGGCAATGTCATAGAGTTGGTCGCACTGAAGGGCGACCGGGAGGTGATGCTGGAGCCCGAGTTGAATGACGGACCCTCAGCCAACGCCTGCTCCAGCTCGCGGGCGTTGTCTCAGCTCAGCGACCGGCCAGCGACAAGGCCACCGTCCGAATTATGCATTGGTTTACATTTAATTACTTTTCTCATTTATGATTAGATATAAAAATTATACCAATTAATCACAAATAATGAGGCTACAATTAGGGGCCATCCATAAATTACGTCACACGAATTTTAGGACTTTTTAACCCACCCACCCCCCCCCCCCTCCCCCCCCCGTCATTTTCACAGGTTGTCACATTTTTAGAACCCCCTCCCCCCTGATGTGACGTCACACATTTTTGAATTTTATGCAAGTATTTAAAAATACTCAAAAGAGAAAAGTTATTTTCATTTTTTTTTCTTATCTTTATTAAATAATCTTTAATAAAATCAACATAAAGTCAAATACCTTAAATAACAGAGAAAACAAACGACTAGTTAGGAAACGATAAACGACTAATTATGTTAATTAAAGATACAAAACTTAACCATATTGTGTATTTTAAATTTTAACATGTGACATCACAAAGCTTTTGACCTCCCCCCTGCCCCTTGTCACACAATGTCACATTCCGGTGATACCCTCCCCCCCCCCTTTAACGTGCGACGTAATTTATGGATGACCCCTTATCTATAATTCAATTTTTCTATCAGAGTTACCGTTTTCGAGATAATAGTTGATAAACGGCCAAAGTAGTAGAATTTAATGAATTTTCAGCACGGAGATACCTATCTACCTATTTATTTTGTATTTGAAGTGCACGTAACTCCATAAGAGCAATGCTTTTCAAAAACTGTTTTAATTTTTTTACGACAGACGGCTACAAAATTTGGCATGGAAAAAATACCAAAAATTCGTATGAGCTCGAAACTATCGACTTATATAAAAAAACTCGCAACTTTTGGATAGTGCCCTTTTGCACAGGACGTTAATTCAATTTTCCAAAAACATGCCATTTTATAAAGAACAACATTTTTCTAAATATCCTCATTTATTTATTTGACCGACAAGTAAAATTTTGTGATAAAGTTCACTTTTTTATGAAAGGTAGGTACTTTTACGGAGAAATGTTTTTATTTTGTTTTAGATAGCTACTTAAAACTACCCCTGTTAATTAATTATTTGAACACAAGTCCTCTAAATGTAGTTATTAAGTGTCATCTTAGTTGGGGTATTGTCGATAGCCAAATCATATTCGGATGTCAGGCAGGTTTAAATCGAAAAGCGGAAAATGCCCTAATTAGGTAGGTACACTATTTGTACAAGAGTGCTTTTGCTCAAATAAATAATTAACAGGGTGATTTAGAATTTTAAGTAACTATTTAAAAAAAAACTTGCTCTCATGATATAACATTTCTCCTTAAGTACCTCGCGTCTAAAAAGTGAACTTTATGACAAAATATTGCTCTATGTCCAATATAAATCATTCCGAACCAAGCAGCCGCGCCGCGTTCACATCACACAGTTCAGAGCGGAACCGACATCGAAGAGGCGAATTTTGAAAATATTTAAAACAACAGTAAATTTTAATTTTTGAAAAAGTTTTTCGAAAGTGGTATCTGTTTGGGCTTTGAGACTATCCAGGTAAGCTGGAAATTAACACTCTACAAAAATTCAATCGCAATCTTGAATAGTTTTCAAAAAATATCACAATGATTTTCACAATTTCTTTAAGTCATTTTCTCGATAAATAAAAACAGTCAGTATATCTGATTATGGCAAGATAACAAGTTTTGAAGCAAGCAGAGTTTTTTTCTCAGTTTTTTCGACAAAGCAAAAATAAAAATTGTACCTATATGATACCAACTTTTAAAAACACTCAGTATATCTGATTGTGGCAAGATAAGAAGTTTTCAAGCAAGCAGCGTTTTTTTCTCAAAGTTTTTTCGACAAAGCAAAAATAAAAATTTTACCCATATGATACCAACTTTTTAGCAGTCACTGTATTCAGCCCTAATAACCTGTATTATTCATTGTTGGTCATTAGTTTGATTCCATGGGCATCCTTGCCATCCTTGACCATAAAAAATAATTTTTCTATGCTTATAAATAATTTAACTTACGATTGCCAGATTTTTGTAGACTTTTTTCTGTTAATAATTTTAATAACTTTACCTTCTTTTCTTCAAGAATTAAATTGATTATTTCAAAACAATGGTATTATAAGGAAATTAATAGGTGTTCCATTGAAAACAATAATAGTTTACTCATTTTTTGGATGCATAATTTGACAGTTGTAATAATGTGACTTTTATAATTTTATCATTATTATGCTAATAATACGAGTTCCCTAAAAAATACAGCAAAATGTAAATAAATTAAGAAAAATTATTATTATCATTCAATGTGGTAAAATCAGTTTCCCAACAATACCGACAATAAAGCAAATGTGTGATGACCCTGACACCACCGTTCTTCCTATATTGAAGAAGCACTTATAAACAGAGCAGATGTCGGCGTGCCGGGCGCGACCTTGGATAGAATTTATTTCAGAATAATTCCGTGTTACAAAGAAATCGGTGTTGCCAAATTTATGGTGCTAGACGGCAAACATATTTGGAGGGTGCCACTTTGTGTATCTATAACCACATGTATAAAACGCAGCGCCCCCACCGGAAGATGGCTGAACTAATCAGTATGTTCGTTCAGAATTATTGTCAATTCAGCACCCATCCAAAACTTCGTCAGAGCCTTTTATTGCGCATTCATAATCCTAGGACAAAAATATACACAGAGAACGTATCAGCACCCGAAGTCGGGTGCCACAACGTAAAATTGGGTGCCGTAAAAACAATTTTTATCCAAGAATGGTGCCACAATGACAAAAATTATATATATATATATATATATATATATATATATATATATATATATATATATATATATATATATATATATATATATTATTGCATTTAAAGTGTGGCTTACAAGATTCTGTTTGTTTTATTTCCCGAAGAGCTCTTGACGCACCCCAGAATTCTCTTGTGTCATAAGAGTGTGTTTGTACAGATTCAACAAACAGGTGTAAATTTTCTCTTACAAAGCATATGGATTCAATATATATATATATATATATATATATATATATATATATATATATATATATATATATATATATATATATATATATATATATATTATTGCATTTAAAATGTGGCTTACAAGATTCTGTTTGTTTTATTTCCCGAAGAGCTCTTGACGCACCCCAGAATATTATCACAAATCGAAACCGTAATTCCAGATAAGCATGATATGCAATAAGTGCTGACCTCATAGACACAATCTGATCTTCCAGAGATTCTAGAAATTTCCAAGTTGTTCAACGAATATTCTGGAAAATATTTTCGCTAGCAGCTTGAAAATCCCACTTGTTACGTATCTCGGGGTCCTGGATTTCTTGACTAACAAGCAGCTTTTTAAACAACTGATTTATTATAACCAGCGCCCGCCTTAACCATCCAGGCGTCCCGGACGAGTCAATCGTTTGGCGCCCTTTATTATATGATAATGATATAATATTTATGTATAATTATATATTAAAATAATAAAAGAAGTTAATTGGGTAGCACATTTGTTTTAAATTGCAGATAACTCTAAGCTTGTCTGGCAGTTGGTTGAACTCGAAACATGTTAAAACTTTACTTTTCTAGCTTTTTTGTCAGCAAATTCTTAATAAGACAAGCAAAATCTTGGTTTTCTGCAACTTGATTTTCAATGGACAGTGAGACCAAACTGGTCAATCTGGTTTGAGACATTGTAGACCGCAAGTAGGTTTCTTTCAATTTGAGTTTGGAAAAACTGCGTTCACCACTTGCAACAGTCACTGGTATTGTTAACAGAATACGCAACGATATCCAGGTGTTGGGATATAATTCTTGAAGGTTATGCTTCTTGATAAAGTTCAAGGCTTCAATAGGTGTTGCTTGATTGTCTTCAAGATAATGTTGCAGGCCTAAAATTTCACCACACAACAAATTGCCATCGATATCTGATTTAAAGTTGACAGTTAACTGTTCCTGCAATTTAGCACAATGTTTTAATAATCGTTCTTCATTTTGATTTTTTTGTATGTTAAACAAACTCCACGTCGTAGAAAAATCTTGCATCTGTTCAAATCTTTCTTTTATAGATATAAGCACGGTATCCAAAAGAGCATTAAAAATTCGCGGCGCCCCTGTGCTCCGGCGCCCTGGGCGACCGCCCGGGTCAACCACCCCTCCCCACACCCACCCCACCCCTAAAGCCGGCGCTGATTATAACCAAATATTTTCCAACATCACTATGAACTAAAATATTTCTCTCTATTACCAAATGTCCATAGAACTATATTCTACTATATGCCTTCTATGATCGCTTATATACACCAACACTAGCTCACTACTGGCTGAATTACCCTATGTGCGGCTCGCCTATTTATACTGTCCATAGGGATTCTAGACCTTTCTACATCGTTCCTATCACTTGTGGTTCTTTCTAGAAATATAATTTCAGAGTGTTTGCTGTTACCAACTCAATTTACAAGATGCCTGCGACCATAAAAGTAAACAGGTTCATAAAGTTAATATTATTTCTGAACATTATAACGTCTGGGTTTGACATGATTAAGGAATAATTAAAAGGCATTCACTACCAGACAATTGTTTTATTCTTAACCCTACACGTTTCGGCCCATTATTGAGCCATCTTCAGGGGTTTAGACTGATTCCTGTATCAGTTACAGAAAAGTGCTATACGAAACATTGCCAAAGTTTGGTTTTTCATCCATTATCTTCAGTATGCCAAACAAGAACTGCATAAAACAAGAAAGCAGGAACATCACAAGACTTGAAGTAATCAGAGGATGAATGTAAATGACGCTTATTTTCTAGTTTTTAATTTTATCAGACGACAAGATGGAGTCTCTAACATGGATCTTCAGGGACCTGATTGTGAAATGCATTTCGACAGAGACTCCATCTTGTCGTCTGATAAAATAAAAAAAATAAAAAATAAGCATAATTTACATTATATATATATATATATATATATATATATATATATATATATATATATATATATATATATATATATATATATATGTGTGTGTGTGTGTTTGTGTACACTATGTACTAAAACTAGTAAAAAGACACGTGTTTTGCACTGGCAATGCTCTAAGACATTTTTAGCATGCATGAACAAACGTCATTGCGAGCCAATGGTGGTAATGGCGTCGGAGCAGTAGATGAAGGTGTGTAGCGCGCTTGCGCGGAACGGCGACCGCAGGGCTGCAACCGCCAAATTTCAAAATGGTATATTTACTTATATATGCTTCTTAGTATCTTACCTTCTTGAACCTATTACATTCTTGCATTAATTTTAAAATTTCTGCTGTATGGCTTCCCTGATCCTAGTTTTTTCCTGTCCGGTACTTTTCCGCAGCTGCTTTTAAACTGTTAGTTATTTCTTTCTATGCAGATATTTCGTTTTTCGGATTAACCTTGTAGATTTCTTTAAATTTTTCCAGTTTCTTTATGTCTCTTAGTTTGTGTACATTCCATTTCCTCTGCCTCTATATATATATATATATAGTAGCAAATTATGATCGTTATCTATATCTGCTGCAGGATATGTGTATCTGATTTCTTCACAGTACTTACAACCACTTTCCATTTCTTTATCTATGAAAAATTCACTGCCCCTGAAGTATTCTTTAAGTTTTAGAAAGTCTGTAGTCACTTAGTGCCAGATTTGGCGGGCAAGGTGGATGTTCTAATAGTTCAAACCCAGCAATGTTGACGGCAGACATTGTAATAACTTATTTTGAGTTGGTGCATTGCTTAAATGAAAGCGCCACCTTTCCTGAAGACAACTGAACCCTAAATTTTCAAGGTAAGAGGGGAGCCACTGTGTCTTTATTTCATAATACTTTCATTTGGTTTCATAATGATTTAACTTAAGTTTAATTAGTTACAACTGTCAATAAATATACTTTGTACCAGTCTAACCACTGACAAATCAAAAGATGGAGCAATGTTTGACTACATCACAAGAGCAGCCCCAAATGTGTCAGCAAAACCTTTGTGATGTACCAGTAAACTTTTTTTATAGGTACTAAATCAACCACTGCTTTCTGCTCAACTCTTAAGCTCATGCAGATTGATTATTATTTAACCTAAAAATGTCACACTTTTAAATAAATATATACCTAACATTGAAATGTCAAAATATAATAACTATAGAGTACCTGTAAATACAGCAGAGGTGTAGCAAAAGGATCCACCCTCGTATTGCACTGATATGTTTTGTCTCATGTTAGCATGCCAATTCTCACTGACATTGTTGCCAAAATAAAAACTAAAAATTCAAAAATCACATGCTTCTCGTTAGCGATTTTTTAAAATGAAAATTCGCTAACAAGGATAATGTGATTTTTGAATTTTTTGTTTTAATTTGACAATATATATATATATATATATATATATATATATATATATATATATATATATATATATATATATATATATATATAATTTTTTAATTCTGATTATGCATATTATATCACAATTACACTTCCTATTCCTTCCTAGTGCAGTGGTAAGAACGTGTGCCTCTGAACTCAAGGGTACTGAGTTCGGCTCTCAGTAGGAGATCATTTCACTTTTTCAGTACGTACTGTAGAATTAACATCAACTGAGGTGCAATTGCATTTAAGCAAGTTGATTGCCTACATGTTGTGCCCTTAAGAGGAAGTGTAGAGCCGTTGGTCCCATGTAGCATGCGATGTTGGACACGTTAAATATCCTTACCCTCTATACAGAAAGGCAGGGGTTCGAAAAAATTCCAGGAGTAAGGTGAAACTGCTTTCTGGCATTGGTGATAGGCCATAGTCGTGGAAATAGAAAAAAATATATCTTTTTAAACACTTTTTGAATACTACACCGGAGCACCTCAATTCTATTTTTTAAGATACTGATACAAATGTCTGAGAGTAGTTATCGACTATTTATCTTTCATAAGTTACCCATATATATTTGTTATTATTTATAATTGAAATACCATTTCCACAAAGAAACCATTGTCAATAAGGTAAACCTATATTTTTCTAAGCAAAAATATGAAATTTATATTTAAAATAACTGAGGCCTGTTAATAATAATTAATGTTGAGAAGTGAGGCTACTAACTCACCAAAAGGTATTTGTTATTTAAATAAAAACATGAAAATAAGTAGTGGGTCCTGAAACTATTCTCGTTACATTTTGAATACAATTTTTTTTTAATTATAAGAAACTAACTACACATACCTTCCACTAATTTGAGCTGAGTTACTGGCACAACTTCCTCATTGCCATAATCGATGTATCTTACTTTAGCTAAATCATTGTCACATACTTCAACAATCAGACTTCTGTACCACTGTCCATCACCTTCAAATAGTGCACAACAAGGCAAACTATTTTTTACCAACTCAGGTCCCATGGGGCCATTCATACTGCAAGACTCCTGCAGATCCATCATCAAACTGGCAAGCTCGTTTTCCTTGCTCTTTAACTGAACAAAAAACCTGCTGCAGCTAAAAACATAACTAACTCGCACAAGTTGACTGAAGCCTCGGTTCAGTGAAAGAGGTTCAGGGTATGCATTAACAGCAGCCTTATTCAGCACATCTAGAGCACTGGTCTTAGTTTCAGGATCGAGCAACTCACAGCGAGGAAGGGCTGTCCGTGTAGTGGTAGGAATGACTTTCATTAAAAGTAGACGGTTGTCAACAAACTGTTTGAAGGCACATTTCATTTCTAGAGTCACAGTGGATTTTTCAATGCCAGCAAGTGCAAATCGTACAGCCATAACTTTCGGAATGACATATTTAAAGGGAATTTGGTAGAGGGCCTCCAATGGGACAATCTCAGAGTTGCCAAAGTCTACATAGAAGACCTGTAAAGATATAATACTGGTTAAGAACAAACACGAGTGAAATAAATTATTAAAACAAAATTAACTTATAATTACAGCTACAAGAATTTATGAATGAAGTAAAATGAGGTTTTAGAGTACAGTCTAAGAGGGAAGTTATATTTTTTGTCTCCCTGTTTTGAAACCGTCATGTTAAATTTGTGTCTGGTAACTCCCATTGTGGTTCAATATATAATCAAAAGCCTGCACGCAGCAAGTACGTTATGGTAGTGAATTTTCATAGAAATGATCTGGCACAAAATATTTTATTATAACTTTTTTTTCTTGTAACATAGAAATCTAAATTTTGGTGTATACTTTACTTTTTATATCGTAAACCTACCTACCAAATTTGGTTATCATAGCTTTTATATTTTTTGAGATAAATTTTTTTTTCGAATAAAAACTCAAAATATTTTATTATAACTTTTTTTGCTTGTAACATAGAAATCTAAATTTTGGTGTATACTTTACTTTTTATATCGTAAACCTACCTACCAAATTTGGTTATCATAGCTTTTTTATTTTTTGAGATAAATTTTTTTTTCGAATAAAAACTCAAAATTTTCCAGGAAAACCTCGTCCGATTACCCTGACTAACGAACTATTATCTAAATTAATTTGTTTTTTGTTTTTGTCTAGGAAAATTTAAGATTAGCAAAATTTAACACTCTGTATAGGCAGGTTACATTAAGAATTACTGTGTTGCATTTTTCTTTATAGTGAGGAGTGTATAAAAATAGCTCCAGTGAATATGCAGCCAAAACCATGTGCAGAATTGAAGTATTTATGCACCAAAGTAGACCAATCTTTTTAGATAATAGTTAGCTTTATATGTCAGTTTGGCACTTTTCGACTTCAGTCAAATTTATAAAAAGGTTTTTTTATGTTTGTCATTTAATAATTAGTTTAGTAGCTCATGTTATATGTAAGTATTTTAAACTTTTATATTTTTCCCATGTAAATTGTAAACCTTTTTTTCTTTCCATGTTGTAGCCTTGAGAATGGAATAAATTTTTCCGAAAGCTCGGCCTATAATAAAGAGTTTTATTTTGCAACTGATGGCTTTCACACAATTTTTTGAGAAATAACACTATTACCGTCACGAAAAACTTAATACTATATATATATATATATATATATATATATATATATATATATATATATATATATATATATATATATATATATATATATATATATATATATATATATATATATATATATATATATATATATATATATATATATATATATATATATATATATATATATATATATATATATATATATATATATATATATATATATATATATATATATATATATATATATATATATATATATATATATATATATATATATATATATATATATATATATATATATATATATATATATATATATATATATATATATATATATATATATATATATATATATATATATATATATATATATATATATATATATATATATATATATATATATATATATATATATATATATATATATATATATATATATATATATATATATATATATATATATATATATATATATATATATATATATATATATATATATATATATATATATATATATATATATATATATATATATATATATATATATATATATATATATATATATATATATATAAACATATAAAAAATTAAAAATGACCCCGGATTTGGGTTCTAGGGGTCCTAGTTCGCACTCATTTGAAAACATTTTTGTAAAGTCTCACCATCGATACCTCTCTATTAGTGAATTTTTTAAAATAAAAATGCACTAATAATAACATATAGTTATGTGCTAGATAAGTATTTCGACAGCGAAGTTATCTTCATCAGTAGCTGTCGCTAACCTAACTGTATGGGCAAAATTAACCTATTTATATATAGCTAAACTATACACTAAAAATGATGTAATATCGGTGATGCAATACCAGATGATGATGCACCACTGATGGTGCAATAGGGGATGATGCAATACCGGAGGATGCAACACCAGATGACGTAACACCGTGTGACGTAATTGAAGGACTATTGTTGTGTCAGTAGATACGCCTAACCGGTTGTTGTGTCGATGTTGAAACCATTGTGCTATTTCAACAAGTCCTGAATTGACCGGACCCACGTCTGAATTCATTAAATTTTGAGGATTCACTTTGCAGATTTCTAAAATTTTCAAAGCATCTAACTTGCGATAATCCATGGCTACTTTCAATAACTTAAGATTGCTATCGCCTACCTTATGTCCCGAGTCAATCATATGTGAGGCAATGCTACATTTTTCTGCTCTATTAAATCTGAAATGAGCTATATGTTCTTTAAATCTTGTTGTTATTGATCTTCGCGTGCCCAATATATATTTTCTCGCAATTATTGCAAGATATTTGATAAATGGCCCGATTTTTGTTGGAATTCCTTTGGCCCACCCAAAAGGTTCTTTAAATTATCAACTTTATAAACAACTCTCAAGTCATTATCTTTGAATATTTTCTCTAGCCCTTTTGTAAGAAAAGGATAGAAAGGATGTACAGCCAACTTCGGATTCAGGCTTCAATGTCGTAATGTTACTTATCGACATTTTCCACCTATACTTAGAAACTAATCTATACACAATGTCTGGAGAGAAACAGTTACAATTCGCAATATCTATAAATTTGTTCATCTCTGAATTGTACGGCTTACTGCTCAAAGGAAAACTTAGTAACCTCTGAACATGAAAGCTTAAACTCGAGATTTTGTGACCGAAAGGACAATTTGAATCTGATGGTATGAAGCGATTTGTAGAATTTTCTTTCCCATAAATATCAAATTCTAACCTATCTATATTTTTGATGATGAGAGTGTCAACAAAGGGTAATTGGTTGTTGTTCTCCATTTCGTAAGTACACTTGATTGAAGAGAATCTACTGTTCAACTTATTAACAAAATTATTTATGTTGTCTTTACCGAGGTCAAATATGGCAAAAATATCGTCGACATATCTCAACGCTGCCCTTGGAAAATACTCCACCACTCCAGCAAGGTCATTCTCAAATCGGCTCATGAAGAGTTCGGCAACGAAGGAAGACAATAGGTTTCACATTGTGGTTCCCTCTGTCGATAAAACTTCCTGCAGGATCAAAAGAAACTCTCAGACATGCATAATAAAGTTAACTCAATATATTCCTCCACCTGCATGTCCGATAGCTGGTTATCATGAAGCATGTTCCAAAGATACTAAAGAGCAATGCTGATAGGGATGCTGGGGAACGACTTGACATCAAAAGAGATCGGTACTTCATTTGGTTTCAATTTAATGTATTTGATTCTCTTAATGAATTCAATAGAATTCTTCACAGAAAAATTAGGAGGTTGAACTTCCAAAGTACTGACCTCTATCGATAACCATTTGGAAAGTTCATAAGTCGGGTAACCAATACCAGAGACTGTTGCTCTCATTTCGTTTCCCGGATGATTAACCTTCGTGAGGCAAAACATGCAAGACAAAATTGGATTGGATAAGGTGACCCTTCTCCTGGTTTTCTCATTTATTAAATTAACGTAACTTTTGGCTGTACTTTTAAACCGAGTTATCATACCAGGAAGAGGGCCTTTTGTTGTTTCCCAATAAGTACCGGTTCTGTGGAGATTTTTCACTCTATCAAAGTATTCGGCCTTATCAAGAATAACAATTTTGTTGCGTTTATCTGCTTTTAAATAGAAACAATTTTTCCTCCTGAAATCTCTTACAGTTCGCATTTCGCTTTTCGACTGTTGATTTCTCAATTTTGAAATCTGATTTGAAAGGCAACTTTTGGATAATTTTCGTGTGGAGTTTTTAGTTTGCTCGCCAAGAAACCTGATTGAGGCCTGTGACTGGTGAGGTCACGGGTGGGGGAGCATAGTTCAAAGCAAGTTCAACCTCCTAGTTTTTTGGTGCAAAAGTCAATTTAATTCATTAATAGAATCAAAGATATTAAGTTGAAACGAAATAAATTACTTATTGAGAGATTTTATATTGACAAAGTATAGAAGAAGTCTCAATACTGAGTTGAATAAAAATTCCATTAATGATACTTATACAGTTAGAAAAGGTCAAAAGGGGAGTCAACCTATTATAGTGGAATTTGCCTCATTTATTGACAAACGCTTAGTTTTATCACAGGCTAGTAAATTAAAGGGAACTAGCATATATATATATATATATATATATATATATATATATATATATATATATATATATATATATATATATATATATATATATATATATATATATATATATATATATATATATATATATATATATATATATATATATATATATATATATATATATAATTAAAAACAATCTAACACGTCAACAGCTTAGTAAACAAAAGATTCTTGGGAAACACTTAAAAGTAGCTAGAGAAAAAAAAGCGTATATGAGAGAAGGTATATTATATGTTAACAAAAATCGCTATAAGGCAGGTGACCTGGAGGACATAGAAGTGTTTGAGAATATAAAGGAGGACCCTAAATCAAACAGTGCTCCACCTACTCGAACTGTAAGTCAGAGAAGTAGCGGTGAACCCATTGAGTATATATATATATATATATATATATATATATATATATATATATATATATATATATATATATATATATATATTGTATACACATATAAAAATTGAAACTGACCCTGGATGTGTTCTAGGGGGGCTAGTTCATGCTCATTTGAAGACATTTTTTCAAAATTCTAACTTTACAATCTCATTCGTTAATTTATATATATATATATATATATATATATATATATATATATATATATATATATATATATATATATATATATATATATCTGACCAATTCACTAAAAAGGGTTATGCTTCAAAGTACTTTAGTACTTCACTTACTTGATAAATTATCAATATTTTTAATTATTTTCACTCATTAAATTCAATCTGAAGTAAAAAGTGGCAAAGTAATGTAAAATTCACACAGCCGAACAGTGCTAGAAGCACATGCAAATATGTGCAGGTGCTTCGGAGCACATGCAAATATGTGCACATTCTTGTTGTATCAACCTTGAAGATTACCTATTTTTTAGTATTCTACTATCTAAATAATGTAAAAATTAGAGTTCAAAAATATCTTACTTTAAATTGACTGTCCACTTCATTTGTAACAACTGCCCGACAAATATGACTATCTTCAATACACCTTGCCACACATACAGTGCCAGGTAATGGAACTTCTTCAATGGGCTTTAATGGCATTGAGTTAATATCATTCATTAGCTTAACTAGAACATCCTCAGTCTGCTTAAGTTGTATTGAAAAATGACATGGTCCATCAGATATATAAGACACATAAACAGGATGCTGTGTGCTAGGCTCTAATGTGAAGGCTTTGTAGGTCAAAAGAGTTTGAGGTGCCTGCAACGGGGGCACACTAGCAATCATAGATGACTGTGTTGGAGCTGGAACTGTTTGTCTTGACAACATTGTTAACAAAACTGCCTCTTGGGTATGTAAAGAGGTTCTTGACATTAATCCTCTACTAATTAAGCTTACAGCCACATCTTGATTCCCAATGTACAATCTAACACAGTAATGTTTGACAGCCTGAGCTACTACCATGTAGTGCACCTCTGCATACCTGATCTCACGAACTATTTCCTGGAATAGTGATTCGTTCCATTCGCCAGTTAGACAAACGGCCTCCGCTAACAAAAAGGAACTAGCAAGAGGTGGCAATGAGATAAAAGATGTTGTAAAGTTTTGTACAGACCTCAGATTGTGACATGGTACCACATCTTTGTTACCGTAGTCGAGGAAACTAACTTCCACCAATCCATTGATTAGCTGGTCTGTTCCAACTATTCTAGCCCTATAGTACTTATTGTCTTTGTACTTGGCACAACACAACACTCCAGTCTGGAGATTATCTACGCTGAGAGTACTAAAGCCCTGTTCGAAATGTGGCGTTGTTTTCTGTAAAGCCTGCTCCACATTTATAGCTGTCGACTTATCCACTTGCCCCCACACTTTTAAAAAGGGACCTTCCTTCTCCACATGTGTTACGTACAAAAAAATCGTTTTGTCCATTGCTATTTGTAAATATGTCCTGTTATCTAATAAATCGCAAAGGTTAATTTTTCAACATGATGTTAATTCTATACACAATCAGCATATAAAGGCATAATTCTTAACAATTAAGTATCTAATTATCTTATTTACCGAAAACTGGTAAATGCCGAAGTGATTAAAAATTATATTTGATGCCGAAACGAACACGAACACAGAACACAACACAGAGAAAGTACAGAGGACAGCAGAGAACATTCAGGCTTGGGAACACAAAAATGACATCTCAAGACAAAATACAAATGATGCTTGACGATAATAATAATATTGGTGCTTGACCTTGACTATTGGCAGCAGTGTCGGGATGAAATATAGAGGGAAAAGCAAATAAATGAGGAGCGTCTCGCGACTGTGAAAACTCGGTTGCGTTGATCATGCGCACTTCGCAGAATAATTTAAGTAACGACATAAAAGACCTCCCTGAGGTGCTATTTACACACGATCCACCCAACTAACCTTCTGACCTGCCCTGATATCAGTTTGCCGAATTAAAAGCTAAAAGGGAAAAGAAAATCAACCCTGCCATTCACGTGAGCATAATGTGATTTTCCTTCCCCTTTTTCTTTCTTTTGGCATCTGATTAGGCAAACTGATGTCAGGAAGGTCAGTTGGGAGGATTGTGTGCACGTCAGGGAGGTCTTTTATTTCGTACCTAATATATTCTACGAAGTGCGCATGATTAGTGCAACCGAGTTTTTCCTGTGGAGAGACGCTCGTAATAAATGCATTGATCTTAGACAAGGAAGAAAAGGACCACTCATAGCGGCCAGAAAGTGAAGCCAAGAAGGACCAAACTAAACCCCACCATAGTCGTCTCGTCAACAGTGGCAGAGGGTTTGTTTGAGAGTAGTATTCCATACTGTTTAAAAATAAATTATCAATATAAATAAGAAGTCTGCTTAAGTTTATTATCTATTACAAATTACTAATTGGTTTTTAATCAAGAAACAGAAGAAAATATACAAAAGTAAAAAGAAAATTATTATCTACTATGTGAAAACTGGAACCTGTGATGAGCACTCATAAGTACACTTGGAGAACACCCAAATCATCACAATACATATTTCAGAGATCTTACGATCGTTTCGTTGACAATGTCAACATCTTTAAAGGAAGAAAAATTGTCAACGAAACGATCGTAAGGTCTCTGAAATATGTATTGTGGTGATTTGGGTGTTCTCCAAGTGTACTTAGAAAATTATTATATTTAGGTAGGTACGTGCAATTTATGCAATGACTAATATTATGTCTAACTAATTAATACCTAAGCTACGATATATATATATATATATATATATATATATATATATATATATATATATATATATATATATATATATATATATATATATATATATATATATATATACTTCCAAAACATAAGTCTGGATACAGCAAGTGCGTTATGGTAGTGAATTTTCATAAAAATATTTTAATAGCAAATATGTTGGAGTGGGATGCGATGTGGTGAAAATTGACATTTTTCGTAAAAACTCGAGTAATATAACGTTTTAGGATTTATTTATTAGAAAACTTTTAATTTCATCAATCATCTGGTATTCTGTGCTGAAATTAAATTAGGGATTGAATGTGTGTGGGTAGAAGATTGTTGACAAAACATTCGAAACTCATTTTAGCTAAAATGGCGTAAACAGTCTCCAAACATATAGAAAACTTGATTCTGGAACGAATTTTTTTTGTCTGTCGGCATGTAAGTCTGTCTGTTAATAGGCGCAATAACTTTCGAACGAATTGAGATATCATCTCCAAATTTGGTATCCAGTTAGCACCCGATAAAGGAACGCTTCGAATTGTTTTTGGGTAAGATCGCTTCAGTGGGTAGGGTATAAATATGGAGTGACTTGGTGAAAATTTAAATTTTTCGATAAAGCTGGAGTAATATAACCTTTCAAAAATTTATGGGTACAGGAATACAGATATTTTCTTTGTGGGCAAGTCATGGGCCCTAAATTCATTTCATGAGAATGTCTTTCTGGAGAGAATAAATTACCACAGCTATGTGGAAGTTATGATTCAATTTACAGCACAATTTTTAATTTGCTTATGTATATGTATGTCATGTTTTTTAAAAATCATTACCATTTTTAACCGACGATAAAGAAGTGTGGACGCAGCAAGTGCGTTATGATAGTGAATTTTCATAGAAATGATCTGGCACCAAACATTTTTTTAAATTAAATACCTACAACTCTTTTGCTTCTGACATAGAGATCTAAATTTTGGTATATAGTTTAATTTTTATAACGTAAAGCTACTATATATATATATATATATATATATATATATATATATATATATATATATATATATATATATATATATATATATATATATATATATATATATATATATATATATATACATACATATATATATATATATATATATATATATATATATATATATATATATATATATATATATATATATATACAGGGTGTTTACGGAAATCGGGAACAATAGCTATCTTCGTTATTATTTGAGCTACAAAGTCGGTTAAATGGGCAAAGTTGACCAACTGAACATCACGCTTCTGAATATGTCACGGATATCTGGATTGCACAACAACTGTCAAATCTGTTGACATAACCTCAATTCTTTTAAATGGAACGATACGAATATTTTGCGTTCAATCGACTCAGGGCAAGCGATTCTGTACGCACACATAATAGTCTTTTCATCCCAGTACAATATTCCGAAGATAACTTGTTCCGAAACGTTGCCAATTGTAGGTGTTTACGGAAATCGGGAACAATAGCTATCTTCGTTATTATTTGAGCTACGAAGTCGGTTAAATAGGCAAAGTTGACCAACTGAACATCACGCTTCTGAATATGTCACGGATATCTGGATTGCACAACACCTGTCAAATCTGTTGACATAACCTCAATTCTTTTAAATGGAACGATACGAATATTTTGCGTTCAATCGACTCAGGGCAAGCCGTTCTATACGCACACATAATAGTCTTTTCATCCCAGTACAATATTCCGAAGATAACTTGATCCCAAACGTTGCCAATTGTAGGTGTTTACGGAAATCGGGAACAATAGCTATCTTCGTTATTATTTGAGCTACAAAGTCGCTTAAATGGGCAAAGTTGACCAACTGGACACCCCGCTTCTGAATGTGTCACAGATATCTAGATTGCACAACACCTGTCAAATCTGTTGACATAACCTCAATTCTTTTAAATGTAACGATACGAATATTTTGCGTTCAATCGACTCAGGGCAAGCCATTCTGTACGCACAAATATTAGTATTTCCATTCCAGTACAATATTCCGAAGATAACTTGATCCCAAACGTTGCCAATTGTAGGTGTTTACGAAAATCGGGAACAATAGGTATCTTCGTTATTATTTGAGCTACGAAGTCAGATAAATGGGTAAAGTTGACCAACTGGACACCCCGCTTCTGAATGTGACACAGATATCTAGATTGCACAACACCTGTCAAATCTGTTGACATAACCTCAATTCTTTTAAATGGAACGATATGAATATTTTGCGTTCAATTGACTCAGGGCAAGCCGTTCTATACGCATACATATTAGTATTTCCATCCCAGTACAATATTCCGAAGATAACTTGATCCCAAACGTTGCCAATTGTAGGTGTTTACGGAAATCGGGAACAATAGCTATCTTCGTTATTATTTGAGCTACGATGTCGCTTAAATGGGCAAGGTTGACCAACTGAACAGCCCGCTTCTGAATGTGTCACAGATATCTAGATTATGATACGTAATACGGAATCGTATATAGGAAACAGAGTGTATGTGTACGATACAAACTCTATGAGCTGAATGACGTATAATAAAACAAAAATATATTTAGCACGTGTACGTTATTATTATTACTTCTTCAAGGCCGCGGACGTGCCCTGAGGGGAAAAACAAACTATAGGGCATCTACGATTCCATCACATACCACGCTAAATATAAATATAATATACCGTTCTTAATTTGAAAACGTAATCGGATGATCATTCCGAATATTATTTTATATGAATCCGTATGATCCGAATATTTACAACGCTAGCACAATTAATTAAGACCAGCGGAGTCAACTTCCAGGTTATGCGATGGGCAGAGCGCGAGCGTAAACGCTTCTCTGTAACAAACAGATACGTATGGTCAGATTAAACTATGAGAGAGAGAGAGAGAGAGAGAGAGAGAGAGAGAGAGAGAGAGAGATGGCTTTTAATTTTAAATACAGTGAACGTGAAGAATGGGAAGCTTAATGTTTATACATAATGAAACGTCGGTCTAGATTGTTTTTAGACAAATTGAATAACTGTTATTAATTTTTTTTCTTTATTAGTATAAATTCGCATGCTGATATTTAGCGCTTCGGACGCAAACTTTGTCTTGGTATTAATAAAGAAATGGTCCAAGGCTGACATTTTACAAAATTGTTAGTTACACAACGCTATCTATCAAATTTTGTGCAAATTAGAGTCGTCGTGACACCATATTACCTGGTCCTGCGCCGAGATGGCGTCCCTGTCGTATCTCTTACAATCTGTGACCCTTTTCAATAACTTCCATTGCTTAGATTTTTATCTACGATTTATTTAAATATCATAGCGGTACAGATAACGTCATTTGTTTTTGTCCAACAGTGTAGATATTGGATTACAGAATCTGAAGTGATGTCGAGGATTGTTTTATTATTAATTTCGTATAACTTTATTTTCCTTTGATCAAACGATTTGAAAATTGGTACACAATTTTGTGTCATTTTCAGTTGTAAATTTTTGTTTCAATCACTTAGAAAATTTGAGACATATTGCGTTTTAAAAAATATTTTTTAATTTTTTATTAAGAAAAATTGGCCGTTAGGATTTGATGAACAAACTCATCCAAGCCAATAGCATAATAAGGGTAATTCCCAAATTTGTTCCAAATCATTGAACTATTTTTTAGTTACTGGGATGGAAAGACTATTATGTGTGCGTATAGAACGGCTTGCCCTGAGTCGATTGAACGTAAAATATTCGTATCGTTCTATTTAAAAAAATTGAGGTTATGTCAACAGATTTGACAGTTGTAGTAAAATCCAGATATCCGTGACATATTCAGAAGCGGGGTGTGCAGTTGGTCAACTTTGCCCATTTAAGCGACTTCGTAGTTCAAATAATAACGAAGATAGCTATTGTTCCCGATTTCCGTTAACACCTACAATTGGCAACGTTTGGGATCAAGTTATCTTCGGAATATTGTACTGGGATGGAAAGAGTATTATGTGTGCGTATAGAACGGCTTGCCCTGAGTCTATTGAACGTAAAATATTCGTATCGTTCCATTTAAAAAAATTGAGGTTATGTCAACAGATTTGACAGGTGTTGTGCAATCCAGACATCCGTTACATATTCAGAAGCGCGATGTTCAGTTGGTCAACTTTGCCCATTTAACCGACTTTGTAGCTCAAATAGTAACGAAGATAACTATTGTTCCCGATTTTCATAAACACCTACAATTGGCAACGTTTGGGATCAAGTTATCTTCGGAATATTGTACTGGGATGGAAATACTATTATGTATGCGTATAGAAGGGCTTGCCCTGAGTCGATTGAACGCAAAATATTCATATCGTTCTATTTAAAAGAATTGAGGTTATGTCAACAGATTTGACAGGTGTTGTGCAATCTAGATATCCGTGACATATTCAGAAGCGGGATGTTCAGTTGATCAACTTTGCCCATTAACCGACTTTGTAGCTCAAATAATAACGAAGATAGCTATTGTTCCCGATTTCCGTAAACACCTACAATTGGCAACGTTTGGGATCAAGTTATCTTCGGAATATTGTACTGGGATGGAAATACTATCATGTGTGCGTATAGAACGGCTTGCCCTAAGTCGATTGAACGCAAAATATTCGTATCGTTCCATTTAAAAAAAATGAGGTTATGTCAACAGATTTGACAGTTCTAGTAAAATCCAGATATCCGTGACATATTCAGAAGCGGGATGTTCAGTTGATCAACTTTACCCATTTAACCGACTTTGTAGCTCAAATAATAACGAAGATAGCTATTGTTCCCGATTTCCGTAAACACCCTGTATATATATATATATATATATATATATATATATATATATATATATATATATATATATATACATATATATATATATATATATATATATATATATATATATATATATATATATATATATATATATATATATAAACATATAAAAATTGACCCCGGATATGGGTTCTAGGTGTCCTAGTTCACGCTTGTTTAAAGATTTTTTTTTTAATTCAATATTCGGAATCATCCTATTAGTAAATTACTTATTTCACATCGTCACAACGTCGATACATATAGAAAACGTGATTTGGGAACGAATTTTTTTAGTCTGTTGGTCTGTATATCTGTCTGTTTGTAGCCACGATAACTTTAGAACAAATTGAGCTGGCGTCTTCAAATTTGGTATCCAGTTAGCACCCGACAAACGAACGGTTCGGATTGTTTTGGGGTAAAAGCTTTCCAGGACGTTTGGCATGAATGGGCGGGGTGATTTGGTGAACATTTGAATTTTTTGGTTAAAACTTGAGTAATATAACGTGTTAAGGTTTTTTTATTAGAAAACTTTCAATTTTATTAAACATCTGGTATTCTGTGCTAAAATTAAATTAGCGGTCGAATGAGTCGAATGAGTGGGGTGGAATATCAGAAATTTCGATTTTGTTGTTGTTAAAATGGCGTAGAAAGTATTAAAACATATAGAAAACTTGTTTCTGGAACGACTTTTTTGTGCCTGACCGTCTGTCAGTCACTCGGTCGGCCTGTACGCCTGTCTGTTAGTAGGGGGAATAAGTTTCGAACGAATCGAGATACAATCTTCAAATTTATTATCTAGTTAGCATCCGACAAAGGAACGCTTCGAATTGTTTTTGGGTAAGATCACTTCAGGGGGAAGGGGATAAAGGCTGGGTGATTTGGTGAAAATTGACATTTTTTCGTTAAAACTAGAGTTGTATAACGTGTCAGAAGTTTATAGGTACATAAATATGATTATTTTCTTTCTGGTCAAATCATGGACCCTAAATTTATTTCATGAGAATGTCTTTCTGAGGAGCGTAACTTAACACAGCTATGTGGAAGTTATGATTCAATTGGGAGCACTAGTTTTTCTACGAAAATTCACTAAAGAGAAGCAGGTTCTATGTTCGTTTATATATATATATATATATATATATATATATATATATATATATATATATATATATATATATATATATATATATATATATATATATATATATTTGTGTGTGTGTGTGTGTATATATGTATGTATGTATGTATGTTCACCGATATTTTCGTCAATTGTGGACCAATGAAAAAATACACTTTTTTGTTTAAAAGCGCATACTCCTGAGGTGATCCTATTTTCATCAAGTCAGGATCTGATGATGGGCTCTCAGAGAAATTGAAGGAAATCGTCAAAAAAAATTGTATGTATGTTCACCGACATTTTCGTCAATTGTGGACCAATTTTTGAAAAACTTTTTCTGGTTGAAAGGGTATACTCCTGATGTGGTGGTCTTATTTTCACCAAGTTAGGATCTGATGAAGGGATCTCAGGGTAATCGAGGAAAATCTCTTATAATCTATGTAACTTAAGGTTGCACTAGTAATACAGCTCTTTATGTGTATATTAGGTATAGCACTTTTCTAATACCGTACTCACTATAGGTATGTGTATTTACATTCAAAATGGAAAAAATAAACAGACTTAAAAAAAATTAAACGACTCCAAAATAGGCACTAAAAACCGGAAAATAACTAGCTTACAGGTTTAATTCAAAAGACAAAAATTAATGTAAATGAAATTATATTATATGCGCTACCTACTTATCTGTATGCAGTCGGTGCCAAGCCCGAAACACAATAATACTTAGCGATATAAACAACTTAATTAATAACGGATTATAATTCTAATGAAATACCTAAATATGTTGTTAATGATCAAAATCAACCCACACTCACCCATTCCGTCGCGTGCGCGGAGAAACTTACGATGTGGCGGGACTGGACCGAGCCTATCTACCTACTACCTAATTGACTTGCAACCGACCTCAAACAGATAAGTAGGTAGCGCACATAATAATATTTCATTTAAATTAACTTTTGTCTTTTGAATTAAACCTGTAATCCTGTTATTTTTCGCTTTTTAGTGCCTATATTTTGAAGTCGGTTTAATTATTTTTTTAAGTTTGTTTTTGATATCTAAAAAAACTAATGTTAAGACCTTAGTTTTACATGAAAGCCTGGACCTTGACCTGATTTTCAACATTATAGTTTCCACCTATGTTAAGGCATTTTATATCATATCGTGCGACCAATCCTGAATTCCATCCTCATAGAAACCTGCCGCACCTTATTTGGTAACTGCTCCAGCACAGTCGCTTTTGATTCGTTGAGGTCATCGTAGCGCCGGCCGCTGACTGGAAATGTGCTTATCTTTAAATGAAAAACAAATTATAATAATCACTGGGTGCAAGTTGTTCCCAGATTCCAGCCACATAACACCTAACGTGATGAGATCATGGATTTGACATTCGATGAGGCGCGTGTGTGAGAGTGCATTGCGCGCAAATGCGCTAACCCATTTTCTTACCATATTCCATCCTTAGATTAAGCAATTATCTAATCAAGGATTCCATCGGTCCTAAGGGTTTTCACGTAGATAAATGCTTTATCTATGCTTTACTCCATAACGTTCACAAATCTGCAGATGAGTTTCGGGCGGTTTCACAGCATGATACTGTCACATCCGTCTCTATGAGAATTGAGTTTATGAACTTTGTTACTTCTATGATCAGAGGCGGCTTGTAAAGTGTGTTGGTGACAGCGAACGCTCTGGAATTATATTTCTATAAGTAACCAGAAGTGACAAGTGTAGAAGGCCTAGAATCTCTATGGACGGTATAAATAGACGAACCGCACATAGAGTGAGTCAGTTCAGTATTGAGTTAGTGTTGGTGTAAAATAAGTGATCATATAGTATTAAGTGAATTAGTGTAGTGTGAATTAATAGAGGCGAGAATCCAGACAGCACAGACACATTCTGAGAATATACCAGGAATGTTTCGAAAGAATATTCAAACATCCCCAGAACATTCTTACAAGTTACAATATATATTCATAGAACATTCTATGAACGTGACAATGGGACATATTCTGTCATACTAATAAGGTTCTCAGAATATTATTTACAATATTCTTAGGAGCTCCCAGTATGTTCCGAAAATGTCCCACGAACCTTTAATGAATCTTCCCAAACTTGTCATATTTATACTTATGGGAACATTGCTTTTTATTAAGATATATAGGGTGTTCGCATAAGAACCGACACAGAGCAGGGATATTTAGGGGAACCTAAAATATGGTGATTTAATGCAACATACCCCCATACTAAGTAGCACCCCTAAGAAGTTATAGACCTTGGGTTAATGGGTTTTAATTTTTTTTAAAATCAATATCTCAGTAATACTACCTGGTTCCGCACTGAGATGGCGTCCCTGTCGTACATTTCCCAATGTTATACACTCTGACATCTTGCAATAATGAAGTAAGTTCCATTGTTTATATTTTTATCTACCATTTATCTAAATAGAATAGCAGTGCAGGTAACGTCATCTGTTTTTGTCCAACATTGTAGATATTGCATTATAGAATCTGAAGTGATGTTGAGGATTATTTTAATATTAATTTCGAATAACTTTATTTTCCTTTGATGAAAAGACTTGAAGATTCGTACACCACCACGCATGCCTTAGTTCTCTTAAGGTGTAAATTTTCGTTTCAATCACTTAAACAATTTGCGTTTTAAAAAATATTTTGTTAAGTTTCCGGTAAGAAAAATCGGCTGTTATGATACGATGAACAAACTTATCCAAGCCATTAAGAGAATAATTCCCAAATTTGGTACAAATCAGTGAAGTATTTTCTGAGTTATCAGTTGGAGTTTATGTGTATATATATATATATATATATATATATATATATATATATATATATATATATATATATATATATATATATATATATATATATATATATATATATATGAAGAAAATGACAACTTCTTGTCTCAACTGTATATAACTATGAACAAAAATTGGAAAAGTAATCTTGCATAATAATTACAAAAATATATTTTTACGAAAATTCCTAAAAAAAAAATGTACACGAAAATTTGTTACACAAACATTTTTGCACTTACACTTGGGTTCCAGATTCCTAATTCGCGCTCATTTGAAGAAATTTTCCGAAAGTCTCACCATCGATACCTCTTTATTAGTGAATTTTCTTAATGAAATCAATCACTAATAAATATCGCTTTTATTATCTAAATTATAATTATTATTACACCCGACAACCATCAGAAAAGGGCAAAGTCTAGCAGAGCTATTCACACTCAACCCCAACTGTCAGTGGAAACAAGGCACATTATACACAACTTAAGCAAAGAAAAACAACAAATACAATTAACAAGTAAATCTCAAGTAACATCTAAATAAAAAAAGGTTCAGGATGCAGCAATGCGTTATGGTAGTGAATTTTTATTAAATGCTTCAAACTTGAATAACTCAATTTTGTATAAACTTAGAAAATTGAATTTTGGTACGTAGTAAGGTCTTTCGCAAGGCAACATATCCACCAAATTTCATTATAACTTTGTAATTTTCTAAGAAAAAAAAATGTTTCTAAAGAAAACTCAAAATTTGAATAACACAATTTTCTATAAACTTAGAAAGTTGAATTTTGGTATGTAGTAAGGTCTTTTCTAAGGCAACATGTCCACAAATTTGATTAAAATAGCTTTGTAATTTTCGGAGAAAAATTTTTTTTAGAAAGAAAACTCAAAATTTTCCTGGAAAACGAACTCATCTAAGCCATTAATAAAAGAAAGACACTTGCTGAGTTTCATCGAAATCGATTAATTATTTTTTGAGTTATCGGTTGGATATATATATATATATATATATATATATATATATATATATATATATATATATATATATATATATATATATATAAATTGAAACTGACCCCGGATATGGGTTCTAGGACTCGAAGTTCGCGCTCATTTGCAAAAATTTTTGCAAAGTCTCACCATCGACACCTCTCTATTAGTGAATTTTTTTAAATAAAAATTCACTAAAACGCCTAAATTTCTGGGGAGTCGCAACTAAACGCCAAAATTTAAACTAAGAATGGAACCACCCAAAACACCCTACCATCAATGCTCACCACATGGAAACCAACCTCTACCTATTAGTGAATTTTCTTTAAAAAAATTCACTAATGAGGAGATCCGTGTATATATATATATATATATATATATATATATATATATATATATATATATATATATATATATATATATATATATATATATATATATATATGTGTGTGTGTGTGTGTGTGTGTGTATGTATATATCGTACCGATAACTCAAAAAATAATGGACCGATTTTGATAAAATTTTGTGGGTGCTTTTCTTTTGCAAGTGGCTTGGATAGATTTGTTAGCCAGGAAAATCAGCCCAGGTTTTCCTGGAAAATTTTGTGTTTTTTTTCGAAAAAAATTATAACTCTCGAAATAACAAAACAAGCGCAACCAAATTTGGTACGCGAGTTTATATCATTATAGGTAAATTACCTGCCAAAATTTAGCTCTATAAGAGACAAAAAAGTTAGGGGCATTTAAAAGAAAATAAATTGGGCTTTTCCTCACAACGTCAAAGTCGCGATTTAAAACGTCAAAATTGGCAACATTTAGGCAAAGAACTTGAAACTAATACAGGCTATGGAAATAAAATGTCTTAAGAGGAATGTTTTGCAAACCCTGAAATCTTGGCTTCAACTGTCATTGTCTTTCATTTTACTAAAATATTTCCAGAAAATTCATTTCAAATAGACCCTTTCTCTGATGCTTTGGCAGTAGTCTTAGCTATAGAGTTTATCGTTTAGTGGTATATAATTTTTGTTGAATTTTCGTAAAAAATCAATAAGTTCAATATATCCATTATTATAAAAGATATAAAAAAATGTATACATTAATTATAGGGTGTCTTGAGCTACATCTTAAAAAAATATTTCTACAATCACAGGCTGGCCTATAAGTCGTTAGTGATACAAATTTTATTTTTTTAGTCGAACACACCTTATGTTATTGCATTTTCCATTGAAATATAATGCATGTTTGTAAAAAAAGAAATTCGGGATGCAGCAAGCGCGTTATGGTAGCGAATTTTGATTAAATGTTTCATATTTGAATAGCTCAATTTGCTATGAACGTATAAGGTTGATCAAGAAACGAGTTTTTTCGGGAACACTTCAAGTTTACTTTCAGAAATTTTTGTACATTTTTAAACAATAAAGTAATTTGATGAAATATTGCACATTGTCTTTACTATATAGGTTATACTGGCAACGAATTTGATGCCTGCTTTCTTAAAGACTTTTTGTTTGCTGAGCAAAAACAATTGTAATTTATACTTACATTTGTTAATATTGAACCTTTTAAATTCTTGAAATAGTCGATTATACAAAGAAATAGATTCATAGATAAAGCTACGTGTAAACATGGCTGTCCAATGATGTGGTACAACTAAATTTTCGTTAAATCTAGTTGATTTAGATTGAACACGTTTATGAGATGTAAACTTCTGTCTGAGAGATGAAGGTGCTGTAGGGTTATTCACAATTTTATATGTAAAAGCTCCCAGATAAAGTGGTCTTCTAGAGTTTATATTAGGACATCCGTTCTCTTGTATTTTATATGTAATTGGATCATGCTTTCTGACCCCATATATTAAATGGTAGCAACTTTTTTTGTACTTTCTGCACTCTATCCTTATTAAATTGGGTTAAACAAGAACCATAAAGGAAATCACAAAAGTTGAAGTGTGACAAGAGACTCACATAACAACTTCCTCGCTTTCTGGTCTAGTAAGAATCTGTTACAATATAGAAGCCTCAAGCCAGAATATGGTCTCCTGAGTGTGAGCATTAAATCATCTTCAAACCTTAAGTCACTATCAAAAACAAGTCCCAGATTCCTAGCCTTGTTCTTGAAAGGAATTAGATCATTGTCAATATGAATTTTAAAATTTTGGATAACAAATTGTTTGTTGACTTCATTTCGAGGTCGTTGACTTCATTTCGAGGTCGAGGCGTTTGGTGACAGAACCGAGGAAGGGTAGAGCATGGTTGCTGGGGTTGGCAAAAAGGACCCATTGTGGCCTACTTGCTTGGCGTTCGTCTCCCCAGCACTGCTACTACTACTACTACTACATGAGCATTAGATAATCTTCAAACCTTAAATCACTATCAAAAACAGTTTCCAGATTCGTAGCCTTGTTCGTGCAAGGAACTAGAACATTTTCAATATGAACTTTAAAATTTTGGATAACAAATTATTTGTTGTTTTTATTTGCAAAACACATGAGTTGAAATTTGCTCGGATTTAACATATTATGTTTCAAGGACTGATCTCGAACCGCTACTAGATCTTCATTAATGTATTGACAAGCTTGTAGGTAGTCTTAGTATGGAAAGTGATGATAATATACCTGAGTATTGTTCACATATGCCTGTATTTTGCACCGACTCAATATTAATATTTCAGAAGTATATATTATAAAACTTCTGGACGTAGCAAGTGCGTTATGGTAGTGAATTTTCATAAAAATGTTTTTAATAGCAAACATGTTTTTTTAAGAAAGCAGACATCAATCTATATAGTAGAAACAATGGCCATGTTTCATCAAAATAACTTTATCGTTTGAAAATGTACAAAAATTTCCGAAAGTAAACTTAAATTGTTCCAGAAAAAACTGGTTTCCTGGTCAACCTTATAGGTTAATAGCAAATTGAGCTATTCAAATTTGAAGCATTTATTGAAATTTCGCTACCATAACGCACTTGCTGTGTCCCGAACATAGGGCGTGTGCGATTAAAAAAAAATATATAATTTGAATCACCAACGACTTATGGGCCACCCTGTAATTGTGGAAATATTTTTTAAGATGTAGTTGAAGACACCCTATAATAAATGTATACCTTTTTTTTTCATAACTTGCATAATAACGGATATATGATTTTTTATGAAAATTTGACAAAAATGATATACCATTAACCGATAAACTCTATAGCCAACACTACTGCCAAAGCATCAGAGGAAGGGTCTGTTTTAAACGAATTTTTTGGGAATATTTTAGTAAAATGAAGGACAATGACGATTGAAACTGAGAGTTCAAGCTTTGTAAAGCATTCTTCTTGAGACATTTTCTTTCCATAGCTCATATTAATTTCAGGTTCATTGCCTAAATATTACCAATTTTGACATTTTAAATCGCGACTTTGACGTTTTGAGGAAAACCCAAATTTATTTTTCTTTAAATGCCAGTAACTTTTTTGTTCTTTATAACCTACAGAGCTAAATTTTGGTAGGTGGCTTACCTATGACGATATGAATCCGCGTACCAAATGTTGCCCTTACTTTGTTAATTCCGGAGATATAAATTTTTTTTGAATGAAAACTCAAAATTTTTCCGGAAAGCCTCGTCCGATTTTCCTCACTAACGAACTTATCCAAGCCATTTACAAAAGGAAGGTATGTGCCAAATTCAATCAAAATCGGCCCATTATTTTTTGAGTTATCGGTGTGATACATATATATATATATATATATATATATATATATATATATATATATATATATATATATATATATATATATATATATATATATATATATATATATATAAAACATATAAAAATTGAAACTGACCCCGGATATGGGTTATAGGGGTCCTAGTTCGCGCTCATTTGCAAAAATTTTTTCAAAAGTCGGGATCTCCCCATTAGTGATTTTTTTCTACGAAAATTAACTAAAAAGCAAAGGCCCCAAAATGGATCTCTGAGGTATTCCAGAGAGGACATCTGTATAGGTGGAAAAACTGTTATGAACCACAATTTGCATTTTTCTATCACCTAAATATGATTCGACCAGCAACCTTGATCACTAATCAAAACTATAATATCCGAGTTTGACACAGAGTATTTGGTGACTTATGGTATCAAAGCCTTAGAGTAGTCAAGCAGCAGAGCACAGTAATCAGTAAAGCATCATTAGCCTCCATAATGTCACTAGTGGCATTATCCAAAGCAGTGTTCATACTATATCCCCTCCTGAATCCACATTGTACAACGGGAAACAAATTCTTTGATTATACATAATTCTCTCACAAATTTTAGACAAAATTGGCAAAATACTAATGATTCTGAGGTCTGAGAATTCTTTAGGGTCATTTTGCTTAGGCAGTGGCATTTCATTAGCAATCTTCCACAACAGAGGAAAGTACTTCCTTTCAATACAAAAATTTATAATGAACAATAAATTTATTGGCAAAAGGACTGCAATAACAAAGCATGGCACAAGAAATGTTATCAGCCCCAGTAGAGTTAGTTTTAATACTGTGAACCTCCTCTTCACTAGCAAGTGTAAACACAAAGGAGTTTGCTTCACAAATATTATTTTGACTATACAATTCTATCAAGTTGTCACAATTATTGTTCACATTTGGAAAAAAAAGAGCGAAATAATCAGCTATTTTTTGTGGGTCAGAAAGGTGAGATGGCAATTGGTTAGAAGAGCCATGAACATTCAAATATTTCAGTGCTGGCCAAGATTTATGTGGATTTATCCGCAAGTCCACTGACCGTAGATATCCCCTCTTTTCATTTCTAACAATCATGAGGGTATACTTACGAAGGTTTTTATAGACTTCCCAGTCTGCATTTATAATAGTTAATTTAATTTTTTAAGGTATCGTTCCTCTGCTTCATTAACAGCTTGAGATTATCTGTCAGCCATGGAGCAGGGGACTTTGGTACTTTTCTCTCCAAATTGGCGCATGTTTGTCAAACCGACTGAAAATTAATGCATTAAAAATATACAGCTTGTTATCAATGTCAATCTACACAAATAGGCTTCTCTGAAATGGTTCGTAATTCTTCTTTTTTGATGCAAAATTGTATATATCTATTTTGAGAGACGGCAAATGCAGTGACATACTTATTTTCCTTTCAAGGCCCTACTCTTTTTTCCCATTTTTTGACATAGAAAAACTGCATGTAAGCCTTGTGCAGGTGACATATACAACAATTTTCACAGTATTTGTAGTTTTTCATCATATATCTTTTGATTTTTTGTTAATCAAAATCAAATTAAAAATACAAAAAAAGTTACAGGGTTGTTTCCATCTTAAACGGGTCACTCTCTATGTATATATATATATATATATATATATATATATATATATATATATATATATATATATATATATATATATATATATATATATATATATATATATATATATATATATATATATATATATATATATATATATGACATGCTTGGTTCTCGGGTTAAACCGCGTCCAGAATTTATGGAAACTCGACGTTTCGGCTCCTGTTTTGGAGCCATTTTCAAGAGGTAAAGGAAGTATGTAAGGACACTCTAAGGCCTCAATCTGCCTACTCCTTAGAGTGATGGACAAAGGTGGTTAAAGGAAATATGTAAGGACACTCTAAGGCCTCAATCTGCCTACTCCTTAGAGTGGTGGACAAAGGTGGGTAAAGGAAATATGTAAGGACACTCTAAGGCCTCAATCTGCATACTCCTTAGAGTGATGGACAAAGGTGGGTAAAGGAAATATGTAAGGACACTCTAAGGCCTCAATCTGCCTACTCCTTAGAGTGGTGGACAAAGGTAGGTAAAGGAAATATGTAAGGACACTCTAAGGCCTCAATCTGCCTACTCCTTAGAGCGGTGGATAAAGGTAGGTTGGGTTGTTGTAGCTCGATTACGGGGCCTCAATCTGCCTACTCCCCAAATCTCGCCCGAGATCGTCTGTGAGGTCTTAGTGTGTTCAACCCTAGGCCTCAGAGAGATCTGGCAGTTCGTTGCAAGTCTTGTCTTATATACGTCGTTCCGTCTACTTGTTGCGTCATCAGTGAAAGTAGTGGGGTCACCGTCAATTAAGTGGGGGGCTTTGGTCACAGTATCTAGAGGAAGATTAAGAGGGTCACCGGCATTTGTTACGGCAGATAATGATGCAATAAAATTGTCTGTGGAATTTATTTCCTTTTTGTGTGTTTGTAAAGAAGATATAATAGGTTTCCAAGTAGTCGGAAGGCGAAGACCATCATCTCTCTTATTTAAACAATCGGGACGTTTTTCAATCTCGATTGCTTCGCGGATAATTCTCGTTTTGAAATTGTAAACCGGTGCTATTGTTTTGGCATTATCGAAGTCTATTTTGTGCCCTGTATGAATATGATGCATGGCCAGCGCCGATGAGGGGTCGGATTTTCTAACTGCGAGGGTGTGTTCGTATATTCTATTGTGGATGCGTCTGTTTGTTTGTCCTACGTAAGTTCGGGAACAGTCGGAACAAGGAATTTCGTAAACTCCGTGGGATTCGTTTGGAATCGTATCCTTGGGAGTTTTTATAAGATTTGACAGTTTTTGGTCTGTTGTGAATACGGTTTTGATATTATGGGTTCGGAAAATTCGGCTGATTTTGTCGGTGACACCTTTAATGTATGGTAAAAACGCTGTGTGTTGTTGTGTGGACGCTGCTTGTTCTTGTTGTGGTGTAGTGGTTTGTTGTTGTGCGTTTCTAATGTTTCGTAGTATGTGATTGTTGTCGTATCCGTTTTCTAGCAATGTCTGTCTTAAAAAGTTTAATTCTGTCTGTTTGTTGTTGTTGTCCGTTAGTCTAAGGGATCGTGTTACTAATGTTCGAACCACGGAATTTAGTTGCGATGGGTGATGGTGAGATTGGGCGTTAAGATACCGATTAGTGTGGGTTGGTTTTTCCAGTTCACCATGGAAATGGAAAATAATTTTTCTTTGCCTTTCTTAGATGTACGCATCACTAAAAACCCAGTCAGAGGATTTTCTTACACTGTCTACCGAAAACCAACCCACACTAATCGCTATCTTAACGCCCAATCTCACCCATCGCAACTAAATTCCGTGGTTCGAACATTAGTAACACGATCCCTTAGACTAACGGACAACAACAACAAACAGACAGAATTAAACTTTTTAAGACAGACATTGCTAGAAAACGGATACGACAACAATCACATACTACGAAACATTAGAAACGCACAACAACAAACCACTACACCACAACAAGAACAAACAGCGTCCACACAACACACAGCGTTTTTACCATACATTAAAGGTATCACCGACAAAATCAGCCGAATTTTCGGAACCCATAATATCAAAACCGTATTCACAACAGACCAAAAACTGTCAAATCTTATAAAAACTCCCAAGGATACGATTCCAAACGAATCCCACGGAGTTTACGAAATTCCTTGTTCCGACTGTTCCCGAACTTACGTAGGACAAACAAACAGACGCATCCACAATAGAATATACGAACACACCCTCGCAGTTAGAAAATCCGACCCCTCATCGGCGCTGGCCATGCATCATATTCATACAGGGCACAAAATAGACTTCGATAATGCCAAAACAATAGCACCGGTTTACAATTTCAAAATGAGAATTATCCGCGAAGCAATCGAAATTGAAAAACGTCCCGATTGTTTAAATAAGAGAGATGATGGTCTTCGCCTTCCGACTACTTGGAAACCTATTATATCTTCTTTACAAACACACAAAAAGGAAATAAATTCCACAGACAATTTTATTGCATCATTATCTGCCGTAACAAATGCCGGTGACCCTCTTAATCTTCCTCTAGATACCGTGACCAAAGCCCCCCACTTAATTGACGGTGACCCCACTACTTTCACTGATGACGCAACAAGTAGACGGAACGACATATATAAGACAAGACTTGCAACGAACTGCCAGATCTCTCTGAGGCCTAGGGTTGAACACACTAAGACCTCACAGACGATCTCCGGCGAGATTTGGGGAGTAGGCAGATTGAGGCCCCGTAATCGAGCTACAACAACCCAACCTACCTTTATCCACCGCTCTAAGGAGTAGGCAGATTGAGGCCTTAGAGTGTCCTTACATATTTCCTTTACCTACCTTTGTCCACCACTCTAAGGAGTAGGCAGATTGAGGCCTTAGAGTGTCCTTACATATTTCCTTTACCCACCTTTGTCCATCACTCTAAGGAGTAGGCAGATTGAGGCCTTAGAGTGTCCTTACATATTTCCTTTACCCACCTTTGTCCACCACTCTAAGGAGTAGGCAGATTGAGGCCTTAGAGTGTCCTTACATATTTCCTTTAACCGCCTTTGTCCATCACTCTAAGGAGTAGGCAGATTGAGGCCTTAGAGTGTCCTTACATACTTCCTTTACCTCTTGAAAATGGCTCCAAAACAGGAGCCGAAACGTCGAGTTTCCATAAATTCTGGACGCGGTTTAACCTGAGAACCAAGCATGTCTCACATTAAAGACCGCGGAAATCTTTCTGAACATATATATATATATATATATATATATATATATATATATATATATATATATATATATATATATATATATATATATATATATATATATATATATATATATATATATATATATATATATATATATATATATATATATATATATATATATATATATATATATATATATATGTGTGTGTGTGTGTGTGTGTGTGTGTGTGTGTGAGAGAGAGAGAGAGAGAGTATATTTACATACATATATACATATTAAAAAATCATGTTTGGTTTGTACAGGGCTTTCATTAATTCCCGAACCCCACGTGACCGCTTAAGTCAGGCAACCCGGCATACACGGTTGTAGAACTTGAATTAATAAAATCCCTAAGATGCCACTGTCGTCTCATATTTCCTTTGGGGTTTTATTAAAAATATAAAAATTTTAATAAGTTGAAACAGTAAATGTCTTAAATGTATTTATTTAGTATTTTTAACAGCAAGTCTGTTCATGTATGGTTTACTGTTATTGATTGTTAAAAAAATAAATTAAAAACATAAATATTACTTTTATTTTGTATAGATATCAAAATTTTGTAATGTAGGTAAACAAACTGAAGTCCGATTATTTAAACTTCTAATTTACGGTTTTAGGAATGGGTATTGTGTAACATGTAAGAAATATGTACCTGTTTGGGCAGATTATCGACGAACAGATTTGGTAGGGCTTCCTTCCATGCAATGTCGAATATCGTCAACAACATAACCTTAACATACCTACACTTTTAACTTACGTAAAAACGCAATGAAAATGCTAAGTTTTGATAAAAACTGTTTATTTTTATTGTCCAACAGATAGAAAATTATTTGAAGAAGGTAAACACTGGTCGAACTTGGAAAATGCACAATATACATACAAAATAACAGTCAAAAGGGAATTGAGCGCCAATGGACTGAACTATCAATTGATTTAGTAACTTCAGGGTCCCAAGTCTAGTGGTTTTTTGGTTACTTTTTGACTGCCAACTCATAAAATCATATTCCACTGAGAGACAGTATCCGGTCACGTGGGGTTCGGGAATTAGTGAAAGCCCTGTGTGGCGGTGGTTCCGACCGCAGTGTTTTAGTCAACACTACCCTATGTTTCTCTTGACAGCTAAAACGTTGCGTTACGTTATTCGACAGCAAGCTGTCAAGAACTACTATATAAGAGACACCAGGGATCTCTCTCGCTCTCTCCTCGCTACTAACCGACACAGTGAAGATACGTCTCTCCACGCTCGGTCAGTTATCTGTTATGTGCTGTCTGTGATTGTTTTATAGTTAAATGTATAGTTTATTCAGTTAGTGAAATAATAAAGTATATTAAATGTTTACGTATGGATTTAATATTAACAAGTGCAATTAACATCCATATTGGTGACCCCGTGCCGCAAGCCGAAGATGCCCAGCCTGATGTTCCAGCCGACGTCGCCTAACTTCCACGCACGTGCTCATGCCTACAGAAAACTAATATCTAAACAGGTCAGTCTTTTCTAATTTAAAAATTATCTGATTTTTTTCACAATGGCCGAAGATTCTTCAAGCAGCAATATCATGGCAAGGGTTGCAATAAAATTACCTCCTATATGGAGACGTAACGTGAAAATCTGGCAAATGCAGGTTGACGCCCAGTTTGATATATCGCAGATCAGTTCTGAAAAGACAAAATTCAGTCATGTACTCGCTATACTCGATCCTGATGTCGCAGAGTCAATTTCAGATTTTTTAACCCAACCATTATCATCAACCCCCTATTCAGATCTAATGAAACGTCTTTTATTAGAATTTGAAGAGTCCGATAGTCGCAAACTAAATAAACTTTTAACAGAATTAGAATTAGGCGACAGAAAACCATCGCAACTTTTACGCGAAATGAAGTTTTTAGCCGGTAGTCAGATTGGAGAAAATTTCCTTAAAATTTTATTTCTACAACGTTTACCAGTCAACGTTCGTTCAATTTTGGCTTTGAGCAACGATTCTCTAGAAAATTTGTCGGTTACAGCAGACAAAATCGTGGAATTTTCCAGAGATAAATACAACGTGGCTGAAATTCAGTCACGCGAGCCCGACAAGCTAGCCAAATTAGAAGCGCAATTAGAGAAGCTAACAGCATCAGTCAACGAATTGCGAACGCGTTCCCGATCTACCTCCCGAGAAAGACCCAAGCTTTCTCGAAACTCCATAACCGCAAATTCCTCAATCTCCACGTGTTGGTATCATGAACGATTTGGCAACAAGGCCAAACGTTGCATCCAACCTTGCAATTTCAAAGCAAAACATGTGTCGGAAAACTAATAAGGCACTCCCTCCACGCGGCAGGAGACGAGAGCCACCTAACACGCCGCCTTTTTATTTTTGATAGACGCTCCAATATGAAATTTCTAATCGACTCTGGAGCGGATATTTCAGTTATTCCACCCACTCACGACCAACGGAAATTTCAATCGAAACGTACCTTGTATGCTGCAAACGGGACCCCTATTCATACCTATGGCGAACAACTATTAGATTTGGATCTAGGTTTACGCCGTAGGTTCTGCTGGCCCTTCACACTTGCCGATATCAAGCAACCAATTATAGGCGCTGATTTTCTAGCAGAGTTTGCTTTACTTGTAGATATGAAACATAGACGTTTAATCGATACAAAGACAAACCTCTCTAAGACCGGTGCTAACCCACCACCAGGATTTAATTCTAAAATTCATCTCGTAGACCCGACACACCAGTACTTCAAATTGCTACAACAATTTCCTGACCTGTTTAAGGAAACTTCTTCTAGCAACCTTCCAGAGGTTGAGTTCTTCCATACTATAAGTACGGAAGGACCACCTGTCACTGCAAAAGCTAGAAGATTGCCCCCGGAAAAGCTAGCTCAAGCAAAGCTAGAATTCCAGCACATGATGGACTTGGGAATTTGTAGACCCTCCAAAAGTCCATGGTCAAGCCCCCTCCACATGGTGCAAAAAAAGGATGGCTCATGGAGACCATGTGGGGATTACCGTGCACTAAACGCTAAAACAATCCCAGACAAATATCCCATTCCAAATTTGCAGGATTTTAATGCCCAGTTAGAAGGCAAACGTATTTTTTCAAAATTAGATATCATTCGCGCTTTCCATCATATCCCAGTAGCACCTCAAGATATTCCCAAAACAGCAGTCATAACTCCATTTGGGTTATTCGAATTTGTTAAAACCCCATTTGGCCTTCGTAATTCAGCACAAACATTTCAAAGATATTTACATTCAATTTTAAGACATCTTGACTTTGCCTACTCCTATCTTGACGATATTCTCGTTGCATCAGCCTCTGAAAAAGAACATCAAGAGCATCTAGCAAAACTTTTTCAGACACTTCAAGACAACGGCATCCGTATCAATTCATCTAAATGTGAATTCGGAGTGGCCGAAATTTCATTTTTAGGTTTTCGTGTAAATAAATCTGGATTATTTCCACTTCCTGAACGCATCAAAGCTATTACCGACCTACCTCTTCCCGATACCATTGAAAAACTCAGAAGATTTCTAGGTCTCATAAATTTCTACCGTCGTTCTCTTCCACGTGCTGCGGAAATTCAGCAACCACTATTCGACCTCTGCCAGAATCCCAAAAAACGCGACAAACGTAAAATCGAGTGGACTCCTCAGACTCGAGAAGCATTCGAACGTTTGAAAGAGGCACTAAAAAACGCTACACTAATAGCTCATCCGTCTTCTTCGCTACCACTGATTCTCCATGTCGATGCTTCTGATTATGCCGTAGGCGCTTCCCTCCAACAATTACGTGATCAAACACTAGAACCCCTAGGTTTCTACTCTAAAAAGCTTACTTCAGCCCAAAAATCTTACAGCACCTACGATCGCGAACTTCTAGCTGCTTATCAGGCAGTTAAATACTTTAGATATACCCTAGAAGGTCGCCATTTCACCATTTATACGGACCACAAATCTTTGACATACGCTTTTGAACAACGCGTCGATAAAGCATCTCCAAGGCAACTACGACATTTAGACTTCCTAGGTCAATTTACCACAGACATTCGCTACATACCAGGTCCTACAAACATTCCCGCAGACTATTGTTCTCGCATTGAAACAATTTCACTTTCTTCCACTGTGTCACTCCAAGAAATTGCGCAAGCTCAGTCATCTTGTGAGGAACTCAAACACCTTCTGCAGTCTAAATCTTCCTCATACAAATTTCAAAACATGCCTCTTGACAACGGAATGAATCTTATTTGCGATTCTTCTTCAAAGAAACTTCGCCCATTCATTCCGCTCAAATTTCGCCGAAAGATTTTCGATTCTATCCACAATTTATCTCACCCAGGCATATCAGCTTCAGTCGATCTGGTCCAGGATAGATTTTGTTGGCCCAAATTGAAACGCGATGTATCTCTTTGGTCTAAAACTTGCATTCCCTGCCAGAAAGTCAAGATATGGACACACTTCCAGTGCCGTTGGACAATACACCCCAGCCATGAGAAGATTCTCGCATATAAATGTTGACATTGTGGGACCATTACCACTAATACAAGGTCAACGCTATCTGTTAACAATAATAGACAGATTTTCTCGATGGCCCGAAGCAATTCCATTGTCAGATATTACAGCAGAAACAGTAGCGAACACTATTTTATCATGCTGGATCTCTCGTTTCGGTGTTCCGCAATACATCACCACAGACAGAGGTAAACAATTCGATTGCCACCTTTTCACACACCTCACTAAAACACTAGGTGCAGACCACATCAAGACCACAGCTTACCACCCAGCAGCAAATGGTGTAATCGAGAGATGGCATAGAGTTCTGAAACAGGCCTTGAAAGCTCATATGGACGAAAACTGGGTCGCTAAATTGCCAATTGTGTTACTAGGACTCAGATCGTACATAATTCCAGAATATCGCTCAACACCCGCTGAAATAGTCTATGGAGAATCAATCAAACTTCCCACCGACTTTTTCAACAGCACACAAGCTCATGATGTTCCACCACTTATATCTCAGCTGAAAGAAGACATAAGGAAACTTCGACCAGTACCTTTTAAACACCATACTGCAAAAAAGGTATTTGTCCATCCTAAGCTTATGGAAGCTCCTTTTGTTTTTGTTCGCATTGATATTCCGCGAAAAACTCTCGAACCAGTTTATGACGGCCCCTTTGAAGTGATCCCGAACTGACAAAGTCTTCAAAATCAAGAAATCACACGGAGAAGAGACAATTTCTGTTGACCGTCTTAAACCCGCATTCATTCTTTGTGATAACGAACAGACAACTTTCCACCCTCAGAGACATCCTAGTGAAACTGAAAGTGACAGTGAAAGTCCAACACCTAGTGAAACTGAAAGTGACAGTGAAAGTCCAACACCCAGTGAAACTGAAAGTGACAGTGAAGTTCCCGTTCCCGTTCAAACTACACGCCATGGACGTAGAGTTCGATTTCCACGAAGATACTTGAACTAATAGCGTTGCCACTGAGAGGGGAGTATGTGGCGGTGGTTCCGACCGCAGTGTTTTAGTCAACACTACCCTATGTTTCTCTTGACAGCTAAAACGTTGCGTTACGTTATTCGACAGCAAGCTGTCAAGAACTACTATATAAGAGACACCAGGGATCTCTCTCGCTCTCTCCTCGCTACTAACCGACACAGTGAAGATACCTCTCTCCACGCTCGGTCAGTTATCTGTTATGTGCTGTCTGTGATTGTTTTATAGTTAAATGTATAGTTTATTCAGTTAGTGAAATAATAAAGTATATTAAATGTTTACGTATGGATTTAATATTAACAAGTGCAATTAACATCCATACCCTGTATTACTTAAATCACATAAAGAGATACAGGGTGCCTGAAAACGACAAATTTTCAAAATCACCCTGTAACTAAAAAACGAAGGGTGTCATGTGGGTTTTGATTTCGGAATCGTTGGTTTTGCAAAAAAGTAGAACAGTATTGTGAAAACTGCACCTCTACTCATAACCAAGATACCTCACAAAAGCAATTAAATTGATACACTCTGTACAGTAGTCAATAAGTGCAGTTCTGGTCATTGCACCATGGTCGTCCACCCCAAGTTCTCAATATGTTAGAAAACATGATGATACTTTTCTAAACCACTCAGGTATTGACAGCAAGCCACATTTCAAGTAGACTAAATAAAAAATCACACTATACAAATTAGAAACTTTTATTCAAATACCCCACAAAAACAACGAAATCCGTACACAGTACAGTAGTCAATCAGTGCAGTTCTGGTCATGTCACCATGATCATCCACCCCAAATTCTCAATACATTCAAAAACATGATGTTACTTTTTAAACCACTCAGGTATTGACAGGAGGACACATTTCAAGTAGACTAAATAAAAAAATCACACTATACAAATTACAAACTTTTATTCCAATAATGGCAGTATACTTGACGTTAACAAATGCTAAAATATGTATAAATGTACATTTATGATCGAAAAAACTAAATATTAAATTGCACTATAAAATGAGAAGGTGATAACAAATGAAAATAAATATTTTTATATTAAACTAATTATTTTGTTTTTCGCAAATTTCATAAGCTATTAGTTATAAAAATTTGTTTATTTAAATAGATCTTCTAAGAAAAAGAAAATTATCGTTAAATTCTTTCTATGTCTTAAAAATATTTACAATAAATTTATCTTCGATTTATTCTGAAACTTTCAATGTACAAGCTATTTACAATATTTATACTTTGAACAGATATAGATAAAGTTAAATGTCGAAATTACATCTACTTAAAGCTAATAAAAAAAAAACGAACCAATAACAACTATCAATTGTTAAAACATAGAAACAGTTTCTGAAAATAAAAGAACACTTTTCGTTTAAATAAATGTCGAGTTCGAGAACCAAAGCTCAAAACAACCAGTCTTAATAATGAGATAAACAATTTCTGTTCGGTATGTCTACACTTAAATCACAAAGGCAGCTTAGTATTAGTTTTGTTTGGGAGGTTCTTTGTCCACTCGCATATCGTCAATTTTAGCGACAATTTTCAAGGCTGGCCCAAGTTTCATCGCCATAGCAGTCATTAGGTGATCTTCTTTAAGAAGCATTAATGCTTGACCATCTATTTCTTGTATTAAGAAATCTTCAGCATAATCTGAACAGCCGGGAAGGTTTTTAATAAAATCACATACTTCTTGAACCTAGAAAAAGAGGATACACATAATATAACAAAATGATATCGTGCAATTAAGCAATATCTTACATATTTACACTTAAGAAATTATTTAATATATAATACTCACACTCCATTTAAGTGGATCAACTTTGGGTGTATCATCTTCAGTGGGGGCTTCATTAGGACTGAGACTGCTTTCAGCACCTGAGGTACCAGATTCCACATCAACTTCCATTCCGTCTTCTTTATCCCATTTCTTTTTATCATCTGATTTGAATTTGCCACTGTAATAGATGAAAGTATACATTTAATTTAGTTATTACTTAGCGGGTAATCTCTGAGAAATAGTTAGTCCATAAAAATTACGTTTTTAAAAAATTGAAGTTTAACTAATTAGGTTTGTTCCAACCAGCAGTTTTTGGATCGCCATAAAACTGATTTCAGAACTTTACGATCGATTGTATGCGCAGGCATTGATCTTGCAAGGTTTAATAACAGTACGAAAATAATACGAAGTTGGAACCGTTCTCTGATAGTTTCCTACATTTGAGTGACATTCGATGTGTGACAGTTGAGAGTTTGATGACCTAACCTAGCTTAATTTAGTTAATTGTGAACTTTTAGTTTTAATAAATGACATAATTAAGACATTTTGAGACCAAATTCTGTTATATTAATGTAAATAATTATGAATAATAATACCGAAAATAATGGGCATTTTGGTTAAGGTAAACATTTAAATATTCTTGTTTCTAGCTGATAAATCAAAAGAATACATGGTTAAATTAATTTCTTGTCCTTACTATCATACATAAAATTAATTTAAATTTAATAATTTTAGATATGCAGGAGCTCGTTGTACTTAATGAACATTCATAAACAGAGTCACAAGGTCTTTGACTACAAACACAGATTTATATTAAATGGTTCTTCATTCTCGGTTGCCCTGGGGCCAACGAACCATCATTAGAACTTAATTCAATACTTGATTGCATGTCACTCCCCTTCACATTCATATTTTTTTATGGAAAAGTTTAAAAAGGGGTTATTTACAAAATGTTTTATTAAATTTTAAATCAAAAAACGTTTAAGGTTAATTTAAAAGCAATAACAAACCAATAAACAGTTGCCGAAAGTGACCTACTACGCAAGTCAGTCGACACAGTTTTTGTATTGGACTAAAACTTTCTCTCAGGGCTGCAACAAAGTTCATCTGTTGCATTTACCGGTCACCTTCTGACAACAACTTTGTCCAGCTCTTTGACTATCTTTCTGAAAAAACCGACCATCTGATTTCTGAATATCCTTCCTCCGAGGTCACTATTCTTGGTGACTTCAATGTCCATAATAAGGAATGGCTAGGATCTTCAAAAACCGATCCACAAGGAAAAGCAGCGGAGGCCTTTACAGTTAGCAATTATTTAGCCAATATGGTTCAGCAACCTACTTACTTTCCTCGCATCCAAACACACAGCTCAAATCTCTTGGATCTCCTTCTTACTACAAAACCTGAATGCTGTAAGATATCAGTCACCGCCCCCCTTGGTCGCTCAGACCACAGCATGGTCACTGCTTCCTGCGCAATGCAACATAAGGTCACACAGTCATCACACCCACATGTCGTTTGGCACTACAACTCCGCAAACTGGGATGAAATGCGGGATTACTTTTCCTCATTTCCATGGGCGTTTGTCTGCTTCTCTCATCCTGACCCCTCTGATATCTCACAAAACGTCACCGAAATTATACAAGCTGGCATGGAATTATTTATTCCACGTACACAGAAAACTTTTTCAGTCACTCAAAAGCCCTGATTCGCTAAATCCTGTGATAAGGCCAGACTCGAAAAGGTCAAAGCTCACAAAACGCTTCTACACAATCCCAGTCAAAAAAACCGTCAAGCATTTAATGACACAAGAAACCGCTATGTGCACATTCTTTCTGAGGCAAAAAACTTGTTTAATAACCACATCAAAAACAAAGTCCTCTTAAGCTCCAACGGCGGCAAACCCTTCTGGACTTTCTGCTAAATCTATTGGTAATAGTTTCTGCAAAAGCACGTTCCCACCTCTTGTCTCAGGGGATGAAATTGTTTCTACCGCACTGGACAAGGCTGAACTTTTTGCTTCATTGTTCGCCGGCATATCTACTCTTAACCTACCTCCAAATGTTCAACCACCAACACTCCTCAATGTCGCACATAAAATGACAGATATCATTTTCAAAACTAAAAAGGCACGAAAGATGCTCTCTTCTCTTAATACCAGGAAAGCCTCTGGCCTTGACGAGATCCCAGCAATTGTTCTCAAAAAATGCGCATCAGAACTTGCTCCTGTCCTATTTCTCTCCTTTCAGTCGTCTCTAAAGTGATGTATATAAACACCGAATTACTAAAATTTCTTGGAAAACACAGTCTAATGGAAGACAGACAGTGTGGATTCCATCAGCGCAGATCGACTGCCGACCTCCTTTCCTTTGTCACCCATTCTTGGAACAAGTCTATGGAACTACACGGTGAATCCCAGATTGCCGCTCTAGACATATCCAAAGCATTCGACCAGGTCTGGCACGCAGCGCTGCCTAATAAACTTCCGGCCTATGGCCTACCACCAAAACTCTGTACCCGGACAGCAAATTTCCTCTCCAACCAGAGCATTTCTGTTGTGGATGACCATTTCTCTAAACTGTATCCAATTAATGCAGGAGTCCCTGAAGGTTCAGCTTTAGCCCCTACTTTGTTTCTTCTCCACATCAATGACCTCCTCTCTAGCACATCAGCCCAGTTCACAGTTACAGAGACGACAGCACCCTCCACTCAAATATACACTATTCTAAGCCTCTCTTTAGCCCAATTAGATGAGGATCGCAGACTCATGGAGGGTTCTGTCTCCGTGGATCTCCAAAAAATATTAGATTGGGAAGTAGAAATCTTCTACAATTCAACCCCACCAAATCTCGGTCTTGCTTTCTTTCTCATAAGAGATACACCAGCCCTAGACCCATCACAATGAACAACCAAGTTATTCAAAGTAATGAGTCCTTTTCTCTTGTTGGCATTTCTGTGGATCGAAATCTCAATTGGCACAAACATGTCACATCAATTGCAGAAGCGGCTGCTAAGAAATTAGGTTTCCTCTTCCGGGCTCGCAAATACTTTTCACCAGCTAATCTCTATACCTCATATACTTCACAAATCAGCCAAAGAATACTGCTCCCACATCTGGGGTGCAGCTGCCGCTTCTACACTCGCTATCCTGGACTCCATTCAAAAGAGAGCTATACGTCTCATCGGTGACCCTACCATCACGCAAAGGCTGCCATCCCTTGCCCTCTCTTTTTTTATAGATATCTGCACGGGCACTGCTCAGAGGAGCTTTCTTCCATAGTTCCTCCACCTGCTGCCCCCAACAGATCTACCAGGGCAACAGAGCGAATGCACCCTTTTACTGTCCATGTCACCAGACGTAGAACATCTTGTTATGCCTGCTTTTTGGTCCCGAGGACTTCCAAGCTGTGGAATTCCTTGCTGGCACATGTTTTTTCTTCTCCTCCGAACCTCCAAACCTTCAAGTCCATAATTAACAAGTTGCCTCTTTCCTCCTTGTCAACACCCATGGTACGATAGTATTTAGGCTGTAAACCCTAAATTCGAAATAACGGTCCTAAAACCGGTTCATGAACGAACACAAGTTGAGTTGGAATGCCATAGTGATCAACCAATAAACGATCATCTCTCGGTTGGAATGCAATTTATGTATTGCACTTAATTGTGACTGTTCTTGAACGGTTTTTTGCGGGGTGGAAACAAACCTATAACTTCAGCAAATGTCATAGTAAGCAAAATAACCATACTAAAATTGAATTCTAATGGTATTGTATTTCATTAACACTTAATAATGTTTACTCTGTTTAAGTAATAGATAAGATGATAAGACAAAATAATACAATTTAATTTGTCTAGATAACAAAAATTATAAATAGGTTTTAATGATTTACTTTCATTCAGAAAATATTGATTTGCTATTCAATGTAAAAGAGAAATTGAGTTTAAATTAGCTTATAGACTGAGCGAAGATTGGAACTTGTGATCAGCACTCATAAGAACCCAATTCACTATAACACATTTTCGAGACATTAAGATCTTTCACTAACATTATCAGCATCAGAAGGATAAATAATCTAAGCGAATAAAGCCTAGGTTAAGTCTTTTTTCGTTGGGATCATTCAAGCCTTTGATGGTGCTAAAGTTGTTAGCTAAAGAATCGTCAGATCTTACAAATTTGTTGTGTTGATTTAGGTTCTCCAAAATGTACCTATTAGCTTGTACACATTGTAACACCATCTATATTAGTAAAAGTTCTAGAAGTCAACACCCAATACAGAGAACATATTTTGGAACTAAAAAAACTCCCTTAAAAATATACATTTGCAAAATATTATCGGTATTCAAGATAAGACCTGCAGTAAATGAATAAACCACATAGAGCCACATTTTGGTAATGACAATCACAAACTTGACTTTTTGAAAGCTTTGGAGATAAAAAGCCATGCACGGTAACAACAAGCTTGTTTTAAATAAGCAAACTGTTTTGATGATTTCCTCTTTCTTAAAAAGTTTTCCCTTTAATTAAATTTATCAAACATCAAACAATATGTCTCATGGTATTTAAAATAGTTGTAATAATAATTCTAATAAGTTGATAAACGTCACTATTTTTGTTATAAAATTGTTTCTGGTGCTGTTATTGTTGTTAAGTAATCTTATTATTATAATTGTTACTTTATTATTGATTTATCATTGCTAAAATTAGTTTTATTTAATTTTTATATTAAATATTGACATACGTTATGTAGACATACTGTCATTCTTATTAGTGAATTTTTATTAAAACAAATTCACTAAGAGAGGTATCATTGGTGAGACTTTGCCAAAAATTTTTCAAATGAGCGCGAACTAGGACCCATATCCGGGGCCAGTTTCAATTTTTATGTTTATACATATATATATATATATATATATATATATATATATATATATATATATATATATATATATATATATATATATATATGTATCCAACCGCTAACTCAAAAAATAATTAACAGATTTAGATAAAGCTCGGCAAGTGTCTTTCTTTTATTTATGGCTTGGATGAGTTCGTTAGCCAAGAAAATCGGACCAGGTTTTCCGGGAAAATTTTGAGTTTTCTTTCCAAAAAAAATTTTTCCTCCGAAAATTACAAAGCTATGTTAATGAAATTTGACGGATATATTGCCTTAGAAAAGACCTTACTATATACCAAAATTCAACTTTGTAAGCTTATAGAAAATTGAGTTATTTAATTTTGAGTTTTCTTTCGAGAAACTTTTTTTCTCCGAAAATTATAAAGTTATTTTAATGAAATTTGGTGGATATGTTACCTTGGGAAAGACCTTACTACATACCAAAATTCAACTTTTCAAGTTTATAGAAAATTGAGTTATTCAAATTTGAAGCATTTAATAAAAATTCACTACCATAACGCACTTGCTGCGCCCCGAACTTTTTTATTTGTCAAACAACTTTCACATCAAAATACCGAAACGAAATTTTATTTATAGTTGTCATGTGTAAACAAAAACTTTACATTTTCTTTTCACTGTTGTTTCCCTAGACCGTAAAACTAGTTGCAAAGAAAATAACAAGCATTTGTAACAACACAGAAAAGGTCTATATATGTATTTACAATATTAATTACTTGGGTAAATTATTTTGATGAAACCCATTTAACACGAACTAAGTTTTAATGAAAAAACGTTCCACTGAATATTTTCTGCCATAAATGTATTGAAAATTAAGGTCTGGCTTCGGTTGATCAAGTTTGTCTCAGAAACCGTAAAATTTATAAAAAATTTAAAAAATATATTACATTGTGCATAAAACAGCATTTTTTTAAAATTAGTTAAATAAATAAATGCATTTCATATAGGGGATGTTCTACCTCTAATTCATTTTGCACAACCTAAAAATTTATTTACTGCTGATTGAGGCACATGATAAGAGTAACTCATGTACAGTCGGTATGATATTTGCTGAGACAGAATTCCATGAAGAGCTCGACGTCACTTTCTTGGAATTAACTGCAATCGACAACTGAGGTTGTACAAAAGGCATTGGCGACATGAAGTTCACCGTAGCAGCTTGCATACTGTGTTTTGCAGTTACAATGGCGTGTTTCTTTGTAAGTGTATCGTCCTGTGCATTTTCAGTGTTTTTTGTTTCTTATTAAAATAAATTAATGGAGGTGAAACATAAAAGAAAGGAATTAAATTCACAGTCAAAGAGTATCATGTTTAACATGTATATAGCCTTCAGTTTTTTAAAAGCTGCTTATAGCTTTTTGAACACTACATCTTAAAACATCAAAAACTCAGGTTATGAAGTAATATGATGAGCATGTTCAATCGAATCTAGACTGTGGATATATCAGTTAGGTGCACTCGATTTCTACAAAGGTTAACTCAAAACTGTATTTATTACGATAGTTAAAATTGACCGAGACACATTATTCAAATAATAAAAGGCCAAGTTTATAAAAACTTACTGAAAGTTTAGTACATTTGAAATGTTATAAAATTTAATACCGAGTGGATCCGTTTTTTTTTTCGTTATGACATAATTTTTACATTAATACCTACTAGAGATGAAAATGTGAAATAAATTTTTACAATAAAACTGTTTATAAGAGAATTGTTTTTGGATTGAATTTTGTATCAATAAGTGTATCTAAAACTTGCAATTTGCAACAACACATTAATGATTGTTTAATATGACCGCAAAAATTACATATACACCCATTTAGATATTAAATTAATTAAATTAAATTGTAATAAAAAAATATAATGTTAAGGTTTTTTATAGGTCTTATAAGTCATATATGACATCAAAAAAAGTAAATATACCTGAATTTAAAAAAATTGACTTACCTTTTTGAGCAAGCAATGGAACAGAATCTCTTGTTCTTTTTGAACTTGGATCGCAGATCGACAGTGCCACAAGCCTCACATTTTGCCATCTCACCTTTGGGTGACATACCCATTGATTGTGGTGATAAGGCACGCTTTTTACCTGTAATTATAACACAAAATGGTCACTAAATCAATATATACAATAATCAATAGTATGTAATAAATAATGAGAAAACGAAGGATGAGTGCAAGGTAGGTCAAGGATAATATAAGTCTGTTAACTTCTCAACAAACTTTATATTATTAAAGAAAGTTATAATCAGTATAACATGAATAATCAATGTTTTTTTTAAATCAAAACCCTGCGGTCTAATTTAAAATTATGTTTACTATTACTTGACACCAAAAACTGGAATGTTAAATAATATTGGCAATATTTAGTCTGATCATCTAATTGTACCAGGTAAACATACAAAAATGTTTCCCTCTCCCTTTAATTTTTAACAAATGGATACATCCCAGAGTCATGTAATAGCAGCTCAAAAGGTCAATAGCCATCAGCGTGTGTCGCTGATTGCCCTTGCTATGTCGAATTTGGCTGACATAAGAACTGACTAATTGCAGGTGTACCATTATTAGTGAATTTTCGTAGAAAAAATCACTAATGGGGAGACTTTTGCATGTTGGAATTTTTTTTTCAAATGAGCGCGAACTAGGACCCCTAGAATCCATATCCGGGATCAGTTTCAATTTTTATATGTTTATTATAATATATATATATATATATATATATATATATATATATATATATATATATATATATATATATATATATATATATATATATATATATATATATATATATATGGATCACACCAATAACTCATAATGGGACGCTTTTGATAAAATTTGGCATGTACCCTTAATAGCTTGGATAAGTTCGTTAGCCAGGAAAATCGACCAGGTTTTTCGGGAAAATTTCGGGTTGTTTTCTTTTGGAAAAAAATTATATCTCTAAAAATATAATAAATAGCATGTGTTTTTTTTTTAAGAAAGCAGGCAGCAAATTTGGTTACCAATATAACCTATATAGTAGAAACAATGTACCATATTTCATCAAAATAACTAGTTTCCTGGCCAACCAACCTTAGAGGTTAATAGCAAATTGAGATAATCAAATTTGCAGCATTTAATAAAAATTCCTTACCATAACGCACTTGCTGCATCCCGAATTACTTTTCTTACAAACATGCATTATAATTTCATGGTCGAAATTCGATACATTAAAGGTCAGCTCAGAACTGGCACGAACTCGACTATCTAATTAACAAAGCATTGTTTAATCTATTTTAACTCCGCCGATTTTCCTGGTTAACGAACTTATCCAAGCCACTTGCAGATGGAAGGTACCAAATTTTATCAAAATCGGCCCATTATTTTTGGAGTTATTGGTGTGACACACACACACACATACACACACACACACACACACACACACACACACACACAGTTTTTCTTTTGCAAATATATAAGAAATCTATTGATATTACTGAAAATCCATGATCAGAGAGTCTAGTTAGATAAAAAGATAATTAAAAGGGCAATCTTAAAAAACAAAACATTGGCAGCTATTTTTTTAAATCATTAATTAAATGGGTACTCACGTGCTGGTTCGTCGAAATCCTTATCCCCACCACTAGACTGAGTTGGTTTCAGCTCACCCAGTAAACTGCTCCTGGTAACAGGGAAGGGTTCTGAAGACTCTTGTATCACAAAGTCTTCAATGACATGTGTCAGCACCTGGGGCTTCACCATTGCCTTGGGCGGACACCTCTCTTTGACCTCCTCAGCCGTGGCGGCTACAGGCAATCCGTTTTCTCCTTGGTGGTGACCTCCAGTACTGGTAGTGTGATTGTGATGAGTGTTATGGGAGGGCTGATGTGTTGGTACTGTGCCTGGTATTGGTGCCGGTTGAATACCAGTTGACTCAAGACCAGCCGGTATTGATTGTTTGTTCGTTGTAGTTGTGGTTGTGCTAGGATCTGTAGTGCTGGCAGATGATGGTATTGTAGAACAGGAAGTATCCTTTACATCAGCTTGTTGGGAAGTAACTGGTGCAACTATAAAAAAAAAATATTTTTTTATTTACTTATTTAGTTGAACTCATATCTTTTAATACTGCAGTGTTAGATTAGCTAAAAGAAAATACACAAGTATTGAAAAACTTGCGATTAGTGATCATTTTTTAAATAATACAACATCTATCAAGGCAGGCTTGTAACACCAAGTTAAAAGCATAAATGGAAACACAAGATACAGATCGCAGCAGAGAAGGAAACAAGTACTTGTGAAGCCAGAGCAGCCTCTACATCTATATTTCCCATTACTATTAATTAGTGTGTCAATACCATAAATTTCAGGGTCTCTGAGAAAAATAGTTACAGTCCTGATGTCGTTCAAAAATAGTGTAAGGATGAGATATCGCAAACCATTAGTCCCAGGCAAAGCCGGGTAATCAGCTATAATATAACCAGTCAACCGGTTTTCGTTCATTTTTTCAAATCTAAATGACTTACCAATTGATCAGTTTTCACAAACGGTTATGCAGGATGGCCCTTTGAAAATGAGCTGGTAGCCATAACGGTCAGGTAAAGATTTTGTCGAAAAAAACCTGAAACATGTCAAGTTTGCTTGTGATGGAGACCACTTTTGACGCAAAACGTATAGTCCAAACTTTACCCTCCTAAGCGGAGGTTGAATCCCTCAATTTTTTTCAAATTGGAATAGGCGTCATAAGATAGCTCGTTAAAAAGAGCTTTTGATTCCTAATACATTGCTTTTCTATTTTTGAAATTCGGTCTATTCGTTTAGAAGATATGAATTTTGAAACATCACTAATGCATTTCCCGAGAAATTCTTAATGCTAGAGTTGGGCCTCACCAGCATTAAAAGATGAAAATGTTGTTAAAGGTTTGCGGAGGTAATATAAAGTCATTTAGATTAAGGTGCTTCAAAAAAACCTTAGCAAAATATGTCTTGTAATAACGCATTCTTGACAGCAACTTTTTGTGCCTACATGTGAATTGAAGTAACTCGATCGAAAAATTCTGTTCTGATTATTGCTTCGCATTGTTGAGTGGATTTTTTTAGTCAGTCATTATGGTGTATTCAGTTGCCAAACGAGTTGAAATTGTGTATTAAATAACCTGCATCCTGACATGTTCGTCATAAGTATGTGCTAGAGTTGCTACATAAGTTCCATGAAACTGGATCAATGGCTAATAAGAAACGAAATCCTGAACGTGATTTTCCTATGGTGAGTGAAGCCACAAGCCTGGAAGAGATAGGTCAAGTTAGTGCAGATCCAACATTAAGTACACGAAAATTAGTTGAGATTACTAATCGAAGTAGAACGACAATTCAACGAATTCTGAAAAAAATTAGGTTTCATCCATATAAAATCCAGCTAGTTCAGGAACTAAATGAAGATGATTATGACTGGCGCTTGGAATTTTGCGAAAATATTTCTGAAAGAAAAATTGACAACAGGCAATTTCTTTTTAACACTTGTTTTTCCAAGGAAAATGCTATCTTTCTGGATGGCACCGTAAATCGTCTTAATTGCAGGTTCTGGTCAGAAGAAAACCCTGGTGTTTTCCATGAAGTCCACACCCAAACTCCACAAAAAATCAATGTTTAGGCGGGTATTTCTGGTGATCACATCGTTGGACCAATCTTCATAGCCGACACTATTACAGGAGAACGGTATTTGGAAATAATGCAAGACTTTGTTTACCCTATGCTAATTGACATTGTTGAAAATGATGAGAGATACTCTGAACATTTATTTTTCTAAAAATATGGTGCTCCATCGCATTAGGGTGTTTCCATTAGGGAGTTCTTGGACATACACTTTCCCGGTCAATGGATAGGTCAAAGAGGTGCTGTAGAATGGGCAGCCCGATCTCCACACCTGACCCCTTTAGACTTTTTTTTTTGTGGGGGCATTTAAAATCAAAAGTTTATGTTATTGAGTGGGATTCATTGGAAGAGTTATGTCAACACATTATTGATGAATGCCGGAGAATTACTCCTGAAATGCTTGCAAATGTTAGGCAAAAATTTGAGCAAAATTTATACAATTGTATGGAACTTTGTGGTGCTCAATTTGAACATTTATTGGATTAAAGTTTAATTCGTTGGTATATTGGTTTGTTGGTTTAATAGTATGATTGGTCTTAATTATTTTCAACATTTACTTCAATACTATGCTAACTTTTTAAGTGAAACGATTTAGTTCTTTAATTTCTCGAGAAATTCATTAGTGATATTTCAAAACATCCCAAACGAATAGACCGAATTTCAAAAATAAAAGAGCTATATATAGTGAATCAAAAGCTCTTTTCAACAAGCTACGGTATGACCCATATTTCCATTTTAAAAATTTGAGGCGTGACACCCCCGCTTAGGGAGGTAAAGTTTGGGCTATACTTTTTGCGTCAAAAGTTGTCCCTCTCACAAGAAATCTTGACGTGATTTAGCTGTCTTTTGGCAAAATATTTTCCTGGCAGTTATGGCTGCCAGCTCGTTTTCAATGGGCCACCTGTATGATAGTCTAAATGATTAGTCGACCGGTTTTTTGCTTATCCATAACAGTTTGTTTGTTGTTTCCATTTACAGCACTACTTTCTACGGTTTACTGGTGTATGCAACATAAGCAGGATTAATTTATTATTATTTGTATCCAAAGTTTTGAGACCTTATTTATAAATTAAGGTTATAATTGTATGCCAAAATTGTAGATTATATTGTAAAGTAGTTATATCAAATTAGTTTTATTTCCAGAGAGTTGCAGCAGCATTAAAGATACTTAAGTCCTATAACAGTTAACAATAGCACAGCTAAGTGTAACAAAGGTGCAGTACTTAGAAGTACCTCAAGAAAATGAAAGAGAACCAAAGGAGTTGTAGATATCGATGATTTCAATTAATTCATTAATTGTTATTGCCCTTACTTGGTGAAACTGTTCCATACTAAATATAGACGTATAGACTATTTCAAGTAAACGGCCCTTCGAAATGCTATTTATGAAATGTATAAATTTAGATATGTATAGCATTCGCTCATTCTAATTACATTTCAATAAGTCAGATACCAGAAAATTAAAAAATATATACACTTTGTATGTTTCAGTTTCATTACTCATTAACCCAATCTCATGACAGAAATATTTCAATAAAACTCTGAAGGAAAATGCTTAATCTGTATTCCTAAAATATGTCCACATTTTTATACATTTATTATAAAATTTAAATTGAAAAATTTATTATTATTGAAATATATTCAATTAAGCATCTTATCGTTAACAAAATAGTATATACTGATAGCATGTCTACTAAATCTCTAATCATATTTTCTGAACACAAAAAAAGTTATAACAAATTGTTCGCGCATGATGATGTTTGGAAGTCAAATCAATACAAATTTACTACAATGAACTGCTAAAAAAGTTTGCATTTCAAATACAGGCATACTTGGAAATATTTCACAAGCTGGCAATGTTGCACGGCTGGTCTTCGTGGGGTCATTCCACTCTTTATCATGAAAAGACTATACACTCAGTCAATTTACAGTGGGCTCATTCAGTGTTGTTGGCACTACCAAATTTTTGGTAGATCTTCCTCAGAAACATTCAAAATTGGTATCATTTCCCCCATTTTCAAGAGGGGTGATCCCACTAAAATGGGCAATTATAGACTGATAACATTTATTCCTAATATAGCAAAGATATTCGAAAAAGTCTTAAAATTGAGACTTGTGTCTTTTATTACAAAACTATCATTTTGGCCTGTAAAAATAAATACGAGATTGTCCATAAGTTGATTCACGTATACGCTTTAACTTTATGAATTCCTCAACGGCTTCATACAGCATGGTCCAAAAGTAATGTTAAGAGATACAATGTGTTAAAGTGATAAATTGAATTTCAATTTTACTTGGTATCTAGAAAATTATACGGTACTGTTCAAGTCTTCACTCATACTTTTTTGTCAGCTCGCTAGGAAACTTTTGATTAGAACATTGTATTTTCTGTTATTTTCCTAATAAAAGATGTATACTTGTTAAATGACGCGAAAATTAACTGTCCCTCTTTTATTTTTAACTTTTGGACTGAGTTAAGATTGACTAAATTGTAATATCTTGATGCCAAGTTTCTACTGTTACTCTGTGCAGGTACGATTACTTTTGGACCACGCTGTATATGATTGTTTTTAACTACTAAAAATACATAATATGTTTAGTCATATTTTTTATATTTTTATTCCCGCCTTTCAGCGTCATACTAACATTTACTACAGCTAGACCTAAGTTCAGAAGTCTATCATCATTGCCCCTCTATGGTTACTTATTATTAGTCAATGACTTAAGCAATCATTTTCAGATTTTTGTGCAAATTTCTTGAGAAAAAGAATTAAAATTTACTAATTTTGCATGTTCTAAAAGTTTGCTTGATAACTTCCGATAAAATGTTTGATGTAGTTGAACTAAATGTGCACCAAATACCATAGATGTTAATAGGCATAGCCCCAACCAAAACATGGCAACTTTGTGTACACTAGCTTTTTAGCAGTTAAAGTGAGAAATATATCACCATATATTTAGAAATGATATAATATTTTTATTCCAAATTTCCAAATGCATTGTGTGAAATTGAAGTATAGGACAAAATATAGGTAAACTTGCAGAATATCCCAGTCAGTTTCTTAAAAAAAATTCAGAAACATGCTGAAAAGCACCCTTGTATGCATAAACCACAAGAGAAATGCTGTGGTGATAACTCCAAAGAAAGTTACTGGACCTGGAGCGAATAGGGGTACTGGGCAGGAAAGAATATTAAAAGGAAATACGCAAAATGCCAAAAAAATAAAAGACTTTTTATAAGCTTTTTATAAGCTTTTCACATTTTGCAGTTATACTTCCTTTCAGTCTTGTTTACTTCACACACGCCTCCGCCTATTCGCCACGGGTCGCGTAACTTTTTTGGAGGTTGACATCACAACATCAATCTTGTGATTTATGCATACAGTACGCATGTTTCCAAAAATTAAAGAAGCGGACGCCGCGCCACCACTTTATTTCTCTCTCAAAAGACCCCCGGTTCACAAAAATAAAAACCTAAGGGCAAGCAAAACCACATCAAAATGCACCTCTGCAGAAGTCAAGTGGAAGGAGAAACTCGAGCATCTTTTAGACAACTTTTTTTTTAAACGGACATCGCGACATCTTTCCCCGTTTCGCCCAATTAAAAAGCTGAAGGAAGGGCAAACCACATCACAATGCACGACCACAGAAGTTCAGGCGAGGGAGAAACCGCGTAACAACCGCCCCCACCCCCAACCAACCAACCAACCATATTACTCACCCCTGGGAAATGTACACAAGGTAAAAATAGCGTCAACGTGCATGTAATGTGGGAACTTTATGTGTCAGGAGTCAGTTTATCTAAAACTGACTCTGGGATACTGTGCAAATTCACCAAAAGCTTATCTACTCCTTTATGCATACCAGGATGGATATCTTACATCGACCTTTAAAAATTATTTACAAAACTAATTTTAATTTGAAGTTGCTATTTGCACACCATCTTAGTCAGAGTCGAGTGGAAAATTATTCGATAATTAAATCTAAGTGATGATAATGTAAACCTAGTAGCATACAATTTCACTGCATTTTTAGCTCTGTTATGGCTAACCAATTTCTGCAGTCATCAGCTGCTAGTAACTGCTGATTGAGTTAATAAAAAATAAAAATATTACCAACCCAAAAATATGGAAATGCTACCAGTACTAGATTATAGGTGTACAGAGTCATGTGGTGAAAATCCGCTTGGTCAAGAAACTAGAAAAGTGGTGCTTAAGCTCAGAGCAAAAGAAGAAAAATGGCTGAAGAACAATTAAATTGGAGCCCAATTAAAAGCAAGTGGAACGGAAAACCACATCGCAATGTGACCCCGCAGAAGTTTAGGGGAAGGAGAAACTCCCTTCCAACTTGCAGCACATTCAATCAATTCCCGCTTTTCCCTAAGACACAGTTCAGAAGCATCACCTATAAATAGTATTAAGGTGCATATGCAGTGCTAAGCTTTATATATATATATATATATATATATATATATATATATATATATATATATATATATATATATATATATACATACATATATATATATATATATATATATATATATATATATATATATATATATATATATATATATATATTTATCTAAAACAGACTGTGCATTAATCTGCCAAATGACCGGAAAAAAATGATTAAGTCTAAAATTACCAGTTAAATGACTTTGAAAAAATCAGTATTTTTTTACTAGTAATAAAAGCAGTTTACTCGAACGTGCACTTTGGCAACAAGAATATATAAGTATAAAGTGAAAAGTATATTTTGATATATTTACTAAAAGCAATAAAACTATTAAGTAATATTTTTAGAGTACCCTATATTTTAGCTACATTATTACTAGAGAGACTACAGTCAATAAAAATCATGTATCATGTAAATACAAAAGATATTTACTTACTACCACTACAACAACTGGAAGAGTTTACTTTTCTAAAATTACGCTTATGAAAACGCCGCGTATACATTACAAGCAAAACTAATAACGTACAATTTCTATTAAAAAATTAAGAGCCAGAATAATGTGACAGTCTTTTCAAAAATTAATTTGACAAGAAGCGAAATCAAACGAATCAAAAGTTTCATCTATTTGAAACTACATACATTATCGAGTAGCGCGTAAACTGACACATCATAACTAAAACAATAATATTTATTACAAGCTGATGTTATGATTAATAACATTTTATTTACCTTTTAACTATTAATGTTTCACGTGAATGGAAAAACTATAAAACTATGAACAACCGTCTTGTTAAGTAGGTATTTTCATTTTCCGCGCAATTCAGGCAACATATCATACGAAAACCCAAAACAATGACGCATCGGACATAGCACGTGAAGAATTTAAACATTCCCGCGCAATTCGATCGATATTATTTCCAAGGTAATTTTAAATGCGCAATTTTACTTTTATTAACAATTTAGGAGAACTAAGACTAAATAAATAGGTAAACAGCGTTGTTAATTACCGCCGTTTGAGAATTGAGCTTTGCGTTTATGAAAGCGGGTTACATAATATTGACTAATTGTATTCGAACTCACGTGGATCGCAACCTTGTAAATTCGTAAATCGTATGTATGCGCGGAAGTCCGAAAATCAGTTTTAAAAAAATAACTAAAAGGAAACTGGAAAAATAACCATCCTTGTGGTTCCACTCAAAGCTCAGTGTGTGTGTTTTGATTCTTTAACGTCGGCCTGCTTTCGCGACTATGGCCAATCACCCGCGTTATGGAGCAATTATGCCGTACTTCGCTGTCTTTTGTAAACAGGGTAGTGATCTTTTACGTGCCTAACAGCATATGGTAGACAGAACCGACGGCTTAACGCGTCCTCTGAAAGGCAAAGCGTGCAGGCATCAGGCATTCGACTTGCGTTATAATGGACGAGTGCACCAGGCGCCAGGACTGCCAGCAGCTGCATTGTTATCTCAAAAAATAACATTTTGTCAACAGTTTTTGACATCAGAATGCAGCTACTGGCGCCTGGTGAACTCGGTTAATGTCTCGGCGTGTGTAGTTATTTTTATTTAGTATGTGCTGATTTCATTATATGTTTTGAAAAAGTTATTGATGAGTTGCGGTAATATGCGAACTCACTGCAACCTCTGTACAGCAAGTTGACGTTCTACCCGATACGCTAATCAGATCTGCTTACAGGAAGTATTATTTTAGTTTAATGTACGCCATCTACCCTGCAAAAAAGCCTGTTTCTGTGATATTCTAAAATTAGTTATATAACGCAAATGGATCCTTGCGTTCACGCACGAAGCCTAATTCTAGTTTCTAATTTTCACCCGATTCTTACGTCATCAGTATTACCGGTTGCTTGTGTTTTGTCGTTTTACGAAATGAGAGACCTGCCTGAGGTGCTGGTTCATCATAATCTGGCCTCAACTCACCTTCCGGACCGGTCCTGACATTAGTTTGTCTTTGTCTAATTAAAACCTAAAAGAAGGAAAAAACCCTGTCATACATCAACGTCATGTGAGCATATTTTTCCTTCTTTTAGCTTTTAATTAGACAAACTGGTGTCAGGGCAGGTCAGGAAGGTCAGTTCAGGCAGGATTATGATTAAACAGCACCTCTGGAAGGATTATGAATAAACAGCACCTCAGGCAGGTCTTTCATCTCGTAAAACGCCAAAACACAATACTGATGACGTAAAAATCGGGTGCAAATTAAAAATAAGCCCCACGTAATAGACCCGATTGGTGTAACGATTTTTTCGAAGCGGGAATTTTAAACTGGATTCACAACGCAAGAAACTTTAAATTGTTTAAATCACGCCCCATGCATTTCTTATGGACGAACGAAATGGGTACTTTTCAATCGCCTGTTACAATACTTAGATGGAATTTCTTAACTATACGTTCACCAATAGGATAATCTACGGAGATTTTTTGGGACCAAAATATCAGCCTGAACCAGCTTTTTCCATGAGAAAATGAAAAATAATCGAACTCGGCACTTTAGGAAATTCGTTGGTCTCGCACCTTTCCGCTAGGTCGTTGCTTCGAAAACGATAAGATCGAAACAACTTGAAGAAAATATAAAATGATGTATTTTTGATTAGAAACTGTAGATACCCTCGGCGGTCCAGTGGTAAGAACGTGTGCCTCTGAGCCGAAGGGTACTGGATTCTATTCCCAGAGTTCCCCTTTCACTTTTTCTGTAAATACTGTAAAATTAACATCAACCGAGGTTGTGGCATTGTATTTGAGCAAGTTGAATGTCGACGTGTTCCACTCTTCGGAGGGAGTGTAAAGCCGTCGGTCCCGTGTTTTTGCGATGTCGGGCATTCGGGATTCCTACCTTCCTTACAGAAAGACAGGGCTTAGGCAAAATTTTCAGGGTAGTGAGGTGAAACTGCTCCCTGGCGTCGGTGATTGTCCATAGTCGCGGAAATAGAGCGATGTTAAAGAAAACACAAATAGGAACTGCAGTTTTTCACTATACATATCACTGGTACATCTGCAGTTTATGCCCGCGAGTCACGCGCTGTTGCCACACCCTTCTGTCGGCAATAAGAACCGTCCTGCAGAAGGATGTGGCAACAGCGCGTGAGCTCCAACGACGAAATTCTAGTGCGCGAGGACTCGCGGGCATAAACTGCAGATTTACCAGATCACTTCCAGGAGTATAGACTTAATGGAAAAGTGATAATGTGATGATAAAAAGAGAAATAATTATTTTCAAAGGTAAGAAGATTTAAGATGTAACAACAAAGCCATACAATTTTGGAGGTTAAGTAAATGACATTCCAATGTTGGAATGTCAATCAGTCGTACGTCGCCCGGTCGGTCTTTATCAATTTGAATTTTCGATATTTCGTAATGAAAGTTATTTTAGATTCCAAAATTGAAAATTGCTAGTTAAAAAATCAAAGTTTTGAGTCTGAATCGTTGCAAGTATAATAATTGCTTAATTTAAACTCTACAGACGATGAAACTTGTACCTCCCATATGACCGAAATGGTAATAAATTTAAACTATAAACCAACGGGAAACAAAAGGGGTTAAGGAGTCGCGGGCCAAAGGACTCCAGGGGGCAAGCTGAGGAAGTGGAAATAACAACATAAACTCCCGATGAAGCTTTCCCCAAGACCGTCATGCGCGGTAAAAATCCGCATCCTGCACGAGGTGACCCTGCTAATAACTAAACATGACGGATCTAGACAAGGAGGTCGAACTAAACTCCCCCAATCTACGGTGTCACGTGACCCGTGCCTATGGATGGATGGCACCAGGGTGATGGTGTCGTGAACGGAACCTCTGGAGTACCAGGCAACCCTCCAGAGTAACCCGCCTTGCACCACACAGGGGGTTCTGATGGTGTGGACAGTATTTCCCCCATTCTCGTGGGAACAACATGAAGATTATAAATACATATAAAACCAAAACCAATGAGGCTCGAGGAGTGGCTCCGGCTACAGACTTGAGCCTTGAGTCTATCCCGGAAACGGAGACGAGCCAGGGTGCGGCAGCGGACTCTGGAGGTCCCACGACCGGCGTAGATACGGGGGATCAGGGGGTAGCTTCGGCCAGAGACCTGTCCCCGACACCCAAGCTGGAGGCTGGGTCCCACCGGAGGGCGGCGAGCTCCGCGGACTCCGGGGGCCCCTCCACCAGTGAGGACTCTACTGTTAGAGTAGAGGGACTGCCCCGGCAGTCCAAGCGTCTTTCCGGGGCGCAAAGAAAGAAGCTCCGGAGGGCGCAAAAAATGGCGGCCGGGACCTGGACGGTCGAGAAACCTGTAAAGGCGCAAGAGGGGAGTGCGGGTCAGAAGAGGACGCGCTCGAACTCTAGCACGCCCACTACAGACAGACGTTCCAAAAGGGCCAGGGTGCCTGTAAAGGCGCAAGAGGAGAGTGCGAGTCGGAAGACGCCGCGCTCTGGCTCTAGCACGCCTACTACAGACAGACCTCCCAAAGGAACTAAGGCCGGAACACCGGCGCAGACTGGCTCTTACAGGGAGGCTGCGGAGGGCCTCGGGATGGCGGTGATTGACAGACGCCATCCTGAGGTCACGCTAGACCAGGGGAAGGCGGACCTGATCCAGGCTGCGGTGGTAGCTGCAGTGGACTCTCTTCAGGAAGGGGAGAGCCCGCCTCAGTTCCACCGGACGCGCCTGACGGGGGGCATCCTCTGGATAACCTGTGCCGGCCCGCAGTCGCGGGACTGGCTGCGGAAAACGATCGGGGGCCTCGGTCAGATTTGGGAGGGGGCAGACTTGACAGCCGTCGAGCCCAAGGAACTCCCAAAGAGACGCAAGGTCCTCGTACGGATCCCTGACACCGTCCCGCAGGAGACGGTGATCAGCAGACTTAAGATCCAGAACCCTGAACTGGGGACGCAACACTGGTCGGTTCTAAGCAGGAAGGCAGAGGAGAAAGGACAGACGCTCGCCTTCTCGATCGACCCGACATCTTACAGAGCCCTTGAAGGAACCTCCTTCAAGGCATTCTGGGGCATGGGAAGGGTTAGCTTCCGCCCACTGGGGAAGCAATTAAGGGTTAATGGGACTTAGGTTCCTTCAGGTCAACCTCCAACACAGTAGGGCAGCCACGGCCGGACTACTAATGGCTCTGAGGAACACGGATGTGGCCCTCATCCAGGAACCGTACTCCTACAAAGGAGAGATCAAGGGACTCGGCGGAGCTAATGGAAAGCTCATCTACAGCAGGTCCAGCGAGAATCCGAGGGCCTGCATTTTTGTCAGGGAAGGGATAGAGTTTCTCCCTCTAATGAATTTCTGTTCCAGGGACCTGGCAACGATCAAAATCCGATGTGGAGGAGCGGATGGGCTGAGGGACATTACTGTCGCGTCAGCCTATCTGCCAGGGGACAGCACGGACCTTCCTCCACCCAACGAATTGGAGCAGCTGATGGTGGGTAGCAGAGCAGGTGGATGGCAGACCATCATCGGCATGGATGCGAATGCGCACCATGAGTTGTGGGGTAGCTCGGACACAAACTCTAGGGGTGAGGCACTTTTACAATTCTTTATGAAATTTAATTTAGACATATTGAATAGAGGTAATAAACCGACATTCGTCACAACACGGCGTGAGGAAGTTTTAGACCTAACAGTTTCCACCCAGTTTCTGGGTGACTTTGTTAAAAGCTGGGCTGTGTCTGGGGAAGTGAGTAGCTCAGACCACAGATACATCCGGTTTGAAATCGCCAAAGTCGAAAGAGAAACGGTATGGTACCGGGACCCCCGCAAGGCGGACTGGGAAGCCTACAGGGCAGACCTAGCTGTGGAACTGCGGGGGGTTGAGAGGGCCATAAGGGATTCAATAGACCTCGAGATTGCAGCAGTCCAATTGCGAGACGCAATTACCTCGGCCTATAACGCCAACTGCCCCCTGAAAATGAGGGTGTCCACCAGGAACGTCCCATGGTGGAACGAGGACCTCAGGCAAAGGAGGACGCAGGTTCGTAAGCTGTTTAACGCGGCCAAAAGGTCGGGAGCATGGGATGAATATAGACAGGCCCTATCGACCTATAACAAAAGACTGAGGGACGCCAAGAAGGAGTCGTGGAGGAGGCACTGCGAAGAAGTGGAAAACACGTCTGAGAGTGCTCGACTACACAAGATCCTGTCTAAGGGCCCTCAGACTAACATAGGCTCCCTTAGAACACCCACGGGAGGCTTTACAAGCTCGGGGGAGGAAACTATGGAAATTTTACTCCAGACGCACTTCCCCGGCTGTAACATAATAAACCAATCACCTCCGGACTGGGAACACTCAGAAATAGAGGCGTCTTATAGGCGGGCATCTAGAGTAGACTGGACAGTCGCTAAAGAGGTGGTTACCTGGAGCAAAATCAGATGGGCCATTAACAGCTTTAAGCCATACAAATCGCCGGGATTTGATGGAATAATGCCCATCATGCTCCAACAGGGGATAGATATACTGGCGCCGGTGCTTACCCTCATTATGAGGGCCAGCCTGGCTCTGGGGTACATTCCGAGGGCATGGAGACTGGCCAGGGTTGTATTTATTCCTAAACCTGGGCGTCCAACAGACCAGGCAAAGTCCCTGAGGCCAATAAGTCTCATGTCCTTCTTGCTGAAAACAGTGGAAAAACTGCTCGACCGGCACATTAGGGGCGGTGTACTGGAAGCATATCCTCTACACTGCGGACAATATGCATACAGAGCAGGATTCTCAACAGAAACAGCACTGCACCAACTGGTGCTGAAACTGGAGAATACGCTGGAGAACAAGGAGGTGGCGCTGGGGGCCTTCCTAGACATAGAGGGGGCCTTTAGTAACACCTCGTTCGGATCGGTTCTGGCAGCTGCCCGGGAGCGTGGAATAGAGGAGACCTGCTGCAGGTGGATCGGTTCCATGCTCAGGGACAGGGCGGTGTTCACCTCACTCGCGGGAGGGACTCTGCTGGCGGGGGTCGCGGCGGGGTGTCCGCAGGGGAGCGTTCTGTCTCCCTTGCTCTGGTGTCTAGTCGTGGACGGCCTGCTGGGGAGGCTCTCGGGAGGGGGGTATGAGGTACAGGGCTATGCGGATGACATTGTCATCATAGTCCGAGGAAAGGTCACACAGGCAGTGTGGGAGCGTATGCAGACTGCACTGAAAGTGGTGGAAGGGTGGACGGTTGATCAAGGGCTCGGGGTGAGCCCCGAGAAAGCAACCGTCGTGCCGTTTACGAGGAGGAGGAAGTGTGAAAGCCACAGAACTCTCACTCTATACGGTAGGAGCGTTCCAATGGCCAGGGAGGTAAAATATCTTGGGGTCGTATTGGACTCTAAGCTAACCTGGAATGGTCACATTGGAAAAATACTGCGTAAGGCAGTCATGACCTTAGCCGTCACTAGGCGGCTATATGGAAAAACGTGGGGACTAAGACCTAGTATGGCCCACTGGCTGTACACAAGGGTGGTCAGACCATCGTTAACATATGCGGCACTGGTCTGGTGGCCTAAGGTGACACAATCCAGTGCCAAACAAAAACTAGGCAAGATCCAAAGGATGGCTTGCCTAGGCATCACAGGGGCCATGTCTTCAACCCCAACAGCCGCCATGGAGGTGTTGCTGGATCTACCCCCCCTACACTTCGTTATTATGGGAGAGGCCAGGCTAGGACTATACAGACTAGCCTGCAATGGTAGACTGAAGATCAACCCAGGCTTCAGGGGCCACTGCAAAATTCAGGAGATCGTGAAGGAACCCATGCTTGAAATGAGGTCAGACTTCGCGAGCCCGCGAATGTGCAGGGAAAACAACTTCACAGTGGAAATCCCTGATCGCGGGGCATGGCGGGAGGAGACACCGGGCATACCACGGGACGCGCTCGTCTGGTTCACGGACGGATCTGGCGGGGAGCGTGGGACGGGGGCAGGTGTTTACTCGGAAGGACCGAGGGTAAGTCACAGTATTTCCCTCGGAGCCCATGCAACGGTGTTTCAGGCCGAGATGTACGCCATCCTGCACTGTGTGCGGGAGAACAAGAGGAGGGGCTACACCAACAAGCGGATCCTCATAGCCACAGACAGCCAGGCAGCCCTTAAGGCACTAAGTAGCCCACGGGTAAATTCCTGGCTGGTGAGTGAGTGCCGAGACGAGACGAGCGACCTGGCTGGGCAGAATGAGGTGACCCTCATCTGGGTGCCGGGTCACTCGGGGGTCAAAGGCAATGAAGAAGCTGACAGTCTCGCAAAGAGGGGGTCAGCAGAACCATTTATGGGACCAGAACCGGCTCTGGGCGTGTCAAAGAGCACTGCCAGGGGAGCCATTAAGTCCTGGGTCAGAAACCAACACAAGGTGTACTGGGCGGACTGTCCAGGGCTCAGACATGGGAAGTCAATAATTGACGGACCCAGTTCAAAGAGAGCTGTGGAGCTGCTAAACCTTAGCAGAGGACAGCTCAGAAACACAACAGGTCTCTTGACGGGACACATGGCCGTCAAGAAACACCTACATAAAATGGGGCGGTTCGAAGGGGACCTCGCATGCAGACTCTGCGGCGAGGGGGAGGAATCAGCCCAGCACATCTTGTGCGAGTGTATAGCTCTGGACCGGAAAAGACAACTGATCTACGGTCACTCTAGGCCGGAGACAGAGCAATATAAAACTTCACCCTACCAATCGCTGTGCAGACTAGTTCAAGGCACAGTGATTTTGGAATGGGTGGAGTAAGACTAGGGGTATGCACAATCAACCAAGGGTTGCGGTGCTATCGGGGCGGCAAGGCCGCGGACGAGCCCTGAGGGAACAAAAAAAAAAAAAAAACGGGAAACAAATTTCCCACCCTTATTAATGTGGTCCATTTCCTATTGCCGTTTCCAGTTGGCTACAAAGAACAACAGACAATGGGTGAGTTCACCAAGCGCCAGCAGCGGTATTAAAGGACGAGATTACCAGCGCCAGCGCCTCTATTGTTATGTCAAAAATAGTTGACAAAATGTTGACATTTGTCAACATTTTTTGATATACCAATGGAGCTGCTGGCAGCTACTAGCGCCTGGTAAATTCGCCCATTATGTCAAAGAATGTTAACAAAACGTTGAAATTCTTAACATTTTTTGACATAACAATGCAGCTACTGAAGCCTGGTGAACTCTCCCAATAATGACTTCTGCTGTGGTGACAAATTATAACTAAGCACACTGCATAGAGAAACAAATTTCTCTATGTCACATGGCAAAGCAAAATAAGATAATTACATACTGCATAGTTTACACTCATGTAAATCAAATTGCTCAAAATACTTTTTAGTCTCATAATGCCACAGAAATATATTACCTATAGCTCTATGACTTTGGCTTAACATCGGTCTATTTCTGCAACTATGGCCAATCACCACAGAGAGCAGTTTATCCTAAATATCTTGGAAATTTTGCCGAACCCCTGGTTTTCTGTAAGGACCGTAATGATTTTTAACGTGCCCAACATCGTATGGTACACGGGGCTGGCGGATTCATATCACCTACGAAAGGTGGAACGTGGAGACATTTAAATTACTCAAGCACAATGTCATATCTTAATTTTACAGTATGTTCTGTAAAATAATATAACTAAAATTTATTTACAAAATGGAAATTGCTGTTTTGTATACAATTTTAATAGATTGTTTATTATTTATCATCTAATTCCACGGTGTTTGTATTTAATAATCATGGCAACTACTAAACTTCTGGCAACTCAATAGTTTTTGAACAATTTTAACCTTATATTAATAAATACATTTCAAATCATTTGAATAAATGCTGTTTCAGTACAATTAGACATCCCGTTTTGACAGGGTTTCGGAAAAATTTGTGTAGGCTTTGTAACCCAATTTGAAACGCTAGTTGCTCCTGCATAATTAATATATGGTTATGCTATAATAGACAATTTGCATTATTTTTTATTATTACATCTGATAGACATCTCACAAAGATGATTTTTAATATTTTTTCATTTCACATACCACAAACATAACGAAGCAAAAAATATTTGAAAATGCGAATTTCATAATTGATTTCAGACACCACTATTTTGCCGGCATAATCTGTGACGTCACTGGACGGTAATGTCACAATGACAATGAGCTTGCTTCTCTGTATTTACATCACCACGATGTTGAGAAACAAGGGAACGTACTTATCATACCTTAGGGCAAATGTAAACACGTGATTTATTCACTGTCCAAGTACGTCACGACCAATAACAGAACGTTCGCAGTCACACGATAATTCGAAATTTTGTGATTTTAAAATTCTTTTACTGTCCAATTACATATGTTTTTGGGTATTTTCATGTATGTAATAATGTTCTATGTATGAAAAACTATTAGATAAATGTCAAATTCATGTAATGGAAAATCCATGAAAATTGTCTATTTAGATCTTTAGGTTAAAGGAACAAGAAATTATAAGCATATAAAGAAAAAAATGTTTAGCGCACCAGAGGTAAAAATTGGGTACAAGATAAAAATAATAAAAGTCTGGATGCAGCAAGTGCGTTATGGTAGTGAATTTTCATACTAATGTTTTTAATGGCAAATATGTCTTTTATTAATGAAAGCAGGCTTCAAATTTGGTTACCAATATAACCTATATAGTAAAAACATATTTCATCAAATAAGCTTTTCTACAAAACTCACAAAAAACTTTTGTGCATGAAAATTTACAATTTTTTCTACGAAAATCCGAAAAGATTTGTTTTTTTAAATAACTTACGAAACATTTATTGTTATGCCCTTCACTTCTGAAACACATAATACAGACTGTTCTATTTAAAACAATTGAGTTACAACAGTTTGACTTTTTAAAATTTCAGTCACTATTTGAGAGCACCTGTATATGGCACCTCAATCTTTTCATGAAATAATGTAAGTAAAAACCTCTCTGAATGAGCCATTTGCATTACACTCCGATTGTTGTTGGTAAAAACGCCGTATCACAATTTTTGATATGTGACAAAAATGTGAAAAGTTGAAATAACTCGAAAACAAATATGTATAAAATTCGATGGAAAATGCAGTAATATAAGGGGTGTTCGATTTAAAAAAGAAATTTTTTATAAGCCAACGACTTATGGACCATCTGTGATTGGCGAAATAATTCTTATAAGATTCAGATAAGATAACCTATAATTAACGTATACAATTGTTTCTCATATCTTGTATAATAACAGTAATATTGAGCTTTACCGTAGTAATGCGTCACCCTGTATATATGTAAACAGATAAAAACAAAAACTAACCCCGGATATGGTTCTTAGGGGACCTAGTTCGTGCTGAGTTGAAAAAATCTTTTTAAAATTCAAAAGTCGCGGTCCCTCATTAGCGAATTTCTTCTACGAAAATTTGCTAAAAATTATAGAGGAATAAACTATAAACCAATAAAATTAAAAAAAACTGCTAAAGCATTAGAGTAAGGGTCTATTTGAAATGAATTTTCTGGAAACATTTTAGTAAAGTGGAGGGCAATGACGGTTGAAGCTGAAACTTGAGGACTTGTAAAACACATTTCTTGCGACATTTTCTCTATATAGCCCATACTAGCTTTAGTTTCCTTGCCTAAAAGTTCCCAATTTTGACGTTTCAAGCAATTTTTCGGACATTTCTTGACCTTTTTGCACCAAAAAACTTAGCCTTTGTCTGTAACATACAACACATTTCGTATCCACACAAAATATTTTGCTATTGTGCGTTTATCTGGTCAACAGCGGCACCCAATTTTTGTTCTTTAAATGCCTATAACTTTTTTTTCTTTCACCCTACAGATATAAATTTTAGTATTTACTTTTTGTGACGTTAAACCGTGTACCAGATTAGGTGCCCTAACTTTGTTATTTCTGGAAAATATAAAAATTTTCCGAAAGAAAACACACAATTTTCCGTAAAAAAACGGGCCAATTTCATGGCTAACGAACTTATCCAAGCCATTTGCAAAAGAAAGGTACCCGCCAAATATGATCGCAATCAGCCCATTATTTTGAGTTATCGGTGTGATACATCCATATATATTGTGATTTTTCAATTGTTTAATGTGGACTGCAGTTTCGAACCATCCTTGTAAGTGACGTCACGTACAATTTCAGACGTAGACCATACAGGGAGGGTCATAGCATGCTGATGATGAACCAGGACGGTTCGAAACTGCAGTCCAGGTAAACAATTAAAAAATCACAAAAAGTACAGCAAACAAATAAAGTGTATATTTAAAAGTGATTACAGTGTAGTGCCACATTTATATATATATATATATATATATATATATATATATATATATATATATATATATATATATATATATATATATATATATATATATATATATATATATAAAAATTGAAAAGATCTCCTCATTAGTGATTTTTTGTAACGAAATTCACTAAAAGTGGTTAACAAAATCTATTAAATGTTACAGACGAGGATAGTTTTTTTTTTGTGCAAAAACGCCAGAAAGTATCAAAGAAAATACTTTGAAAATATGATGGCATTTATTCGCGAATTGTCCTGCAAAAAGTTCGGTGAAATCGAGACTGTTGAATTTTGAAAAAAATTCTTTAAATGAGCGAGAATTACGACGCTGGAATTCATATCCGAAGTCAGTTTCAGACTTTATAGATATGGAATAACTCAAACACTAACAGATATATTTTTATGGAATTTGACCGGCGTGTTACTTAAATAAATCGTTTGAATAAGTTCGCTAGCCATGAAAATCTAACTATGGTGGCCACCTCGGCGGCTCAATATGTCAATGTTACTTAACTGGAGTTGAGCAGCGTCGGGCACAGTGAGTTCTTCAAAGAGTGACCGGTTTGTGATCTCGTTCGTGTCTGATGCTAGCAGAAAACTAATTTTTTGATCATTATGTAGTAGGAAACATTTTATTTTTGGGCTCGAATATTCGTAAAAAAATTAGCGATTTTTTGTAAAAATATTTTTAGCGAATTTTTGTCAAAAAAAATTTATTGAGAATGTTCACAAGTAAACATTTTTTAACAACAATTCGTGAAAAAAAAATCCCAACCAATTTTTAAAGTTACCCGGAAAAATCCATTGTTTATCCGCTTGTTCTGCACCGTGAGCAATAGCGTCACCCATCGGACCGGCACCTTTTTCATACTTAACTGATCATGTAAAATATTCATTGCCGTTCCGTACGACACGCCTACGGCCTCGTCTACTTCGCGCACTTTAGTTCGGCGATCAGCGAAAATCATGTCGTGTACCCGATTTTCTCTCTAACCACGTCTGCTGGGAGGCCTGGCCGCTACACATCAAACACAGATGTACGACCACGTCTAAATTCGTTGAATAGACAGCATCCAACTTTGCTTTTATTTCTTCACATGTTTTTCCATCCAAAAATAAAAAGCGATTTGTAGATCGATATTGTACTTTTTCCATTTAAACGAAAAACACGAAACACGTGTGATAAAACTGGCTGCCAGATAAAAACTGACCAATGAATCAGTCTGAAATTTAGTATGGTGTCGTTCGACAGATGACAGTATACGACGGTCATGCCAACTTCTTGCAGCAACGCCACCATTCTTCAGGCATGGGTACTTATTGATGGACTCTCGTAAAGCATATACTTAAGCTAGAAACATCTTAATAAAATCTCATTTAGACCCAAGATATTGTGAGAAATATGGCGACATTACCCATTGTACTTATGATAACGTTTAATGTTACGTCCTTCAATTGTCTGCTAAACAGATCTCCCTACCAAATCAAGTGCCAATAAACTTTCCATTGGGCATATTCAAAGGACATAACAGTATGTTGAGTTGTTGGGTATGGTGAATGCCAAATGTTGACTTACAGTGATTCTCAACTGTTACAAGTTGTAGGTACCATAGATTATGCACCTGTGTACTTTTTGTATAAATCTCAGTTTAGCTGCCGCCCAGGAGCCAAAAGGTGACAAAATTTGGTCATTTGAGATTTCCACAGTCAACATTTCGTTTAGACATATTAAACTTTTTATGTAGAAACATGTTTACACTGCAAGTTAACAGTGTGTTCTCAAATGTACAATACTACAGTACCTGTTAAATTATTTTAATGTTTTAGGTTTACACTCACTACTTTTTGTCAAATTTTCATATGATGGATTACAAATTAACACTTTTACTGCAAATTTTATAAATTTATCTAGACAGCTTTTTTAAAACCTACATTTAAAACTTTTTCAGATGTCAAACTGACATAACTGGACAAAAATTTTCCTAGATTTCAAATGTTTTTTTGCAGTTGTTATAAAACTGAGGTTTGTACTGAATATATTACAATTTACGTGTACCATGTACATCGCGAAAGCTACATCTCCAAATTATGCCTATAGTTAGTCTAGACGATATTGCCACGAGTCTCAGAGAAGGTTTTGATGCCACACAATACATCAATCAGGTGTGTGGCATCTGTGAGGTTTTTGGGCATATATCTTGAGTTCACATGGAGAGAACATACATTTTCTTGCTCAAAAATAAATGCACTTACTTACTAGCTTAGAATAATTAAATCTGAAATAAGTATACAGACAGCAATGATGTCTTATAATGCATACATACAGTCGATTACAAAATATGACATAATATTCTTGAGAAAAGTGTCCTGAAGTCCGGAGTATAATCTTAATCATTTTAAAAAGTTTGTTTCGGTAGCAGAATTGCCTGGAAATAAAGAACAATTAATTGTAGGTACCAAAATTTGTTTCCCGTCTGCATAGGTCAAAAATCGTCGTTGAAATAACTAAATTACAAATGGCTTGATTCCAAAGGAGACTCATTCAAACTCTCGTCTCAAAAGGCTCGTAATGCTTTTTGTTACCTTAGTACAGATTGCTTGAATCTCCTTTGGAAACAAGTCCTTTTTCATTGAGTTCTTTTAACGTCAGTTTTCGACATATGCAGACGACAAACAAATTTTAGTCCCCACAATTAATGGTTCTTTTATATGCAACTTGATTTCCAGTCAATTCTACTGTCGAAGCAAAATTTTTAAAACGATTAGGATTTGGACCACGTTCGATGCCACGCTGTGTATTGATCGTTCACTCTGTGTTGATTCTGTTAACTGAACGTTCCTGCCTAAAGCTGTGGTTTCAATATGAAAATCGGTGGACGAGTAAAAAGTTATACCGAAAAACATAAAAAACTTTTTTTTTTGGTAAATAAAAAGGATAAACGGAAAATTTAAACACCACCCTGTAGCTTGGGCCCTATTTCAACATGTTTTTAGTAGAAATTTAGGAAATAAAATTTTGTTTAAAAACGAGAGCTATTTGACGCTATAGAAAATTTTCAATGTTTTATTCATCACACAGTATAAAATGTATCTAAATTACCTGTTATTTTACAAAACAACGGGCTAATAGTGAAAGAATCATGCTTACAAACGCTTTCAACAGAGTTTAATTTGATCACGCCAATCGAAGGGTAGAATATTTACCAGAGATGCTTTGAGTGTTGAGTAGCGTACTTTAGAAAAGGTGTATAATAATCTCGTTCAGTCTAGCAAATTTCGAACTCTGGAGACTAGCTTTCAAATGGCATAATCTGGGCTCGGTTCATTTTGCATATGATTTGTTTCCCTTTGAATTTTGACTTGTTCTACACATCTTGAGCTTATATTCAATGGGACATCTTTATTATTTAAAACAAAGTGATACAGATTCCAGCACACAGTCATAAAGAGAACGATAAGGCAGCCAAACTGGTCAAGGAAAGCGCATCCAGGCTCCTAAAAAGCCACAGCAAAGAGCCTAGCTAGCTAGCTAGGAACATTGATTCCATTTAAATAAGGTAGGTGACGTTAAGAGGACACTGCCAGCCCAACAGATGAATCAATCAACTCAGTCTGACAGACAAAGTACTCCACAGATTCTGAGAAATAGAAAACGAAACCTCAATCCATGTGCTATGTCTACATGAAGTCCTAACAAGGTTGACATTACTTGGAAAACATAAACTAAAACCTGAAAGGCCAGCTTTCCACCCAAATCTAACCTGAGCTTGGGTATTCTAATTTAAAAAATAGATAATGCTTTGTATATCTAATATTACAATATTATCAGAAGCGGGTAAAAATTTGCAATGGTCTGACGACCGCAGCCATATAACACAACAACACACACACACAATATTATTGTTACATGTCATTTTAAAAAGGTTTTCATAGAGAAAACTGTTTGCGGGGAGCGAAGTAGCATCTTACGCCACACCCTCTACTCATAATTGAATACATTGTTTGTCTACCAGCAATGGCAAATGTTAGGTGACTACCACTAATTGGTGTGTTGTGCCTAAACTAATTTTAACTCGATCTTACTAAACACTTTACGCAACCGAAAATAGGAAGTAAACCTACTACTTAGCAAAACAAGCAGCATCGCACAAGTCGGTTGGCGTCCTCAGCTAGACTGTGATATATTTTAGGTGTGAATGGGCTGATGATCCAGGCCTTCCACTACACCTTTAAGAACTATTGTGGCTTAGATCAGGCAATATATTTCACCCAATAGATCACAGCAGAATGAGTCCGTACCAGCAGGATCAATCTTAGCTAAAGGAGGATAGGTTTTTTGAACTAGAGCAATTAGAAAGAACATGTTCTACTGTCCCATCATCACTCCCCAGGCACAAACAGCATATGCTGCCTTGCCTTATGTTGATTCTATGTATGCAAGATGCAGCCAACAGTGTCGCATATAAAACCTAATTAAGATATTATAAGTCCAGCCTATTAAACCCTATTAAGCCTCTGGCCCTAGTTTCTAATACAATAAATGTCTTTCATGGACAAATGCCGATAATTGTTATCAATAATGTAGTATATTTTAGCACAATTCAGATTTAAATGGATTACTTAGTAATGCTTGATGATATTCCAAGTACCAGTTTTGGACAGATAAATTTTGCACCTTCTGTGGCCAACACACCATTTTCTGTCTATCATGCCTAAGCAATTCATACTAGTCATTTTATTGTCATAATACAGATTGGCAGTTCTATATAATTATAGCGAATTTTCATTTAAAAAATTCGCAAGCTTGAAATGCAGTGATATGATCCAACAGCTTTGAGAAAAGCCTGGCTGTTTAGATACTGTGTATAGTGCATTTGTTATATCTTCTGCACATACATTTCAATGAAGTATATTTCTGTGTGAAATATGGCCTAACTTTGGTAGCTATATCAGCACCAGTTTGGCAGCCTCAGTGAGCCAGTGGTAAGAACGTGTTGTTCTAAAATACAGCATCATGGGTTCGATTCCCAGACGAAACGTAATTTCACTTTTTCTGTACATACTGTACAATTCAGACCAACCGAGGTGGTGGCATTGCATTTGAACAAATTAAATGTCGCTACATTAGACCCTTCAGATGGGGACTAATATCGTTGGTCGCTGTACCAAGCTATGTTTGTCAAAGAAAGATCCCTCCCTTCCTACAAAAAGGAAACAGTTCTGCAAAATTTACAGTATGGTGAGGTAAAACTTCTCCTGGCATAAGTGTTTGGCCATAGTAGTGGATATATACAGACATTAAAACAAAAATGAATAAAACTGTCAGTTCAGCATGGGTTATTTTGGGTTATTTTGATTTCCATTAATCTTTGTCCAGAAAAAAGATGTTGAGGGGCAGACTGTGACTGATTGATAATTGTAAGCATAAGATCTAATAACATTTACACAGTGTTGTGACTTTCTTAATCATTCAGAAGTGGGATCACATGCCTTGGTATGCTAACAGCCACATGCTAAAGTCTAAATATTGCTACTTCGTCTCTTTTTAAAAAATAAATTCAAAGGACTTCAAAATAATTAATGGTGAGGTAGAAATTGTGCTATCTCTTGTCAAACATGTGCCTACAAACTACAGGGTTCGATACACAGTACACTGAAAACTTTCTAGCCAAAATACTACACAGTGAAGCATCAAAACTCGCCTTATGACCAGATGTTAACCAACATCCAATAAAACTGTTAGGAATGTATGCTACGTGGCAGGACATAGGCTAATGCAAGGTCAAGACACCAATTAATTAGCCAGCAGCGCAAAGCAAGAGTGTCAAAAGCTGTTCAAGGAATTGAGCTGATCCTGAGTACACCCATTGACAGTATTATACCTAAATACAGCTTTGGGAAAAATTTCAATATTGAAATACCAGACAGAAAAATACAGTAAATGGCTCTGCCGCGGCAGCACAAATAATCTGCTACACTGACAGATCGAAGATGGAACCAGCACTTTAGAGAATCAGGTAACAGCCAAGCTAGCAAGACATGCAACAACACAACAATATTTTAGGCTGAGATGGCCACAATACAACTTTGTGCAAATACAATATCGAGCAAGGAACAACGAACCCAGTCAATTGCTTGGGCAGCAAAGCGGCACCTAAGGCACTGTTTACAAGCATATTAATTCACAGGCAGTATGAGACTATAATATGATAACTTTAATAGAACTAGCAAGTCAAAATAAAGCGACACTAGCATGGGTTCCAGCACATGGTTCTTAAAAAAGGAACGATAGGGCAGACAAACTGGTCAAGGAAGGCAAGTCCAGCGCTTTAGAGGCCCCTAACCACTTTGTAGCCAACCCACACCGAGCACAAGGAGAGCCATTAATGAATGGGCCCAAAGTGAAACAGAGGAATGGTGAAAAAGCGATAGAGACAGGCCAAAAAAACATTCATCTAGTTCACAAAAGACCTACTAGGAAGGAGCAGAAATGCCATTCGATAATAGTGGGTGTATTAACAGGCCGGCTCAAAACACACAAGCGAAATGATGCAGATCCTGGCAAGAAGAACACAAAACCAAACTCAATGTATTGTGCGAATGTGCTAGGCCTAATGAGGTTTAGGTCTCAGTCACTTGGGGAGGAAAAACATAAAGCTACACAAAGGAGTGCCTATCAAGGCTGAAAGAAAATAAGGCTGGACAGGGTGCTCTGGAAATATACATGGGAGGATCACAATAGATCTCATAGGTGGCGGTCACCCTAGCTTAATGACCAAGCCCATCCTTAACCTAATATAATAAATACATTTTTTAACTGAGTACATATAAAGTTTTGATAATTTCAATTTCGAAAAAACTTACCCTCATTTCCTTGATCCTTGTTAGTATCCATTCCACTACTGGATGTAGCTACTCCACTATCTACAATTGGCATCCCGCTGGTGGCTACTGTTCCACCTATCACATTTTCCACATTACCATCATTCTTTAATGGAGACACAGTGGGTGGAATGGGTACTTGCTGCGGCGCTGTAATGGTAATGGTGTGTTGTGTCCCTGTCGGAGCGACAGATAACTGGTGCATCTGTGTAGGGCTGGGTGCAGACACTTGTTGTATAGAGTTAGGCTGCTGTGCTGCTGTCTGGATCTGGCCGATTATGGTGCCGTGTGGTGTCATCTGTGTTGTCAGCTGAACAAAAAAAAAGAAATAAATAAACCTCTATTTATTTGTTTTAAAAGAAATTAACTATTGGCATATAGCTAGTTCCTTCTATTTCATTACCTTATTTATTTAATAGAAAATAAGTTTTTAAATGTACAATCATTGATAACTACTACAGCAAGTTTAATAAATTTGAAACCCTTAACTGTCTTAAATCATCATTTTGCTATAGATGTAATCAACAAATTATATTCATAGTTTAAGGAAATTAGTGGCCACTTAAGTAAAAAATTAAAACACGGCTGCAAAGTACTTTCACAATGAAATGAACAAATTAATTTAAATAAAGGGTGTTTTTTTTTTACAAAAACGCACAGACCTGTCTGTTAAGATTATCAATCGCCCATTTTTTAGTCACAGTGTCAATTTCAAATCATTGTTGTAAAGGGAAATGACATCAACTTTCTTATTTTAAAAGGAAAACACCCTGCACAGAGATTTAGATATACAATTAAAAATATTTTCCAAAAACCCCCTAGACATGTCTCTACTATGAAAAGGTTCTGAGGTATTTACAAACATTAATTTACAGGTTAAGAATTCCTTCAAAAGAAAAACATTAAATTAGAAAAATAACCTAATAATTAATTGAATATCCAATCGTTATAACAAATGTTGAAACTGTCATCTCTTTACTCCTAGAAATTTCTTAAACTGCAAAAAAGTTAACCCTATTTGTTGACAAATCCTGTGTTGTAATTTCTTGAGATTATTTTAGCAGAATTAAATAAAGTTTGGATTTCAAGTCCATCTGCTTGGAACATTTGCATTTAAAAAGTGCCTAACAACAGCAACATAGTGTGATATGCAGCATCTTGTTGCAATCATTATAGGTGATTCATACAGTGTAGCTTATACGAAGAATCTCTCCCAATGCATCTTTTGGGAAATGTTACAATTAAAAACTGCATCTCTAGCCCAATAACTACAATTTTATCTGTTGACACTGGCATTTAAATAAAATTACGCATAATCAGAAAACAGAATGTGTTTGATAAAATTTGGATTAAGATGATTTATTGCTAAAATTTGTTCGTGTGTCAAAAAAATTCTCTATTGATTTTTGCAGGAGATGAATTTTATACATGTGTAACCAGTTTCTTGGGGTTAAGGAGTCACGGGCCAAAGGACTCCAGGGGGCAAGCTGAGGAAGTGGAAATAACAACATAAACTCCCGATGAAGCTTTCCCCAAGACCGTCATGCGCGGTAAAAATCCGCATCCTGCACGAGGTGACCCTGCTAATAACTAAACATGACGGATCTAGACAAGGAGGTCGAACTAAACTCCCCCAATCTACGGTGTCACGTGACCCGTGCCTATGGATGGATGGCACCAGGGCGATGGTGTCGTGAACGGAATCTCTGGAGTACCAGGCAACCCTCCAGAGTAACCCGCCTTGCACCACACAGGGGGTTCTGATGGTGTGGACAGTATTTCCCCCATTCTCGTGGGAACAACATGAAGATTATAAATACATATAAAACCAAAACCAATGAGGCTCGAGGAGTGGCTCCGGCTACAGACTTGAGCCTTGAGTCTATCCCGGAAACGGAGACGAGCCAGGGTGCGGCAGCGGACTCTGGAGGTCCCACGACCGGCGTAGATACGGGGGATCAGGGGGTAGCTTCGGCCAGAGACCTGTCCCCGACACCCAAGCTGGAGGCTGGGTCCCACCGGAGGGCGGCGAGCTCCGCGGACTCCGGGGGCCCCTCCACCAGTGAGGACTCTACTGTTAGAGTAGAGGGACTGCCCCGGCAGTCCAAGCGTCTTTCCGGGGCGCAAAGAAAGAAGCTCCGGAGGGCGCAAAAAATGGCGGCCGGGACCTGGACGGTCGAGAAACCTGTAAAGGCGCAAGAGGGGAGTGCGGGTCAGAAGAGGACGCGCTCGAACTCTAGCACGCGCACTACAGACAGACGTTCCAAAAGGGTCAGGGTGCCTGTAAAGGCGCAAGAGGAGAGTGCGAGTCGGAAGACGCCGCGCTCTGGCTCTAGCACGCCTACTACAGACAGACCTCCCAAAGGAACTAAGGCCGGAACACCGGCGCAGACTGGCTCTTACAGGGAGGCTGCGGAGGGCCTCGGGATGGCGGTGATTGACAGACGCCATCCTGAGGTCACGCTAGACCAGGGGAAGGCGGACCTGATCCAGGCTGCGGTGGTAGCTGCAGTGGACTCTCTTCAGGAAGGGGAGAGCCCGCCTCAGTTCCACCGGACGCGCCTGACGGGGGGCATCCTCTGGATAACCTGTGCCGGCCCGCAGTCGCGGGACTGGCTGCGGAAAACGATCGGGGGCCTCGGTCAGATTTGGGAGGGGGCGGACTTGACAGCCGTCGAGCCCAAGGAACTCCCAAAGAGACGCAAGGTCCTCGTACGGATCCCTGACACCGTCCCGCAGGAGACGGTGATCAGCAGACTTAAGATCCAGAACCCTGAACTGGGGACGCAACACTGGTCGGTTCTAAGCAGGAAGGCAGAGGAGAAAGGACAGACGCTCGCCTTCTCGATCGACCCGACATCTTACAGAGCCCTTGAAGGAACCTCCTTCAAGGCATTCTGGGGCATGGGAAGGGTTAGCTTCCGCCCACTGGGGAAGCAATTAAGGGTTAATGGGACTTAGGTTCCTTCAGGTCAACCTCCAACACAGTAGGGCAGCCACGGCCGGACTACTAATGGCTCTGAGGAACACGGATGTGGCCCTCATCCAGGAACCGTACTCCTACAAAGGAGAGATCAAGGGACTCGGCGGAGCTAATGGAAAGCTCATCTACAGCAGGTTCAGCGAGAATCCGAGGGCCTGCATTTTTGTCAGGGAAGGGATAGAGTTTCTCCCTCAATGAATTTCTGTTCCAGGGACCTGGCAACGATCAAAATCCGATGTGGAGGAGCGGATGGGCTGAGGGACATTACTGTCGCGTCAGCCTATCTGCCAGGGGACAGCACGGACCCTCCTCCACCCAACGAATTGGAGCAGCTGATGGTGGGTAGCAGAGCAGGTGGATGGCAGACCATCATCGGCATGGATGCGAATGCGCACCATGAGTTGTGGGGTAGCTCGGACACAAACTCTAGGGGTGAGGCACTTTTACAATTCTTTATGAAATTTAATTTAGACATATTGAATAGAGGTAATAAACCGACATTCGTCACAACACGGCGTGAGGAAGTTTTAGACCTAACAGTTTCCACCCAGTTTCTGGGTGACTTTGTTAAAAGCTGGGCTGTGTCTGGGGAAGTGAGTAGCTCAGACCACAGATACATCCGGTTTGAAATCGCCAAAGTCGAAAGAGAAACGGTATGGTACCGGGACCCCCGCAAGGCGGACTGGGAAGCCTACAGGGCAGACCTAGCTGTGGAACTGCGGGGGGTTGAGAGTGCCATAAGGGATTCAATAGACCTCGAGATTGCAGCAGTCCAATTGCGAGACGCAATTACCTCGGCCTATAACGCCAACTGCCCCCTGAAAATGAGGGTGTCCACCAGGAACGTCCCATGGTGGAACGAGGACCTCAGGCAAAGGAGGACGCAGGTTCGTAAGCTGTTTAACGCGGCCAAAAGGTCGGGAGCATGGGATGAATATAGACAGGCCCTATCGACCTATAACAAAAGACTGAGGGACGCCAAGAAGGAGTCGTGGAGGAGGCACTGCGAAGAAGTGGAAAACACGTCCGAGAGTGCTCGACTACACAAGATCCTGTCTAAGGGCCCTCAGACTAACATTGGCTCCCTTAGAACACCCACGGGAGGCTTTACAAGCTCGGGGGAGGAAACTATGGAAATTTTACTCCAGACGCACTTCCCCGGCTGTAACATAATAAACCAATCACCTCCGGACTGGGAACACTCAGAAATAGAGGCGCCTTATAGGCGGGCATCTAGAGTAGACTGGACAGTCGCTAAAGAGGTGGTTACCTGGAGCAAAATCAGATGGGCCATTAACAGCTTTAAGCCATACAAATCGCCGGGATTTGATGGAATAATGCCCATCATGCTCCAACAGGGGATAGATATACTGGCGCCGGTGCTTACCCTCATTATGAGGGCCAGCCTGGCTCTGGGGTACATTCCGAGGGCATGGAGACTGGCCAGGGTTGTATTTATTCCTAAACCTGGGCGTCCAACAGACCAGGCAAAGTCCCTGAGGCCAATAAGTCTCATGTCCTTCTTGCTGAAAACAGTGGAAAAACTGCTCGACCGGCACATTAGGGGCGGTGTACTGGAAGCATATCCTCTACATTGCGGACAATATGCATACAGAGCAGGATTCTCAACAGAAACAGCACTGCACCAACTGGTGCTGAAACTGGAGAATACGCTGGAGAACAAGGAGGTGGCGCTGGGGGCCTTCCTAGACATAGAGGGGGCCTTTAGCAACACCTCGTTCGGATCGGTTCTGGCAGCTGCCCGGGAGCGTGGAATAGAGGAGACCTGCTGCAGGTGGATCGGTTCCATGCTCAGGGACAGGGCGGTGTTCACCTCACTCGCGGGAGGGACTCTGCTGGCGGGGGTCGCGGCGGGGTGTCCGCAGGGGAGCGTTCTGTCTCCCTTGCTCTGGTGTCTAGTCGTGGACGGCCTGCTGGGGAGGCTCTCGGGAGGGGGGTATGAGGTACAGGGCTATGCGGACGACATTGTCATCATAGTCCGAGGAAAGGTCACACAGGCAGTGTGGGAGCGTATGCAGACTGCACTGAAAGTGGTGGAAGGGTGGACGGTTGATCAAGGGCTCGGGGTGAGCCCCGAGAAAGCAACCGTCGTGCCGTTTACGAGGAGGAGGAAGTGTGAAAGCCACAGAACTCTCACTCTATACGGTAGGAGCGTTCCAATGGCCAGGGAGGTAAAATATCTTGGGGTCGTATTGGACTCTAAGCTAACCTGGAATGGTCACATTGGAAAAATACTGCGTAAGGCAGTCATGACCTTAGCCGTCACTAGGCGGCTATATGGAAAAACGTGGGGACTAAGACCTAGTATGGCCCACTGGCTGTACCCAAGGGTGGTCAGACCATCGTTAACATATGCGGCACTGGTCTGGTGGCCTAAGGTGACACAATCCAGTGCCAAACAAAAACTAGGCAAGATCCAAAGGATGGCTTGCCTAGGCATCACAGGGGCCATGTCTTCAACCCCAACAGCCGCCATGGAGGTGTTGCTGGATCTACCCCCCCTACACTTCGTTATTATGGGAGAGGCCAGGCTAGGACTATACAGACTAGCCTGCAATGGTAGACTGAAGATCAACCCAGGCTTCAGGGGCCACTGCAAAATTCAGGAGATCGTGAAGGAACCCATGCTTGAAATGAGGTCAGACTTCGCGAGCCCGCGAATGTGCAGGGAAAACAACTTCACAGTGGAAATCCCTGATCGCGAGGCATGGCGGGAGGAGACACCGGGCATACCACGGGACGCGCTCGTCTGGTTCACGGACGGATCTGGCGGGGAGCGTGGGACGGGGGCAGGTGTTTACTCGGAAGGACCGAGGGTAAGTCACAGTATTTCCCTCGGAGCCCATGCAACGGTGTTTCAGGCCGAGATGTACGCCATCCTGCACTGTGTGCGGGAGAACAAGAGGAGGGGCTACACCAACAAGCGGATCCTCATAGCCACAGACAGCCAGGCAGCCCTTAAGGCACTAAGTAGCCCACGGGTAAATTCCTGGCTGGTGAGTGAGTGCCGAGACGAGACGAGCGACCTGGCTGGGCAGAATGAGGTGACCCTCATCTGGGTGCCGGGTCACTCGGGGGTCAAAGGCAATGAAGAAGCTGACAGTCTCGCAAAGAGGGGGTCAGCAGAACCATTTATGGGACCAGAACCGGCTCTGGGCGTGTCAAAGAGCACTGCCAGGGGAGCCATTAAGTCCTGGGTCAGAAACCAACACAAGGTGTACTGGGCGGACTGTCCAGGGCTCAGACATGGGAAGTCAATAATTGACGGACCCAGTTCAAAGAGAGCTGTGGAGCTGCTAAACCTTAGCAGAGGACAGCTCAGAAACACAACAGGTCTCTTGACGGGACACATGGCCGTCAAGAAACACCTACATAAAATGGGGCGGTTCGAAGGGGACCTCGCATGCAGACTCTGCGGTGAGGGGGAGGAATCAGCCCAGCACATCTTGTGCGAGTGTATAGCTCTGGACCGGAAAAGACAACTGATCTACGGTCACTCTAGACCGGAGACAGAGCAATATAAAACTTCACCCTACCAATCGCTGTGCAGACTAGTTCAAGGCACAGTGATTTTGGAATGGGTGGAGTAAGACTAGGGGTATGCACAATCAACCAAGGGTTGCGGTGCTATCGGGGCGGCAAGGCCGCGGACGAGCCCTGAGGGAAAAAAAAAAAAAAAACCAGTTTCTTGAAATACTACACTGTTATCAATTTGATTTTGTTTTTCTGTGAATATCTCAGGATCTATTCATGATATATAGATGTTGTTTTTAATTATCTATCTAAATCTATAGAAATGTACAGTGTTCCATAGAAAATAAAAAATTGTGATCTTAAAGCAGAAGTGATTTAAATTGACACTGACGCTGAAAAACGGGCAAATAATCATCTTGCATTGTCCAAGGGTTTTTTCGAAAAAAAATTACACCCAATTTTAGTGAACTTTTAATGTCATTGTCAAAGCATTATATAATTAAAGAGGTAAACCGGTGTTCAATTTTGTAGTTGTATTGTACATGGCATAATATGTGACCCCCCGCAAGAGAGAAGGGTAGTGACAGAAGCTGACACTTTGGTACCACAGACAACCAAATATCAGTGCACATATGCGGCTAACATCAGGTGGCTCTATTTCATGGACTGTGTGCCATACTGTCTTTATTATAATCTTTTGACAATGGCATGGAGGTACTATTTTACATATGAGTGGTAACAGTATCAATAAAGTGTATTTATTTCAAATAATTTAATACAAATTAAAAAAGTACAGAATACAAAATGACAGTCACTTCACTTAATACCAAACAATCTCTAAATGACTATAGTTTTATTAAACAACACAAACTTAATTTTTTCGATTCATTTAAAAATATTCTGGTTCGTCCAACATAAGAAAAAAATGCAGTTTTTAAGAGGCTCATAATTATAATAAATTTGTTAACAATGTGTAACAAGGAATGTTGGAAGATGAACGATGCCACAGATCAAACTCTCAGTATCTGCAGCACAGAGAATCTTCAACCTAATATATGGAAATAAAATGAAGGTGAATGATATAATTGAAAACAGTTTTAGCAGTTTATATTATTTAATGTGAAAACACTTAACAATACAACTAATAAAGTTTTTATTCTCAATAATCTTCTCACTATCATTTTTTGATAACTCTACAGTCATGAAAAAGACAATAAAGTTTTCAATTTCCAATGAGCAGTAAATAGAAAATGCTACTAATCATTTATATGTGAATACTTTTACACAATGATAACATCCAGCTGTAAATTACATGACTAAAGGAATGTTCCCGTAAGATAAGTAAGAAAGTTAAATAGGCTCTGTCTCATGGAGTATGTATCATAACAAGATAGAGCATCTTTAATACTAACTTTGGCATTTTTTACAATCGTATGAATGTTCCGTTTTGCACATGGATGCAAAAGTGGCTACAGTGATAAGTGCAATAAAGTGTTTTTATTTGAAATCGCTAAATAAATTAAAAATGTCAAGCGACACCTTGTGCAGAATAACAATTAGGCAATGATTATTTTGAAATGTTTTATATGTGCATCACAGAAACTTACTTGGTAAATTCTGTACTATAATTTTATGGCAACAAATGTCAGCATCACAGATTAAAATACATGACGTTAAAGAAGATTTATATTTCAACAACACACCACGAGGGCGTACAGCCTAAATACTATCGTACCGTGGGTGTCGACAAGGAGGAAAGAGGCAACTTGTTAATTCTGGACTTGAAGGTTCGGAGGAGAAGAAAAAACATGTGCCGGCAAGGAATTCTACAACTTGATAGTCCTCGGGACAAAAGAGCGGGCATAACAAGATGTTCTATGTCTGGTGACCTGGACAGTAAAAAGGTGCATTTGTTCTGTTTCCCTGGTAGATCTGTTAGGGGCAGCAGGCGGAGGATCTATGGAAGAAAGCTTCTCTGAGCAGTTCCTGTGCAGATATCAATAAAAGAGAGAGATGAGTCACCAACGGCACGTCAGTGGGCAAGGGATGGCAGCGTTTGGGTGAGGGTAGGATCACCGATGAGATGTATAGCTCTCTTCTGATTGGAGTCCAGGATAGCGAGTGTAGAAGCGGCAGCGGCACCCCGGATGTGGGAGCAGTATTCGAGGTTTGGCCTTATTTGTGAAGTATATAAGGTATAGAGATTAGCTGGTAAAAAGCATTTGCGAGCCTGGAAGAGGAAACCTAATTTCTTAGCAGCTGCTTCTGCAATTGATGTGACACGTTGGTGCCATTAGAGATTTCGATCCACAGAAATGCCAACAAGTGAAAAGGACTCATTACTTTGAATAACTTGGTTGTTCATTGTGATGGGTCTAGGGCTGGTGTATCTCTTATGAGATAGAAAGCAAGACTGAGATTTGGTGGAGTTAACTTGTACAAAATTTCTACTTCCCCAGTCTAATATTTTTTGGAGATTCACAGAGACAAAACCCTCCATGAGTCTGCGATCCTAATCTAATTGGGCTAAAGAGACAGGCTTAGAATATTGTATATTTGAGTGGAGGGTGCTGTCGTCCGTGTAACCGTGAACTGGGCTGGATGTGCTAGAGAGGAGGTCATTGATGTGGAGAAGAAACAAAGTAGGGGTTAAAGCTGAACCTTCAGGGACTCCTGCATTAATTGGATACAGTTTAGAGAAATGGCCATAAACGACAACAGAAATGCTCTGGTTGGAGAGGAAATTTGCTGTCCAGGTACAGAGTTTTCCTCCATAGACCGGAAGTTTATCAAGCAGCGTTGCGTGCCAGACCTGGTCGAATGCTTTGGATATATCGAGAGCGACAATCTGGGATTCAGTGTAGTTCCATAGACTTCTTCCAAGAATGGGTTACAAAGGAAAAGAGGTCGGCAGTTGATCTGCGCTGACGGAATTCATACTGCCTGTCGTGGATTATACTGTGTTTTTCAAGAAATTTTAGTAATTCGGTGTTTATATACTTTTCCATCACTTTAGAGACGACTGAAAGAAGAGAAATAGGCCTGTAGTTGCTAGGAAGTGCTTTATATCCTTTCTTGGGGACGGGTTGTACTCGAGCAGTTTTCCAGTTACTAGGAAATATGCCTCCGTGGAAGATGTCTGAAACAGACGAGTCAGGACAGGAGCAAGTTCTGGTGCGCATTTTTTGAGAACAATTGCTGGGATCTCGTCAAGGCCAGATGCTTTCCTGGTTTTAAGAGAAGAGAGCATCTTTCGTACCTTTTTTTTTAGATACATTCGAATATCAAATTACAGATCATTATCCTACTTTGAACTCAGCCAATCACATTGCCCGACTGTCTAACATAGCCGGCGACACTCACCAGCCATATGTCAAATGGTCGTTGGCTTACCTCTTTAAAGGTACATTCGTAGTTTAAAGAAATAAGTGATAACTTCAGCATAAAATAAAACTAAAACAACTTAGAAGTTTAAATGATGAAAAGTGCGACTTTGAAATTGACACGATTTAATACTGAAATCAAGATCAATAACTCAACTTTTTGATCAGGAATAAAAATTTACCAGTAAAAAAATTAAAAGATAGTAAACTCAAAACTTACCGGATGTATTTGCTGCATGCCCATCTGTTGTTGTGTGACTGCTAGGTTGGACTGCAGGGGAAGTCCCTGTTGCATAGGCATAGCCTGCTGTATATTCTGTTGTACTTGCTGGCTTTGAGCTGACATAGAAACTACTGGCATGATAGGTCTATCTCCAGACATCTGAAGCTGTTGCTGGGGAATTCCTTGGATTGTCTGGACTGCTTAAACAAAACAGAATATATGACAGAAATGTGTTTGTTTATGCAGATGTATGTGCATAAAAGTAAGTAAGCAAGTAAAGTAATATTTATAAAGATTTTAATTTTAGTTTTAACTAAATGTACCTTAAATAATTATGTTATCATTTTTGATCATTCAAAAATTAACATATTTTGTGTTGTTTTGAAAGATATTTTCACTAATAATAACACATAATTAAGACATGTATTAGCAATATTGACTGAAAATTTTGATATAAGATTTGATAACTTTATGAAAAAAAAAAGAACAACAAAATTAATTATCATAACACGTAAGAATTAAAAGACAAATTAAAACAGCACATAAAGCATATTCCTACATTTTTTAACACAATCCTTAAAACACTAAAGGGTTATTAAAAACTAGTTTTTATATTAAATAGTATGTGTATATTAGTGAATTTTCGTAGAAAAAATTCACTAATGGGGAGATTCCGACTTTTGAATTTTGAAAAAATTTTTGCAAATGAGCGCGAACTAGGACCCCTAGAACCCATATCCGGGGTCAGTTTCAATTTTTATATGTTTATATATGTATCACACCAATAACTCAAAAAATAATAGGCCGATTTTGATAAAATTTGGCATGTACCTTTCTTTTGTAAATGGCTTGGATAGGTTCGTTAGTCAGGAAAATCGGACGAGGTTTTCCGCAAAAATTTTGAGTTTTCATTCGAAAAAAATTCTTATCTCAAAAATTAATAAGCCGATTTTAATAAAATTTGGCATGTACCTTCTTTTTGTAAATGGCTTTGATAAGTTTGTTAGTCAGGAAAATCGGACGAGGTTTTCCGGGAAAATTTTGAGTTTTCATTCGAAAAAAATTTATATCTCAAAGAATAATGGGCCGATTTTGATAAAATTTGGCATGTACCTTCCTTTTGTAAATGTCTTTGACAAGTTCGTTAATCAGAAAAATCCGACTAGGTTTTCTGGAAAAATTTTGAGTTTTTATTTGAAAAAAAAAATTTATCTTAAAAAATAAAAAATCTATGATAATCAAATTTGGTAGGTAGGTTTACGATATAAAAAGTAAACTATACACTAAAATTTAGATTTCTATGGTACAAGAAAAAAAAGTTATAATAAAATATTTTGTGCCAGATCATTTCTATGAAAATTCACTACCATAAAGCACTTGCTGCGTCCCGAACTTTTATTATATTAAATAAGTACAGTATACTATCGATTATTCCTGTGCAGATTACGGGGTTTGCAGATTGTCTGTGCTGAGAAATTAATCCAAATTTTAAATCAGGAATAGATTGAAATTTTTTTTTCGTTTCCTCTCGCCCAAATAAAATAAATATGTCTAATAAAAGCAAACGACCATCTAAGTACAGGAATGCCTATTATAATTACTACTTTGCAGAAATCATGAGGAAAATAAAACTCTGAAATTCGTTAGAACCTGTAGTGTAGTAGTATGTATGTAGAAGTAGAGTGAACTGTCACAGATTGCTTATTCTGTTGCGATGAATTCTTATTTATAGCCGAACCTGCCAGTACACCAGTACAATAGGAACACTGAGAAGGATCCATATCTGGAAATATTTATGTTAAGGTCATAAATTTTAATTGGCCCTATCTTTTCACACTTGATCTCATTAGAGATTGCATGGGCGGTACGACAGGAGGAACAAGATAAACATTTCCTAAAAAGACAAAGCTGTTAAACATTCTGTATGCACTTTGATGTATATACGGCTATATACAGGGTAGTTCAAATTCGCGCCTCACCATTTGGATCTTGTAAACTGTAAGTGATACAAGGATTGTTAAATTGGGGCAAAGTTGCGCGCTTCTATGGTGATCAATTATCTGCAAGAAAATTTGAGGTGAAATTTTTAGTTTTTAAATTATTCGAGAAAAAAAAAACGAAAATTTTAATTTTCGTTTTCTAGCGAATACCGAAAGAACTAGACTTCTTTAACTATCATATTGTTTGCACACTTTTTGATGGGCAATCTAAATCAGTCATAATATTTCCCAAGGCGTTCTTAATGCAAGAATTACAATACTTAACTTTGATTTTCCTTATGGGCGCCATATTGGATTTTTGCATTTATTAAGTCTTTTTTTCTGATTACAATGATATATCACACGATACGATTACAACTTACCGGCTATCAAAATTTGCTTGGATAATCGAGGGTATACTGTACATATATGTTTCATGTGACGGATCTTATAGTTTCTCAAAAAAGTTCTTTGACCTAACCATGATCTGACTGGCTTTAATAAGTACCTTAAATAAATAGATATTTGTATGGCATATTTTTTGCATGACACAATCAGTTTTTTAAGGTTATAAAGGAACTGCTAAAAAGTGCAAAAAGTAATGTTGGAAGGTGAACGACGCCACAAATCATATTCTCAGTATCTGCAGCACAGAGAACCTTCAACATAATATATGGAAATAAAATGTAAGTAAGAGAAAATTAATTGAAAACAGTTTTAGTGGTTTATATTATTTCATGTGAAAACATTTAACAATACAACCAAGAAGTTTCAATAATTTTCTGTCACACATTTTTCAATACTCCATAATCATGGAAAAGACCATGAAGTATTTAATTTCCAATTGGGCCTTAGATTATAGTAATAATAATAATATAAAAAAAACTGTTGCCAATCATTAATATGTGGAGACCCTTAACAATAGTAACCACTAATTATACATTACATGACAAAAACATGGTTTTGCAAGGTTAATTAATTTAAAATATCTAGGTATCCACGTTTTTTTTTGACTGTAGATAGCCACTAGCATTGAAAAAAAAATAATTAAAATCTTTGGATTCCCATCATGATAACTATTGGTAAAACATTAATTTGGAAACTATTATCAGGCAGTTAAATATCCAAACAATGGGCGAGTTCACCAGGCGCCAGCACTGCCAGAGCTGCATTGATATGTCAAAAAATGGTGACAAAATGTTGACGTTCATCAACATTTTTGACATAACAATGCAACTGCTGGCGTCTGGTGAACTCACCCATTATGTCAACACTAAAAGGAAAATGAATCAAAGTTAAATCCAAAAATTGTCACAAATACCCATAACAAGTAATAGAATAATTAAAGAACTAAATAAGGAAAATAGATAATAATAACATAATAGATAAAATTTAACTTTAATTTAATAACCGTTAATAAACAAAATGTTCCTCAATAAATAGTGCCTTTTAACTGAGATTTTCTCATTTACTTTGACATCATTTTTTTTAGAAACAAATAATTCGTTTGGATAAGTTGTATATAAAATCAATATTAGAATATGAAGACATATAGATGTAAAGTGTGACATGCCACAAATTTTTGGAATTCAAGTTGTCATAACTACTGAAATATATGTTTAAATCTGCATATTTTCAAATGTAAATCAGCTTCAAAATGCGATGTCTAACAGCGCTAATCACGTTTGTAATGTAGCTTTAAATTCAAAACGGAACATGTCCACGGACAAGTTGCATGCAAAGTGAAACATGTCCACGTCAGCTGAAATTAATCATGACACATGATTGCTGTCATGATTAAGCACAGAGTTAGGTTAAGCGGATCAAAATTAATGTTGTATTGTGGTTTGTTGCAAGTTTGGTTTTGTTAATTTAATATAATAATAGTAGCATTCAATAATAAAGAGTGGAAGTTAACTCCATAAATGCATTGATCAACCCATTTCCCGAGAACAAAACTAGATCAACAACCCGTAATCCAAGTGGAACTAAATGGGCTGAGGCAAAGGCTCTTAGATATCTTAATCGTTATTATTAAACTGTATTGATAAAACTACAATCAAAAACTGCCCACACAGGTATTTACCAAAGTCATTACCAGCATTTCCTCAGTGCGGACACCATGGTAGACCTTATCAGCCATAATAGTAGGAGTCCCATCTAACAATGAAATGAAATATTTTCACATGGCCTTCTATGCTAACAAAACGAAAATTGAACAAGATGCTTTCCTGATCGCCCATTGCAGAATTAATAATCCAAAGAGACCTCAGCCTCGTAATTCAAAAAAGGATAAGGGAAAGTATGTAACAATCAATTACACAGTCAAGGCTTTGAATGGAGGGTCAGCACCTGTTTGCAGGAAAATATTTGTATCAGTACTGGGTATTAAAAAAGACCCCGTTTTGAGAGTACTGGAAAAAAATGAAAGCTACTGTGAAATTACCTAAATAAACGAGAGGTAGAAATCGAATTAAAATTAAAAATTATGCCAAAAAGGAATCAATGAAAACCTTTATTGAGTTTTTAAGATGTACAGAGAGCCATCACTGCTGTAGCAAATCTACCCAAAGGATATATCTGTCTTGTGACCTAAATATTGTTAAACTTTGGATAATGTACAACCACAATTATGAAAATTACAAGGTAAAGCAGAGTTACTACAGAAATTATTTTTGTAAAAACTATAACATAGGTTTTGGAAGTCCAAAATCTAATGTGTGTTCCACATGTCTCCAATTTAAAGACTGCAACTCATGAATCCGTCAAACAAAGATTGATAATGGAAAATAAAGTCCACAAGTTACAAGCTAAAACCTTCTACGACCTATTACCAGAAGACTCTCAAGTGTCAATCTTTTCATTTGACTGCCAAAAGAATCTGCAACTATCAAAAGTACCTCACCAACAGGCTTATTCTAGGATACGTCTACAATTTTATTGTGGTTATTCGAAATTCGAAAACAAAATCATGCCTTGGAATGTTTATAGATTCCTACAGACTAAGACAAAGAAGTTTTAACAAAATTGCATCACTAATTCACCATCTCTTAAGTACTTATGAAATTAATGATAAAGTTAAAACTATTCGTTTATTCTGTAATGTGGCTGGAAATCAAAATAAAAATTCGATAGTGATGGGAATGTTGTGTAATTGGCTGCCGTGCAGTGCTCCAAATCACGTAAAACAGCTGGAGATCATTTTTCCTATAGTGAGCTACTCCTACATGTGTCCGGACAGAAAGTTTGGGATCATTGAAAAGGTAGTCAAGAAAACAGCAGTAAAACCAGATGACTATGTAGATATTATAAAATAGCATGCGACAGTTCTGAAAATGGGAGAAGATTTTCAGGTGAAGGATTGGAGAACTGAAGCAGAGATCCAGATAAAATTGCCAGGATCTTGGCATTTCAAATTTCAGCCTGTGAAAAGGTTTATTTTAACAAGTGTGTGTGTGTCGTCAGATTGTATTGGCTGCGGTATGGTTACCATTCGCACATTTTCTTTTAATTAGAACTGAAAAGAGGTAGTACTGGTGGAAATCCAGTGAGAGGAGAACTATTTTACCACAGCAATATTGGATGAGGTAGAGGAACTTATAAAAAAGGAAAACATCAAATTTATGAGACCCAAGGAACTGAGAATAGGTGTTCCTTTAAAAGCAGATAAAATAACCAGTAATATAAATACACTTGGAGAACCCAAATCACCACAACACATATTTTAAAGACCTTTAGGTGATTTGGGTTCTCCAAGTGTACTTATCAGTGCTCATCACAGGTTCCAGTTTTCACACAGTGAACCAGTATTATCGTGCTGACTAGAGAAAAGAGATACCACTGAGCTATTTTACAACTTTGTTCCAAAAAGTAGTGATATTGACTACAAAGGAGTTCCAGAAGGGGAAGAAAGTCAAAATGAAGCTGAAGCTGAAGAAACTTTACAATTTTGGTTCAAAGTACCCAGTTGCCTTTTTTACAATTACTAGTTTGGTTAATGTTTTTCAGAATTCTCTTTTCTTCTATGCCAAACGCAAAAATTCAAGACTTATTCTTTTTCTTTTATTCAGTTGCAAAGTGCAACGTACCCAGAAAGAATTTTTTTTCTTGAAAACCAAACGATGAATAATGGACAAACTTTGAATTATCTAGAATACATTTAAAAGCTGTATAAATAAAATAGTACCCCTAACTCACCGATTTTACCCCCTTTCGTTTTTCACAAAATGTGTTAATTGTGACATGTGGCAGTTTATATCGAAACGCTTCATATGTGTGTGCAAAAATTATTATACTTACTACTTATTGAAATGAATCATTTTTGGCAAAGTAAAAACAAAAGCTGAGTCCCAAAGATGTCATAATAAATGACTTATCTTTGAGTAAAAGTTTAAACTTGGTAAATGTGGCTTATGTTTATCACACAAAAATCCACTGTTTTAAAATTAACGTATCAGCAAAAGAACGAAGCGAGTAGTTTAAGATTGTTAATATTTTGGTGGATGCTTTTGTTGTTAATTTATTTTTTAGTTCTTTAATTAGTGTAATTGTGATGGTTATTACTTGTGCCATTATTTGATCTTATTTTTATCGTTCTTGTTTGAGAAAGTTAAACTATTATAAAACGTTACTAACATAACAAACCTGCTCCATCAATAACTTTATTTTTAAACCTTATTACTATAGTAATGTCATTAGAGAAGCTTTTATCCTATATTATCTTTCATTTAAAAGGCTTTGTGAATTAATTTATTTTTTATCATTACTGTGTAAAATGAAACTGCCTATAAAATTTCTAAACATAAAATCTTAAAGCTTAACAAATTTCCTCTAAACCAAAAATTTTATAAACATACCATTAAACATTCTTCTATACTCACTCATCATAGGTTTTGGCTGAATATGCTGAGGCTGGCCAGTTTGTCCTGAAGTAGCAACCCCTGTAGTTGCTTGCTGGAACTGCAATTGTAGTTGTTGCTGTTGTTGCATTGCTTGTTGCTGCATCATAACTGCCTGCTGCTGTTGTTGTTGTTGTTGTTGTTGTTGCTGCTGTTGTTGTTGCTGTTGTTGCTGTTGCTGCTGACTCTGTGTGGTCTGCTGAGCTCCTGCCTGCGTTTGACTCTGTGCCTTGTTCTGGGCTTGTGCTGCAGCAACAGCCATTTGCTGAGCTTTCTCTGCTGTCATTGGAGACCCAGGTGTCATCGCAGTCATGCCTGCTGTAGACGTATTCATAACTAACATCCTGTAACAGCAGTGTAGAAGACCATTATAAAATTTAGAAAAACACGTTGAGCTAAGACTACTAGAAAATGCACAAAATCATAATAACTTATATTCCAAATGGCAGCAATTATTATCTTAATAGCAAAAGATGTATGAACTGACTTTATTGGTATTTGGCCAAAACCCTTTAATATTAGTTATATGAACATGGTATCAAATTACGCAAACAATCTATGTTAGTATATGGTTTCAATAAAATCTACAAACAAAGACTAAATGAGTTGCTTCCTCTCATAATAGTCTTACTAACAAGTGAAGCCATGGCTCTTCTCATTGTTTGAAAACATTGGTGCTTAGCTGTAATCAGAATTTTCTTGCATTATTCTGCAATTTCTGAAAATCTTTTTTTTTTGTGAAGATCAATGATCTAATAATATTACCTGCTAGATGGAAGGTAAACAGAGAGGTATGGATGCCATAACCAAAGTGAGATGCGTGGATGATATCAGCTGGTGACTGCCAGAAAGCTTTGATGTTTATAGTGAAAATCTTTTTTTTTTTGTGGACATCAATGATCTAATAATATTACCTGCTAGATGGAAGGTAAACAGAGGTATGGATGAGGCCGTAACAAAAGTGAGATGCGTAGATAATATCAGCTGATGACTGCCAGAAAGCTTTGATGTTTATGGACGGTTGCATAGTGTTTAATGCAGTTCTGGGCAATGATCTAATAATAATCGCACTAAATCAATACTTTTATTTCAGATGACTTTAGTTTTGGTGAATTGGATGTAGCTGTGTACAAGTATGAAATTTAACAATGATGTTGTTGAATATCTTGCAGGTTTTATAATGTACAAAATAAAAAATCTTTATTGTGAGATATGTTTATAGCACAATTTTGTTGGAGTCTGATACATCATCTTTATTAATAAAACGTAAATGTAGGCAGGGGGGATTGATTATACCATCGAGGTATGCTACATATATGTGTAGGATAGCCGAAAATATATTTAGTAAAAACAATAATTTTCTCTGGGAATGTAGTTTTACTACTTAATGAATTTAGCAAAAAGTCTCATCAACATCAAAGGTGTTTTCCAAATTTAAATGACCACATTTTAGACCAAGATCCTTTGAATAATCACGTTTTGCAACTGATTGATTAAAGTTTTATATGACCATGGAGCTACACTACAAAATTGTGTGTGTGTGTTTGTTTCTTTAACTTCAGTCTATTTCCGCGACTATGGCCAATCACCGACGCCAGGAGGCAGTTTCACCTCACCATCCTGGAAATTTTGCCGAACCCCTGCCTTTCTGTAAGGAGGGTATGAATCTTTAACGTGCCCGACATAGCAGGACCCGCCCTTTTTGAAGAGCGGAACGTGCAGACATTTAACCTCCTCAATACAAGGTTGATTTTAATTTTACAGTATGTACTGAAATGGGGAAACCCTGCGAATGTAACCCAGTACACTTCGGTTCAGAGGCACATATTCTTACCACTGAACCACAGAGGCTCTCACCACAAAAATAGATCACTAAATGAATTTTTTTTTTTTAATATATTCAAGGCTATATAAATAATCAACAAGTTGATATATGATGCTGCCAGATATACCAAGTTTTGTCTGCCTTTAACTATGCCAACTCTAAGAAAGATATATACACTACCATAAGGAATCAACAAACTCCGAATGTTAATTTGTAACATACCTTACTAATTAGTGTCATTATTATAATTATTTTTACCGTTTTTTTTAAGTAGTAATATTTTTGCACGAATATTTTAAAGTTTGCACTATATTGAGAGGACTGTTTATTTTGTAAAATTTTATTGACATATGTTCCAGGTCGAATCTCTTAATTAATTACTTGGAAATTATACTATAAGGTTTGGTGATGTACCTGTTTTACTTTACTGCTTACTATTTCGACAACAAATAATTAGGTATTGCATGTTCAAAAAGGGTTTAGCTAATTTATGAATTTAACAGCTGGTAGACATCAAAGAAATGTTTACGATGCATTAAAAATTAATTTAAATATACTACTTTAAAACTAATATAATGTGTTTTGATTCAAACTTATCTAAATAAATGTTTCCTTCGTTTCCCCATTAGTTTCAATGTTAAAGGGTGCCTTTCTGCCAGTTGTCACATGGTATTGACTTTTAGGCATAGTATTTACAATATGGTCCTGTCTTTATTTCATTGTGACCTCAATGCTCGTAGAAATGATGTATAGAAACAGCGTATTTAGTAGTTACATAGTATTAGATCATTGGTTGAGACATATCAATAAGTTTAGAGGCATAATGACATGCTGTGGCTACAAATATGTCAATTCAAGTGATAAAAAGCTATCAGACATCTGACATGACTTTTAAGGTGTCTAATTCATGTAGCTATTTCAACTGTAAATATACAAAATATTATTCCAAGCTATTTTGATTCTTCAAAGACAAAAATGTGAAATATTGTGCTTATTTAGAACCCATTACTTTAACCTTTAACCTTCTTGTCAATTTTTGATCATTGTAATAGGTTGTGAATGATGGTTGTTTGTTAGACAGTTACTTTGTATTTTGATATCACATTAGGCAAGTTACACAGATGCATAATTAATATGTGAAAAAAATATCAGCAGATGTAATTTGGGTCAAAGTTAATTTTCTTTTAAGGCTTAAAACTAGCTCATGTTCATGTTAATTGAATTATAACCCTTCTGGTATATGAAACTGTAAAATCTAAAACATGTGTACATTTTCAAACAATCTCAACTAAACCCACACCACTGACGAGTGGATCAGATAATTGTGTGGCATACCTGCCTCGCTTGCACAGTGGGGGGTTCTTATAGTCTTTACTCATAGGGTAAATAACATTTTTATCGTCACCTGGTCGCCACTGATTAAGTCAAACATCAGAAGCAAATAAGGCAAAATAGTTTTTTAAATTTGTTGCTATTTATTAAACCAAACATGACAGGCTGAACAGCTCAGTTCGTGAGGCGAGCAACCTCTAGAATGGTGCTAGGAGGTCGCAGGTTTGAGTTCCGTATTCAGACAGTAAGTCTTTTTCTTTTCAGTTGAATGCGGAAAGGCAGACTTCTGACTTCACAACTATGGGTGGTGACCTTTGTCTACATGTGTGTATAATCCCCCCGCGCATGTCAAAGACTTCTGGATGCGGATATGCTGTTATTATGTATGTAAATTTTATAAAAAATCTACAACTTGCTAAAATTCTCAGGTTGATTATTATTTCCTAATCTGCAATTTGTGTATTCATACTTCTCATTTTACTTACTAAAACATTAGCGTTTAGTAGTTTGCTGCATACTGTGCGTTACTACTTAAAAAGGTAGAGGTAATTGGTAAGTTCTATTAAATTGTCGATTAGGGAGTCGACAATAGTTGCACAAGCTCCATTTGTCAGAATATATCCCGCCTTCTTCATTTTTCAGGGCTCTGCACTCAAATATTACATGGCAGGCCGTTTCTTCATTTTCACAACATACTCTACAGATAAGTTATTCTTCTTGTTGAACTACTAAGAATGCTAAGTAATCTGCTCTCGCATTGTCGTTAATATTTAATGTCTTGGCACCTACCCCAATTCTACACTGTTGCAGTGTGCAAGATTGGATGCATTTTGTACACAGTCCCAGACTATATTTTATGTAGTACAGGTATTGTGTAGTGCTTTAACTGCTACCTGGCGGCCAGTGACGTTGACTAGCTACACATTGATACAGAAGCAACTTACTAACTGGAACACTGTAGGACACCATTTAAGAGGTATTACGAATCAGGTTGTTGACAGTATACACCTATGCAAGTTCCAGACTAGGTTTTTCAATCGGCAGTGTAGAAAACTTGTTCCGCAATTGTCTGGATTTTCTTTTGTGCCCTTTTCCCAACTCCAGTTTAGTCTTTAATGGTTTTAAGAGTAAATATTGTAATGCTGATCATTTCATTTAGTATTAGATGCTTGATCGTGCTATAATTTTGGAATATGTGTCCTTTTGTCTTGCCTTACAGTTTACATTGCACCTCTGTCTGTATGCCCTGATTCTTGGTTTTCCCTTTATAAGAATCTCTAGATGGGGTACATTTAAAAGGGTTTCCTTTATTGCTCTTGGTGTGCTTCTCATGGCCTCAGTGATACACAAGCAGACTTTATATCTTACTTAGGTTACCCATGTACTAAACAATTCTGGAGGCCCAACGACGTGATACTTTCAGCCACCATAATACTACTTATTCTGGTTTTTATGACTGCTATATTCAGGCAATTTACTATCTTTAGTTTAAATCCGAATGGGTTTTTGTTTTTCTTATGGCTTCTTCCGGCCTTCAATACCTTTTACATTTATTGACAACTTTCTGGCAATACGAGTTCCATGTTATTTAACTATCTAGGTCTCTACCCAAATATTTGACTACCTTTAACAACTCCAGTTGTTCTTCAAAAGTGCTAGCTTTAAGCATCTGCAATTTCAATTACACCATAAACAGGGTTAGTCTTGTTTTGGTGGTGTTTACGTTTATGTCTTGTATTCTGGTTAATACAAAACAGCAACCTAACAATTGTAGAAGATTTCCTCTTTTAAAATATTTCTGGTCTAAAACCTAAACCAACAAATAATTTATAATATAAGGCATTGCAAGAATTGATAAAGATGTGGCGAATAAACAACCCCAAATAGTCTTTTTAGATTGAAAAGAGAGAAATATTATTTTGATGGTTAGCTTCAAGGAATTTACATATTAGATTCTTAATTTTTGCAACGCAGAAAACCTCCACTAAGTGGAAAGTAAGTGAATAAAAGCCAATTAGTAATTAATATTGTTTTACAATGTAACCACTAACATTTGTTTCAAAACAATTTACTGGCAACAAATACTGTAGGTATTAATATGATCAACTCCTATGAAAAATCGGCAATCATGTGTGTAATAGCACTCTAAAAGTTGAAGTTGGGAACTAGATATTTTTATATTGTTGACCCTGGTGTCACATGAATTTTTAGTTATGTTTGAGTAGCTTTATTAGTGTATTTTATTATTTATTTATTTCAAATTTTAAGATGTTAGTAAAGATAGTTAGGTGGATTCTTGCATGTTTACCTTTTCAAGGCAATAGATACTAAATAAATCCCTAAATGTGTCAATAAAGCTTGCTGTAAAACAGTTTTTAATGTTAACGATAATATCAATTTAGCCATATTAGGAATTAAGTTATGTGGACGATAGACTGTCACACAAATACTCTCTTTGCAAGTGTTGTAGATGAAATTAAAATGCAAAATTTAAGAGAAGCACGACCCAGTGTTTCTCCCACTGAGGACGCTGCATAGAAAAGTTGAATGTATAAAAATGCCCAAGAGCTGCATACATTATCTTCCAAAGTATTTGATGAAACTTTGTAGTAAAATTAGTAATTAATATTGTTTCACACAAAACAATGTACCAATGAATAACATTTATTTCAAAATAATTTACAGTCACCCACATTCCTTTACGACTATGACACGTCATGATTAAAACTATGAATTAGTCTATAGCCAATCTGACAATATTCAGTCTCAGAATAACAAATAGATATAAACAAAGGCAACATATTAACATAAAAATCTCAAAAAGTAAAACTAATTTTAATTCTTACTTATTAGACACAAGGTGGTGTTGTTGAAGGTTGGTATAGGGTTTTATTTGTGTTTGGTTTGCAGCATCTGCTTTTGGTGCTGGAGAAGTCCTGATCTGAGGTGCCTTGCCCCTGATTTTCGTACCAGGTTTTCCTCCCATTGATGCCTGTAAGAGAAAATACATCTTTTTCCATAACATATTTTCTCAAAAAACAAGTGTGTATACACATTATTATTATATTAACAAAAGAATGTACACTTACAGGTGTTTGCGCAGCAATAGTTTGAGTAGAGACTGAACTGGCTGGACGAATATTAGCATTTGATGGAAGAATATTTAATGGGCGGTTGGTTGTTTGCTTTGGTTGAATATTTTCATTTGCTGGTCTTGGTTTGTTAATTTGTTGTACAGTACCTTGTGTTGCAACAGCTTCTGTAAATTAGATAAAATTTGCAAGGTTATAAAATAAAAAACTAAATAAATTTCAAATGTTGCAGTGTCAGCGTTTTATTGGCCATTTCAACTAAATAATCATGGTGCTGGTTATGAAGTCTAATTTTTGAGGATTTATTGTATATCCATTCTTTCTTTTATTGATTCACAAACGTTTGCTTATTCATAGCGTTGACTTACAAATGTATAAGTATCACTTATGAAGCAATTTTTGAAGGAGACATGTTAAAATACATTTTTAATAAAATACACGGCTATTAAATCAAGAAGTAGCACTCAATTCTTATAAACAAATGAATGAATAAGAATGTATGAATTTAAGCTGCTTAGTAACAAACTGATATCTGTGTTTTAACTTTAGTTGGTTTCGCATCGTTTTATATAATTTGGCTTATATATCTAAAAGGGTTAAATTTAATGTATGTTGATTTTCATCTTGTTATTTAATATGTTAATTATAACGTAACACATGCACAAAAAGGCTGAGGAATATGTTTCTATAATTTCAGAACATACGATTTTGTTGAGTTTGGATGGTGGTAGCTTGTGGACTCTGCTGAATGAACATCCCAGGTCCTGGACTTCCATCAGGCTGAGTTCCTCGAATGAAAATTGGATTTGGTGCAAGCAGAGTTTGTGACTGAATACCATTTGTTGTCCAAACTTGAGGAATACCGTTCAGTTGCCAAGGTGCAAACTGCATGGGTTGACCTCCTGCCTAAAATCAGTGAAACATTGTTTATAAAGTAATGATACTTACTTGCAAATAGAATATTTTAGGCATATAATAGTGACCAACAAACAGTTTTTTTACTAAAAATTCAGTAGGATTTATATATAAATGGTTTTTTAAAATTTAATTATGATTATCAAATAAAATTGTTTTTTCATTGTGTTAGTAAATAGATACAGTTTTGGAATTAATTTTATTAGTAGTATTTACCTCAAACATTAAAGAACATGTTTTCCCCCTGTATATTATTTCTACTACAAAATGGTGCATCGCGAGAACTTTTCAGAAAAAATAAGAGCGTATGTTCTGTGAGAATAAAATGCTTTGATATAAATTTTCGCGCAACTTTAGCGAAAAGTTAGCCATCATTTCAAACAAAATTCCCAAGAAATAGTTCGATTTTGTGTTACAGATGGCGCCTTAGCTACGGAAACAATTTAAAAATAATACACTGTTCACTGTTCTGCTAATGTGAAAGTAAACAATGTTTTCTGAAAAATCACCCCAAACATGTTAACATTGTGATTATCATGTACCTACTGTCAAATATTTTAAGTGTTATTTATTGAGAGGGTTTGAAGAAAGATATGTATTAAAAACAATATGGTGTGTAAAAATCAAACAAAATACCATGTTATACAAACATAACCTCCCTTTTCAGATCACTACCAGGAGCACTCGTCACTTTTAAGTCACAATTTTTCCATGTAAATGGGGTAAGTAATGTTAAGATCATTAATGTTCAAAAGTGCATAATACGCGAATAACAACAGGATTTCAATCTTTATTTCGGTGTTTGCTAATGTGGAAACTATTAACTGTCAATACTTCATAGCTGCTGTTATGGCCGCTCCCAGATAAAAATCAATACCTACATGTTTGAGCATCTTTTTATTATTTCAAGGGTCTATTAATAGCACAGATGTTTACTAGGAAATACATGCTCCAATAACTATCAGGAAACAGCAATTTAATCAATTTATAACCTCTGAGAAGCCTATGTTCTAATTATTTGTCACTGCCTTCTAGTGTCAAGAAATACATACATACTGAAATTTATTAAGATTTTTAACCATTGCAAACATAATATAGGATAACAAACTTTATTATTTTGATATTGCATGAACAATTTTAGCAGTGCATATCTTTTCCATCGGGAATAAATTTCTTTGCATGCGATAAATCATTCCTCACCAGTAGCTTATGGAAAAATTCACAACAAAGAAAACCGTTTTTTTCCACAAAGTTTCAACAGTAGGATTCTTTAAAAGCATTGATACAACATGTAGGTATTATAAATTATATACAATTACAAATAGGTAGATTAATAAGTAATTCAAGTTGCAGCATTAGTAATTATCAGTCTCGTTATAAAATTAAAACTACATACCTACTACATACATACCTATATTAGAGTAGAATATGATATGTAAGTTACCTAGTTTGTAACATAAGTTACATACCTACCTACACATAGCTACATAGGTAGGTATTCCAATAAATATTTTAGCGAATTAATGCATGCTCTAATTAATTACTTTATGTCCATGTGTTTTTTAGTCTACCATTTCTTAATTAAACCTAAATCGAAGTTTTTTTAACGTTGTCAGAAGTATTTTGTAAGTAGTAATACGTATAACTAGGTATCTACCATTCAAAAATGTTTATGCAAGCCACTAACTACAAATTACCTACAGAATCATTTTATCTAGTCGCCTACTTGACAATCTTATAGGTATGTTTAGTTCATGAGTAAAGTAATGGTATTTTATGTTTTGTTTCTTTAAATGATTTATTTCCACGACTATGGCCATTTACCTACGCCGCCTTAAATTATGAAATTTGGACGAACCCCTGCCCCTTAATACGAATTTTTACTCCTTAGAAAAATCAATAAGATTTAATGTGTGTATATTTGGTTAAATATTTGAGTTTTTAGTACCCAAATTTTGACATGTTTACTTGCCAAGTTCAAATTAATTACGACTTACCTAACATTCTCTGCTACATTTATGTACTTTCATAGACATGTTTTTATTTTTTGAAGTAAAATTAACACGCAACTAAGCAACTTAAATGGAAATACTATACAGTATGTTCACAGCTAGAGTGAATCAGAAAAAACTGGCTCTCATTTTACATGAATTGTTTTTTGATTTTGATATTATATGTACCTATATTGCTTCTTTAACGTCGGCCTATTTCCGCGACTAATCTCAATAGCCGACGACAGGGAACAGTTTCACATCCCTATCTTGGAAATGTTGCCTAACCACTTCCTGTAAGGAGGGTAGGGATCGTTAACGTGCCCAACATTGCATGGTACACAGGACCCAATGATCTTGAACTTGATCATACACAGTGTCATAACCTCGATAATTGCCAATCTTACAGTAGGTACTGAAAAAGTGAAATAATGCTTCTACTGGGAATCAAACTCATAAGTCTTGGCTACAGAGACGTATGTTCTGACCGCCGAGGATGCTGTATTTTTTGTTGTTTATTTTAATACACACTTATTCATCGAATTGAACTATGCAAATCCAATTAGATTTTAACGACGTGATGTAGTTACTGTGTAAACAAAAGAGGCCATAGAGTCCAATAAATGTTATTCTTAATTTGTTTCACTAAATAAATTATCAGCAAGTATAGACAGAATCAATAGAATATTCCAAAATAACCATTACTTTACTTATAAAAATGACATTTTAGTAACAATATCAATCCAAACATTAGTTTTTTTCAAAATAACAAAAAGTAAAAGTCACCCAGACTAGTCTAGTGTTAAGTTATTACTGTATACAGTATAAGTGTTTTCTTACTTGTAGAGGGCTGATAATTTGTGTTGGCTGATTACCGATCATGGCTTGCGAAACTTGTACACATTGTCCTTGGGGCTGAGTTTGCGCTACACTACTTGCCACCTTTTGTAATACCTTTTGGCCTGCCATAACCTAGTTTAGAACATATTTGTAACATGTGTAATGTGTATGTATCTACTACACTTACTGATAGTAATGAATTACAATCATTTTGGATAGCAAAAATTTGTGTCATATTTTAGATTTTTTTATGTATTGACCAGGTGACTAAAAAATGTGGAAAAAACAAAATAGAGAACCAATAGAAAAATATATATGAACGTCAAAATACTGACGGTTTACATTTGTTTTAAACAGGAATGCATTTTCACAAACTGTTTAACAAGAGGGAGCTTCGACATTTCATAAAGTACCTACTTAGTTTAAAGTAATAGATATACTCTGACAGTGTAGTTGCAACCGCTGTAAATCTGATTTTTTTTTGAAATTTTAGGAAATAATTAGCATAAATCATAGGAATTGATAATATTTCCAAACAAATTTATTGTAAGAATTAAAAATACTAGTAATGAGTGTGAATTGCACCTCTATGCAGATTTTAACATTGCTATCTAATACTGAGTGCGCTCTACATAAATTGACATTGTTCAAATCTTCGAAAGCATGCTGCAAAGGAGATGATTAATGCCTCCCTTCGATCTGTTATCTCGAGATAACCTAGCCTAAGAACATAAAAATTGTCACTCAATATGTGTTAGACCACAGATTCAACCTTCTACCTATCATACCCTGTACATGTTCAATAAGTATGAAATCAGCTAATCTTGTCTGCCATGGAAAAATATGTTTCGTCAGCTTGTTGCAAGACGCCTCTAGTATTTGCACGTGGTCTGGAAATTGGGTTTTCTAGTTGTAGAATGTAGGGCAAGGCAAGAAGTAGTATAACGCTATTAATGCAGGACTGGCTGTTTATGTTTTTGGCAACAAGAAAAAAGCCAATTTCAACGACGCGCCATACCATGATCCCCTGGTAAGTCCAACCTCACGCTCCTTGCTAAATTGAATTTAGTGCCTTTCTCGATGCCTTAGGCCTTCTCCTCTTCTACGGGCAACATTCCATTCCAGGTTTCATTGAGCTCGTTCTTGGCACCAATCCATGCGTAGCAGCCCATGCCTTTTTGGTCAATGGAAAGGAGCCAGAGATGTTATTACTGTAGTCAACGATTCCCAGTTCTACGGTAAACAGACGTCGTGGTTAGCTGTCGACCTGCAGCTGCCAATCATTATTGCCTGATTGCCCTAAAAAACATCCAAGCTTTCCAGGGCATGCTATACTATTTTTAATTCTTTGAAATTGGCGAAACACGGCACATTGTATTGCAGAAGACATTGCTATTATGAATACTATGAACGTGATAAAAACCGAATAGGCGAATTTCCAGATTATCCCACGGTCCGACTGCTGATAGATCAAGCTTACCACCTTGGATACTATTTTTACCTTGTAGATATTTCATAGGGGTGTGTAAAGTAGTTGGTCGGTTGTGGGGGCGCTTGGTAAGCAATTTCTCATTGCCCTGAACGCCTGCCAGGGGTGCATTGCAATGTGGTTTTCCTTTTTACTAGCTTTTTAACTGAGCGAATTGGGCGTCTTTCGGGTGGAAACAGGAGGGGTGCCGCGATGTCAGTTTGCTGTTTTTTTTTCTAAAACACGCTAGAGTTTCTCCTTCTACTGAAGTTCTGCGGGGGTGCATTCTGACGTGGTTTTCTTTTCCGCTCACTTATTTGGGAGATGGGGAGTGCCGCGATGTACGCTTTTTGTTTTTTTTTGTTTGTTTTTTTTGGGAAACATACAACCATCCCTGTATACATACACCATGAAATAAATGTGGTGTCGAACCCCATGACAGTTAGAGGACCCGGGGCGAATAGGGGCGTTGTGCGCTGTAAAGAACATTAAAAAGAAGTATAACTGTAAAATGTGAAAAAAGCACCTTGTAAAAGTCCAACAAAGCTGTTTTTTTAGCATTTTGCATTTATATTTCCCTTTAATCTTCTTCCCCGCACAGCAGTCCTATTCGTTCCAGATCCTGTAACTTTCTTGGGAGTTGAAACCATGAAATTTCTCTTGTGGTTTATGCACGCAGAAGTGATTATAACGATGTTTAAAAAAAAGTTCAATTTTACTTCCAAGTCTTGCATCGGCGACAAAAATTTCGAAAATTTGTTTTCGCTGAAACGTAAAAAGTATCAAAACATATAGAAAATATGATTTGGGAACGAAATCTTTTTTTGTCTGTCTGTCTGTATGCCTGGTTGTAGCCACAATAACATTAGAACGAATTGAGATACCGTCTTCAAATTTGGTATACAGCTAGCACTCGACAAACGAACGGTTCGGATTGTTTTAGGCTAAAATCGCTTTGGTGAAAATGAAATTTTTTTGTTAAAACTCGAGTAATATAACGTTTATTTATTAGAAAACCATTAATTTCATAAATATCTGGTATTCCGTGCTGAAATAAAACTAGGGGTTGAATGTGTGGGGGTGGAATATTGTTGACATAAATTTCGAATGTTTCTTTGCTAAAACGGCGTAAAAAGTCTCAAAACATACAGAAAACTTGATTCTAGAACGAATTTTTTTGTCTGTCGGTTGGTCGGTACGTACTGTTAATGGGCACAATAACTTTCGAACGAATTTAGATATCATTTTCAAATTTGGTATCCAGTTAGCACCCGACAAAGGAACGCTTCGAAATGTTTTTGGGTAAAATACATTCTGGGGGTGAAAATTGACATTTTTTCAATAAAACTTGGGTAATATAACGCTTCAAAAGTTTATGGGTACAGGAATACAAATATTTCTGTTGTGGTCAAGTCATGGGCCCTAAATTCATTTCATGAGAATGTCTTAGGAGAATCAATTATCACAGCCATGTGGAAGTTATGATTCAATTTGCAGCACTATTTTTCATAACTGTTAAGTACTCTGATACGCGCAAAGAAATTATGACGAAAATGTAATTATTTGCTACACTTGACAAGACCAATTAACTCACAAATTGATTGTAAAGATATATAAGGTATCTAGAAATTTTTATGTGAGCAATTTTAGAACACTTTTATTAGAAAAGAATAAAGAATACTAGTTTGCTATCGGTAACAGGAAAAAAAAACAAGAAATTCTTTATATGTGTACTTTAATATTTGAACCGGACAGACTGGTTTCGTATAGACTCCATTTATTCTAAAAAATGTCAACCTAGAATAATATTCTGGTGCTTGTCAAATAAGTGGGCTGAAAATTATTTTTAGTGGAGATACCTTCCAAGAATATTTGAACAAATTTTTCTTAAGAAGATGGTTCATTGTTATTTATGTTTTATGGCTGTAACATTTACCATTAAACCCAGTATCTTTCTTCAGAAGTTAATACCTAAGGGAAGTTAACACACTATCCCACATATGTTTACATTTTAAAGCAGATTTTGTACAAAAATAAAAAATGCCCAACCAAATACTGAAGATGAACATATTACTATTAGTTTGCACGGTGCATCTTACAAAAAATTATAAACTTGTGACTGCAATGGATGCAATTTCAGTTTTAATATATTCCAAAACTGGACTAAGTGAAGATTAGAACCTGTAACGAGCACTGATAAGTACACTTGGAGAACCCAAATCACGACAACACATCTTTTTAAAGACCTCACGATCGCTAACTTTGTTAGCGAGACGATCGTCAGGTCTTTAAAAAGATGTGATGTGATGATTTGGGTTCTCCAAGTGTACTTATACAAAACTGAAGTACTTCTAAATCCTCTCAGGCCGGCCAAATAAGGGGTCGGTCTTGGAAATAACTGCTGGAAAGCAATATATTGTCTTGATCGGTTCACTTAACGTCAAATAGAAGTATCCTAGGTTTGCACGGTCGGTCGACCGCCGCTCGAGCCAGGAAGTTAAAAAAACCGCGAAATTTTCTGACGTTTTTCGGTTTTTGCCTATAGCTCTAGAAATGTGCTCTTTAACAAATACTTTATTATTACAACAATTAAAGAACATTACATTCTGAATCAAATAGGGACCCTAATTATTCAGTTCAGTCAAGTAATATAGCTGAAATCGCCGGTCGAAAAACGGTGATTTTTACCAACTTTTCTGAAAAACGCATTATAGCGAGTTTCAATCGCCTGTCACACGGAAACGAACATTCTAAATGAAAAAATAATAGAATTAAAGTTGTAGAGCGTCAAATTATGTGTTCAAACGAGTACCTTACATTTTGAATGTTGTCCAGTATATAGCAAGAAATCTCAAATTTTCCTAAGCTTGTCATATGCGATATAATTAAATTAGGCGACGTGAATATAAGTTTTTGAGAATCAGTATTATATATATATATATATATATATATATATATATATATATATATAGTAGAGGGTCTTAAGTTTTGGGGTAACCTATTTCATGCGTTTTAATTCATAGCACCACTTCTTAAGTTATTTCATGAAGAAGTTGGGAATTCGACGGTACCTTTCTTGTGCACTGAACAGCAAATAACAAGTTTTGGAAAATGTGAAATTTTCTGGTACGTACTTGACCAAATTCAAAATTTAAGGTACTCATTGAACACACAATTTGATGCTCTACAACTTTAATTCCACGCGTTTCTTTCATTTAGAGTGGTTGTTTCAGTGTGACGGACGATTGAAAGCCACTATATTGCCTTTTTCAGAAAAGCTGGTAAAATCACCGTTCTTAGACCATCGATTTCAGCCATACTACTTGACCGAATTTTATAATTTAAATACCCATTCGACGTATAATTTAATGGTCCTTAATTTTCATTACAACAAAATATTCGCTAGAACGCACGGTGTCGGAGCTAGAGGCGAGAAACTGAAAAACTTCCGAAAATTTCGAGGTTTTTGGAACCCTTGACCAGAGCGGCGGTTAAGTACCGTGCAAACCTAGTATACTTTTATTAGACGTCAAATGACGATCAAAACAATAATTAGCTTTCCAACACTTATTTACAAGAGCCCTCATAATAGACCCTAATTTGACATTATTTGCTTCAAAATTTCAAAATTACAATTCTTACATTTACTTGACCATATATAATTTTGTATTGCAACAAATACTTTCCATACATCCCCGTAAATTCCATTACTTCATACTCCAAAACAACTTTTTGTTTAGTTTCAAAAAAAAAGATTTGTGTCTTCTAATCTTTATTTTCACTTATGAAAATAATTTTCTTGATAACGTATCAGTGAGCTGTCCAATACTCTGTACACGATTGACGATTTTAAATAAGACACTTGCGAAGAAAGTTTGAATGCAAAAGTTTCCAAATTTATTTGAAATTATTATTAAAAAAAAGTAGAGATCACTATAATCTCAGAATTAAATTAAGACAAAATTCTTTGAAACTGGAAGTTCCTTTCAATACAGTAAACGACCAACTAAAATAAAATAAAACTTCACAGTCACTATATGAATCCGACATGCGGTTCTTATATGTCCAACTTCGTGGGGCTCTCACGGCATCCTCAAAAAACTTGTTTCAAACGACAAAAGCTAAGGAAGATCTGATTCACTGACGTTATATAATTTTCCTTCTTGGGTTTAAATTAAATGCATGTTAAATGCATACTCTCGAAGACCGACACTACTTCGTGCAAGAAGATGAGATAGGCCTGTATTTAATATGCTATATAGGCCCTTACGGGTAACTATTTCTTCTTTCCTTCTACAAACTTCAAAAGATATTAACTTTGTATTTCCTCATAACCTAGACGGTTAACAGCCAAAGTCGCTTATACTTGGAGAGATACAAGCAAGCCTACATGGCGGGAAGCTCCGACCGTCTAGTGGTTCAGCAAACTCAAAGAAAGATCTCACGTAAAGTTTGTATAAACTCATTCATGGTCTGTAAGTGCAACCTGAGAAACACTTATAAAAAATACACTTTACATATAGAAAATAAAAATAAATATGCGGAGGCCACAAAACATTACTAGTGAGGTATAAGATCAGACTGCGAAAGAAGAGAGCCAAAAACTGTCCCATTCATGTCGCAAGGGTGATAAGGATCGCTTTTACCAACAGAAGTGCCTAACATTTACGAATATTAAGTGGTATAAGTCACTTAATACACAATTTAGGGCTATCGACATGGCTTTCTGAAGAAGAACGTGATCGGTTAAAGGATTGGCAAAAATCTTTAGGTCAGGATACACATCAGAAGAAATAAGACCAGATAAATTAGATATGTAAATGGGAAAGAGTATTGGGCTGAGAACTGAACCCTGTGGGACACCACTGTGATCTAGAATTATGTTTATCCGTTTTCGAAATGAAATTTGTAAGCTTTAGGGCCTCAATTTTTATCACAATATATCATCATACTATCGAACCAAATTAGAAAAAAAGTGATCACAAAAATGTTGCTACCATTCCATGATCCTCTACTACCAGTAAAATTTTTAATATAATATGTGTCTATCAAATAATTTAAGCAATGTGTCAAGTGGCTTACAAAAATAAACCAAACAATATATATATATATATATATATATATATATATATATATATATATATATATATATATATATATATATATATATATATATATATACATATATACATATATACATATATACATATATACATATATACATATATACATATATACACATATATATATATATATATATATATATATATATATATATATATATATATATATATATATATATATATATATATTAAATTACTGCAACTTGAAGTACCTATACTTAAGTTGTTATTTAAGTTTCATATTTAGTGTTAGTGACGTACAGTAATATTGACGTTTATTAAGTACTTTTATATCCAGATCAGGGAAGATTAAAATGAATTCCACCAAACCAGGAAAGAAAGAGTCTCTATGCGGCAAATGCGTTATGACAGCGAATTTTCATAAAAATCTTTTATATCCCGGACAAAAAAAATTGCTCCTCAAAATAATGATGCTGGTTTCATAAAACTTGGTACACATGTTGCCTTTATAAAGGTTTTGTTACACATAAAAATTGAATATTTCGTTTGACAAAAAATTTGAATTCAACAGAAGTTTATAAAAATGTGATACCACAACGCACTTGCTGCGTTATAACTTTTACTACTGGTTATATAGGTTTGTCCGTTTATCGATTTAAGGAGTGAAGTGGGAGAGATCAAATTTATTTTGCTAAATAAAAGGGGATAACACTTTTAAATCACAAACTTTCTATTTTTTTTGTCAAAACATCCCAGAAGGCGTCTGTTTAATTTTCTGAAAATATTTTGGTTAAATGGCCGTTGAAACGGAAATTTCAGACCTTGTTATAGATACTACTTGCAACATTTGTTGCTCAATTTCATAATCTATGTTGAAAACTCACCAATTTTAATTTAATTTGGTATCGACATTTTGACTATCTTATGTGTAATATTTAATAGATTTGGTTAACCAGATAATTTTTTTCCCTTCTTTGACCTCCAGTGCGCACAAACATTTTTTTTAAATGCTTATAACCTGTTTTCTTTTAACTGTGAGATCTGAATTTTGGCATGTAGTCGACGTTATATATGAGCAACTTGTATGCCAAATTTAGTTACATTAACTTGGTTATTTTCATACACAAATTTTCTGAAAGAAAATCTTTATTTTTCTGGTAAGAGAAAAAATAAATTTTATTTTTCAACATAGATAATATGAACGTCAATGTTACAACACACTTAGTCCAACGCCTAGTCAATAACACTAATACCGTTAAGATATTTTTCTCTTGAAAGATCAGAAATGACCCCTATTCGTTTTTCATCTAAAGATCAACGTCCTCGTAAGTTTTTCTTCCGCTTACGAAGAGGTAATAGTCCAATAGAGCTAGGGCACGGCTATAAGGGGGATCATAGCTCAACAAACTCCCAGTTGTTGATTTCCTCTGAACTATTTGAGCCTTATGTACAAGGCAACTGCCATGCGCAGTAACAAAATTGTTTGAACAAATTCACGGGCATTTTTTGGTGTATATTCAACCCTTTTCTTGTGGCGAAGATCCATGGTCTTTTGTTTTATTGAACCGTTCGTTTGTCGGGTGCTAACTGTATACGAAATTTGAAGACGATATCTCAATTCGTTCTAAAGTTATCGTGGCTACTAACAGACAGACATACAGACAAAAACTTTTTTTTTGATATTAGTCGCCGATGCTATACTTCCACACGTATTGACGATGTGGAAGTAAAACCAACCAATGAATCAGTCTGAAATTTAGTATAGCGTTGTTTGACAGATGACAGTATAGGACTGGAATACCCACGCTTCAACAACCGTTACAATTTTGGAAAACAGGTCTTTGTCTCGAGCTACAGCCGCCAAGTTTTCTTTGTAGATTTCTTGCCTGCGCAACTTTTGTTCAGGAGTTAGGATTTTCGGAATCCAGATTTACTCATCCCAAAATCCTAATGCCAAATTAACACGGATGTTTCGCAGATTTTTATTTCACAGGAGATAATCAAAATTTTAATTCGTCGGCTCTATAACACAATTTCTTCAATTTAATTAATGCTATCTTGGGTCTCTGCCTCCATAGGGTCATTTCAAATGCATTTTCTGCATTATGTCAACTACTTTGATCAGAACTTTATTTTAAAATATGATGGAACCATTTTTACCATATAAGGCAATCATGTGTTCGTGAATAATTTTTGGCTGATTACTTTATTTTGTCAAAAACTATGACACTTCTTTGCTCTAATTTCAAAACACCCATTTTTGCACGTTTACAATTTCAGAATTAATTTACACACAACCTGGAATATTTTCGTAAAAAAATTGCACTTGCCGGTGAACGACTGCCATGAGAGCGCGTTTATTCCATGGCTAGGTAGATTTCATTTTAATCTTTGTCTCGTATTAATTAAGTTGTTTAGCTTGAAAAAAAATGTGACTTATCTACAAAATAGTAAACATCAACATGCACATTTATCTATTTTAGCAGAAGCTGCCCCACACAACCATCGCTAATATAGCTAAATGATAACATTGCAAACTGAAATAAAAAAGTAGAGCAAAAACACCGACAGCTAAAGCAAATTTTTGTAAGCCACTACATATAGATACAAATATGTAAATATTTAATTACCTTATGCATATCCTGCTGTTTCTGTTGAGCCACTTGCCCATTTCCTTGACCCGAGTGATTTGGTAGTATGTTTGGTTGGGAGCTGATTACCCCTAGTTGGCTGAATACTAACGTCTGTTGATTTTGTGTAGTTGGAATCGTCGGGATTGTAGTATATCCAGGAAAAGCTGCTAAGATATTAGAAATTAAGTCATGTAAAAAAAATGATTTTTGAAGATGCTACGAACGTAAGTGACTGAGTATATCTGCTAAAATGTTAGAAATTAAGTCATGTAAAAAAATTTGAAGGTGCTACGACGAACGTAAGTGAGTGAGTATATCTGCAAGTGTTATAAATTTTCCTAAGTTTATTAATAAAAAAAATTATTACATAAACACTGGAAATCCTATGCGGAGGAATTGTATCCTGAGAGAGAAAATTAATTGTGAAAAAAAATATAGAGAGGATAGAGGAGACAAAGAAGATAAAAACGAAAACCATCTGGTGCTGTCCATTTAAAGAAAATAATTTGAGGAAGCCCTCAAAAAGCCTATAAAAGGAAAACACTTAGTGTAACAGCGAAATTTTAGAAGAATTAGTAGAAGAAATAATTTATTTCAAACTGACCGCAAAATGCTTACCAGTGAGTTTAGTAGGCGAAAGTGTTAGTATTCCAAAAACGATAAACGCCCCAAAATGCAATGAATATAGGACAATAATTAGCGTATAGCGTCATGTAGCGAAGATTATACTGGTGAAAAATAAACTGAGAAGCACAATTGAAAATTAGCATGATTATGATGAAAATGACTTTGGATTTAAACACTGCTGAAGAACAGATACACCTTTATCGCTTTATAAAACTAGTGAAAGCAATAATATAGATATTGTTTTAATGAACTGGATTTAAAACATATGCGCATCGTTTTCTATACAAAGCACCATAGAGATCTTAACGGGCATGAAACTAAAACTAAAATAAGGGAAGGTGTGCGCATTGTCGGATTATTTATTTTATGTGTTTATTTAAAGTTCGAAAGGGAAAAAACAACAGAAATCAAAATTAATTTATTAGGTGCGCTGACGGCTTGAACTGGATTTAAAAGATATGCGCAATCGTTTTCTATACAAAGCACCAGAACATATCTTAACAGGCATGAAACTAAAACTAAAATAAGGAAAGGTGTACACCAAGGATGCGCATTATCGCATTATTTAATTTATGTATTTTTTCAAGATTCTAAAGGAAAAAAACCCAACAGAAATCAAAATTAATGGATAAGGTACGCTGACGACTTGCACTGGATTTAAAAGATATGCTGATCGTTTTCTGTACAAAGCACCATAACAGATCTCAACGGGCATGAAACTAAACCTAACATAAGGAAAGGTGTACAGCAAGGATGCGCCTTATCGCATTATTTGTTTTATGTAATTTTTTTAAGATTCTAAAGGAAACACAAGAGAAATCAAAATTAATGGATAAGCTACGCTAACAACTTGAACTGGTTTTAAGAAATATACGCATCGTCTTCTATACAAAGCACAATAACAGAACTTAGTGGGCATGAAACTAAAACTAAAATAAGGAAAGGTGTACCGCAAGGATACGCATTATCGCATTCCTTATTTTATGTATTTTTTCAGGTTCTAAAGGAAAAACAACAGAAATCAAAATTAATGGATAAGGTACGCTGACGAGTTGGAACTGGATTTAAAAGATATGCGCATAGTTTTCTTTACAAAGCAGCATAACAGATCTTAAAGGGCATGAAACTAAAACTAAAATAAGTAAAGGTGTACAGCAAGGATGCGCATTATCGCATTATTTATTTTATGTATTTATTTAAGATTCTAAAGGAAAAACAACAAAAATCAAAATTAATGGATAAGGTACACTGACGACTTAGTGCCGATAGGATAAATAATTACAAAGGATGCTGAATGTGGGGAGAAATCAAGGAGAAAGCTGAGAAAATGGAGATGAAGTTAAACCTCCGATAACTGGAACAAGTAGAAATGTTCACGTATTATTACCGATGATGGTTAACGTAAGGATAGAAATAATAAAGCAGCATTCGAAAGACAACATACTCTCCCTGACCAATAAACATTTGAACTTTGACCTGAGGAAGATATTTGAAAAGTCAATGGTGTGAAACTTCATGGGCCACTGCCAAATTCAGGAGATCCTGAAGGAGCACATGCTTGAAATGAGGTCAGACTTCGCGAGCTCGCGAATCTGCAAAAGAACTTTACAGTGAAAATCCCCGACCGCGAGGCATGGCGGGAGGAGACGCCGGGCATACCACGGGACGCGCTCGTCTGGTTCACGGACAGATCCGGCCGGGAGCGTGGACGGGGGCAGGTGTTTACTCGGAAGGACTGAGGGTAAGTCATAGTATTTCCCTCAGAGCCCATGCAACGGTGTTTCAGGCCGAAATGTACGCCATCCTGCACTGTGTGCGGGAGAACAAGAGGAGCGGCTACACCAACAAGCTAATCCTCATAGCCAGACAGCCAGGCAGCCCTTAAGGCACTAAGTAGCCCACGGGTAAATTCCTGGCTGGTGAGTGAGTGCCGAGACGAGACGAGCGACCTGGCTGGGCAGAATGAGGTGACGCTCATCTGGGTGCCGGGTCACTCGGGGGTCAAAGGCAACGAAGAAGCTGACAGTCTCACAAAGAGAGGGTCAGCAGAACCATTTATGGGACCAGAACCGGCTCTGGGCGTGACAAAGAGCACTGCCAGGGAAGCCATTAAGTCCTGGGTCAGATACCAACACAAGGTGTACTGGGCAGACTGTCCAGGGCTCAGACATGGAAAGTCAATAATTGACGAACCCAGTACAAAGAAAGCTGTGGAGCTGCTAAATGTTAGCAGAGGACAGCTCAGAAACATAACAGGTCTCTTGACGGGACGCATGGCCGTCACCTGTATAAAATGAGGTGGTTCGAGGGGGACCTCGCATGCAGACTGCGGCGAGGGGGAGGAATCAGCCCAGCACATTCTGTGCGAGTGTAAAGCTCTGGACCGCAAAAGACAACTGATCTACGGTCAGTCTAGATCAGAGACAGAGCAATATAAAACTTCACCCTACCAATCGCTGTGCAAACTAGTTCAAGGCACAGTGATTTTGGAATGGGTGCACAATCAACCAAAGGTTGCAGTGCTATCGGGGCGGCAAGGCCGCGGACGAGCCCTGAGGAAAAAATTTGTGTGAAAAGCCAGTATTTGCATAAACAGGACCTGAACGAAGTTTTTAAAATGTAGACATACAGAAAAATGACAAATGCAGGTACATTGATAAAAACTCGCAAAAATTGTCCAAGAAGAGGAGAAAATAAAGATGCTTACTGAAATACATTGAGAGGAAAAACCATTTTCGGCTATATTTTGAAATACAATTACTTCCTGAAAACAATATTTAAATGACACATATTGAAGGGCCATGAATGAGATAGGCCAAGACCAAATTCTGGCACAATTGATAAGGTGCGAAATGAAAAGAATTGTTGATATTTGTATGCAACATTTCTTCCAAAATATACTTTGTTTCAAAGTAGATGTTTGCTTATTTGTTAATTTGAAAAGTAGTTTTTTCCCTCATCTAAGCGACTTAATTTTAAATTTAAATTTCGCCAGTAAAATAATTCTTTTAAATGAGATTAATAGGAATATTTTAAAAATCTGATCAAGAGCGCTAATCATCTTTACTGTTAATCTGTTTTACTCACTTGCTTGGCTTCCTTGTATAACCTGCTTGCCCTGCGCCGTAGTGAGCATATGCGGTGCCAACTGGTTGCCCTGGAAAGGCTTCGTTATCACTTGTATCTGCTGGGAGTTGATGCTTGGATGCAGGGCTATATTGCCTGGCATTAGCAGCTGCCCTGGTGTATTGTATAGCTGTGGTAAGTAAGCTTGATTTTGAATTGGTTGCTGTATAACTTGCACTCTGCCATGGCTCCAGTCGGCACTGATCTGCTGTGGATGTGCTTGGGTTTGTTGTAAAGGAGACATTGTTGTGATGGTTGTGTTCCCTGACTGGGCAGTCGTCAAGACCTGACCCCCTTGGGTCTGAATAACTTGACCAGCCTGTTGCTGCTGCTGAGCTGCAGCGACTTGCTGATGCATGTTGACAGTGTGTTGTTGTGGGGGACCCATGGAGGTAGCAGCAGCTTGCACGCACTGACCACCTGGTGGAAGAAAAAACATGTGAAAAATTGTCATTTATGTAAATATTCAAAATTATGTTGCTTGAAAGAGCGTTCATTCAAATATAATATGCTCAAAAGTCCATGCGACGTAGTTATTTTGCGAGTAGTTATTCACTACGCAGTGTTGCCAGATTTTAAAAAAAATTCAAAGTTTGACCTAAATTATTGTATTCGGCATTGAACCGGAGTCTCCAGAGATACCGTTGAGAAAAATCAGCAGAGCGTTTGTCTTTTGGGTAAGTCCTTAAATTTTCATTTGGTATGTTCCGAAAATAAGTCCTTAGTAAAAAAAAGTCTCAAGCTGGTAAGTCAAAGTCAATAATGTAAGACTGCCAACAACAAAAACAACTGACCCCGTAAACACCTAAAAACGAGCAAATTTCATCGAATTTATGAACTTAAAACGCAAAACTAGTCCACTAAAAGTTTGACACAGTGGCTCACAGAAAGCTTTGAACCCATTTTTCTGCGTTATTACAAAATAAATAATAACAAAATAATCAGAAACGTTTAAGTTATTTTTAACGCCTGAATTACAACCTCTAAGTGGGGTGGTTTCAGCTCTTAAAATAAATTTCAAGGGGTGACTTAAGTGATTTAATTAATTAAATTATCTCCAACCATTTCCCGGATTTCTGAATTTGGTTCAGCAGTTCTCGAGAAATTAATTAGCAAACTTAAAAAAAAAGATATATTTTAGAATGTTTCAGGTAACTAATTGGTAGAAATATACAACATTTACAGCTATTAAGTATTATAGAAATTTCTGAAATTTTTTCTTATACTGTGGAACATTTCTAAGATGATACGTTCACACTCACGCTCTATAAATTGTTGCATGTCAAAAAAGCGTGCGTGTTGACTTTAGTGGCCCCATAAAAAAGTCCTAAGTAGATAAATCTGGCCACCCTACGGACCATTCTTCCTCCGAATCCATCGTCCTTGAAAGGACAAAAACTGTGTTATGGGCAGGAGTTCCATCTTGTTGGAAAATCGTATGTTTGTCCTGCTAATGGCCATCCTGTTAAGTTATAGGTTAAAAATAAAAATTTCTAACAAATTTGACTACATTTCTCCACCGGGCAAGTAAAACGTTCCAACGATGCGGTTTTTAAAAAAACTGAAATAAATGTTAAAAATAAATTTTACGTCATTATTGATGATAAACTCACTCAATCTCATTTACTAATTCACTTTGTGGAATTTGTGATACTTTAATAGCTTTTGGACGGTTGTATGGTGAACACCTAAAGTATATGCTACTCTTCTGGTACTGGGGGCTAGGTCCATCTGAATGTGACCCAAATCTGTTACCTCAACTGCTTGAGTTCTTAGCAGTTTCTTAACGTTTCCTCTTTTTGGCCACTAACACCCACATCTATGTGGAACAGTTGTCTATTTCGATTATGTTATTAAATAAACTTGTAGTAGATCTAACACAATCATTTCTAAACAATATGGAAAGAAGTTCAATCTTTTCTCCAGGACAAATTCATTTTATACGTATAACTGAAATTCAGTATGACAAATTTTCACCTTGAAGTTTGCAACTTAATTTTTCAAAAACCACTGATCTAAATTTAGGGGGCTGGGGGTTTCATTGAAAGGAGAATTTACTGTCATTTAAAATGACAAATTACAAACCACGTTTGCTATATGAGACGTTATGGATTGAAGTCAACTCCGATAAAGGTTATTATTCACGGATTGAAAGTGACAAAAAACATGTACCCCCGTATGTACTATATTGATGTGTGGTTCTCTTTTGCCACAGCGTAGAAAACCTGGGTGGAAATATTTCGTGATTTCAAAGAAAACAAAAATAAATCTCAAAGGAAGCAACAAAAAAGTGTCATACAAGGGATATATCAATAAAATCATTTTTACGTGATGTATGTACGAGTATACATTTAAATAAACGCTTTTTATGTTCATTACGGGGTCTTCAATGATACTTCCCTTCTTCCTGTAGCACCAACTGCGTTGCTATAGATTTGATAAAGGAAGTTTATTAAAAGTGCTTTTAAAAGAAAAAATCTTTAATTCGTTTATAATATTCGAATTCTTAAGTGCTTTATGTTTTCGATTATTACAAAACTGCATCTATAAATTTTCTTTTAAGTAACATTTTCCTTACCTGAGGTTCCTACAGTAACTTGCTGAATATGTTGTGGACTTTGAGCAGGCACCATAGCTTGTTGTTCCTGCTGTTGTTGTAGGGCAACTTGTTGCATTTGCTGTTGTTGTACAGCTTGTTGTTGAGCCTGCGCTTGCGCTTGGGCTTGTGCTTGAGCTTGAGCCTGTGCCTGGGCTTGAGCCTGGGCCTGCGCTTGAGCATTCGCGTCAACCATTTGCTGAAATAAATCAACTATATATTTTTTGTCATTATAAATAAAAATAGGTGTGTAATGAATATTAGTAAAGATAGCGCCCGAAAATAAAGCTAAACGGCGAACTAGAGAAAATAGGAATGTTCACGCACCTTGACAGTATTATTACGGATGAAGGAAATGTAGTAAATAATTGATAAGAAGGTTCACGATGGACAAGGTGAATGTGGTAAAGAATTGAGAAGGCAAGGCAAATGTAGTGAAGAATTGGGTAGGAGGATCGCGATGAAAAAGGAAGTATCCACTAGACAGAATACTTTTCTCACTAATAAACATTTCAACTTGTGGAGAAAGTCCATAAAATCATATGTATGGTGTGTTATAATGTATCAGCCGAAAAGCTAGCCTTTTAATAAGCAGGACATCAAGAGATTAGATTTTGAAGCGTGGACATGTGGAAAAATTACAAGCACAGAATACACTGATAGAAAGGCTAACAAAAGTGTACTAGAATAGGCAAGATACATATAAACTTTCTGACAACATTATTTGAAACACATATACTTGTGAGAACTAAAACCAAGAAGAAAACTTTTTAAAAACCTGACAAGATAGATAAAATGACGAGCTCCTGTAAACGGAGAATCATGATTGCGAGGGCAAGGCGACGTCGCCTTTAGACTGTGATATTGATAATAAAAAAGTTCGTGGCTTTTAGACTAAATACAACAGAATATTAAAAACTAGTTGTTTTGGTATTTAATACTTCCTACTTCATTTATTTGATACCGAATTTAAAAAACATTTTTCACCAACCATACAAAGAATAACTTTCTAAATCAAGAAAGATTATATAACTCCATATTATATTTTGTAAAAAACATTTAAAATTAAACCAGACATTCGAAGTTGACGTCGTAACCGGAAAGTTTAGACGACTTATATAAATGAGTAATTTATTATTTGATCAGTCACAAACGCAGGTGATAAGACAAAAATTTAGGTGCATCCCATGCCTTACGCTATCAACTATTTTACCTCAATATCAGCGGTCTCGATATCCTAGTGGGTATAAGTACATTTTGGATAATCCATTTCACCAAAACAAATGTTCCAGACCTGAACGATCGTTTCGGTAACAAACTTGGCCTCATCAGAGAGATGTATAAACTATTCAGTATAAATACAATCCACAAGTTCCAATCTAACTCAATGAACTTCAGCGGGTAGGTTCACTTTTTTCAAAAATTATAAATAATTAACCAATTCACTATATACTGAAGAAACACCTACTACGGAGCCTGTGGCATTGTGTTCAAGCAAATCAAATGCCTGCTAGTTCCTCCCCTAGGTGATCGATAGTCGTCGGTTCCGTGCACCGTTGGACACGTAAAAGATCCATATCCGTTTTACACAAGACAAGAGTTCCATAAATTTTCCAGGTTGGTGAGAACCAAAATTTCTTACTGGCCATAGTTGCAGAAACATGCCGATGTTAAAGAAACAAAATACCAGTTAAAAAATATGCCAAAATCCCGGTTCAGTCATTTGTATCATATTTGAGCTACATAGCCAATAACTGGCAAAGGGTTCGATAACGAGGGCAGTAGCTTCTAGAACGTATTTTAAAATCATATCAGCGATTTAAACAAATAATGTTCATGGCAGAGTATATTTAAATATATTGTGCTATCACCTCAACGAGAACGTTGGGGGGGAAAAGGAAGAGAAAACATAACTTAAATTTGGATGTTGGCGATAATGTAAATAATATCTTGTTATATGTATAATGATGTTAGCCGAACTTTTTTTATTTATATTATAATATTATTTCGTTAATATTTAACCAATGTATCTATAAATCTAAGTTTCCATTGTAAAACTGATATTTAATTATAGAATAATTTTATTAGTACGTGCCAAGTGACGTCGAGAAACCAAATATTTGCTTAAATGATAATTGTATCTAAATTATTTCTTAATTATTGTAACGTACAATATAAGTTCAGATTTTGTAGAATACATCTTCAGTCTTGATCTCAATAAAGTTAGTGCATATATAACTTGTAGAGCTAAAGCTCACATTTTTGTTAAATAAATTAATCTTATAAAGGTTAAACCACCCCGAATTTGATTGGCGCAGTCGTAACCGATTTGCAGAGGTTTGTTTGCTAATAAAAGTGCCTTCAGTTTCAACAGTTTGTTCGAAGAACGATTTCCCAGCATCCAGCAGCGTACATACCTGGCAAATTATGAAGATACACTACATGTAAGTCATTCATTCCTTTTTATTTCCCTCACTGCTCATTGTGTATGCATATTTAGGTCAGAATTTCAATAAATTCTGATTTAATAAACTTAAAATTAATTAAGTAACTTTGAATAATATTTCTAAAAGTTTAAAAACAAATTTTGAGATATTTAAACTTCTAAAATGGCTACTACTCAATTCCAAGAATTCTATTTAAGAATGATCTCTGATTTTTACGGAAATTCCGCCGAATTACTTTGTTTCCTAAAAAGCTATGACCACATAATGAACCAATTTTATAACCCCGAAGATAGTACCTTATATCTAAATAATTTTCTTTTGCCCTACATTATTAGCAAATTGCACGGACCCACTCACGTTAGTCAATACAAAAATTGTTTCTAGTTGGTATCAATTACGTGCTACATTAGTCTCAACTTTTGTAAACATAAACAGATGAGTCTAGTTTATTAGCAGACCTCTTACAATTAGAACAAAACTTTAACGAAAAAGCTTTAGCTTTTAGTAATAGGTGTAGGTGTATAGAGCAATTGTTAGTGTCACACTTAAAATATACGCAACCAAACGAACAAATGCGCATAATTAAAATGAAAAATTACTCCGATTTAACTCTAAAACCATTTTAGAAAGACTTTTAAAACCATTTTAGAAAGACTTTTAAAACCATTTAGGTACTATAGTTAGATCACAGAATTCTAGTGATATAGAATCCGCTTTAAGATTTATTATAGAAGAGGAAAATTACGAGTATAGAAAGAAAAAAAAATATATTAAAAAAACATCTAAACTTGAACAAAGACCCGATTTCCACACTCAAAAACCACTTTCTTTCAGAATAAACGCCCAACTCATTGAGTAGAAAATTCTACTAACTTTTCTGAACTACAGAAAATGCTATTACATTTGCTAAACTTAAACTTTCCACCCCTCTATAATAAAGCCACAATTATTAGAAGAGATAACCAACATATCACAGGAATTAATAGACTCCACTCTAGTATATAAATCTGATATTTATAAAAAATGCATTTAGAGCTAAAGTTAAAGCTGTCAGACATAATTTTAAAAACATAGATATTTTAGAATTACCACTTGTTGAATTATCTGAATATGCATATTATCATTTATATTCCTTTCCCATATACTTTAATGAACATATCTGCCAAATGATCACACCTCAACATTCATACCTTATAATAAATGACAATTATTATGGCAAATGGGTGCAAATAATTGCCACATGGTATATTTCTCCGCCATTTACCTAAGGTGAACTCACCTCAACAAGATACCTGTAAAACTCAGATTCTCAAAATCCAGAAACCATTTTACAAGTGCCAAGCACAAACGTTCCAAGTTGTATACTTTACAAATTGAGAAAACCTCCTACAACCAACGGATTGTGATTTTTCTGCGAGAAACAGTCCTGCATCAGAATTGCCCGCAAGAAGAAAACGTTCTGTCAGTCAGGTGCAGCTATATAATCACCGTTCCAAAATATTATATTGCCAAATTAAATACAACCTTAAAAAGCTACGAAAACACCACCAAGCCAGCAAAAATCCTACACATCCCAAGGTTTGACCAAAATATGAACGTCAAAGAAGATATAAAAGATATTTCCACCATTCAAATGGATGCAGTTCATCTTGCCCGAATGAAGCAAGTACTCAAACGGTCTTCCCACCATTCAAATGGATGTAGTTCATCTTGACCGAATGAAGCAAGTCCATAGAAGATCTTCCCACCATTCAAATTGATGCAGTTCATCTTGACTGAATTAAGCGACTCTAGAATAAGTTAGCAAGTTACATCCCACATCTTAACAACACCTTCTAATTGAACACACCATTATTTTGTATGGTATAATGTTTCTTTCAGTTCCAAGTTACATCTACTACAACTAATATCTAAAAAAATTAAAAACTTACAATTTGTTCCAGTAGAAGATATTAAAAAAGCAGCCAATGAGGCCTTCGCTCTTGAAAACTTCCGTTTTGGCTCGAAGTTTTCTCTTATGGGGGAGAAATTATATTAGTGGGACATTTGTTAGTCATATTAGATTAATAATTTAAATATTTAAAAAAATAATTTATTTGGAGATTTTTGCATTTATTCAAATTTATTTAATAAGCGTTTGAAAATTTAATTAGGCATTTTGTGAATTTCCATTAATTGCGGGCCTAAATATACCATACCATGATGTTATAAAGGAAGCATTACGATACTGGTACCGTTATCGTGAAGTCGTAAATTTTATTTTTTATGTTTACTATTAATTTAAACCCTTACTAACAACATAAATGTAAATTATAGTGACTATTATAAACTAATGATACTGCTATTTATATAAACTTTATTTATAGAAAATTTTAGATAATGGTGCTGTAAATAATAGATTTATATATAGTCTCCCGGTTGATATATTATCACATAAATAGTACTGGTTTAATTATGATATTTCAGTAAATTATAATTGTATATGAAGGGTCTCGAATGTGTGGGATGCATTTTAAGACTGCCAGTTGCTAAGGTATTTGCTTGATAGCATACGTAAGTAGTAGTAGTTTAAACAATCATCTATCCAAAAGGTACTAATAGTAAGACCTAATTGATCATACGACACATATTTAACTGATTACACTTAAATAACCTAATTTATGAGACGCTGATTAAGATAAAAGCCTGGACGCAGCAAGTGCGTTATGGTAGTGAATTTTCATAGAAATGATGTGGCACAACATATTTTATAACTTTTTTTTCTTGTAACATAGAATTCTAAATTTTGGTGTATAGTTTACTTTTTATATCGTAAACCTACCTACCAAATTTGGTTATCATAGATTTTTTATTTTTTAAGATAAATTTTTTTTTCAAATTAAAACTCAAAATTTTCCCGGAAAACCTCGTCCGATTTTTTTGATTAACGAACTTGTCAAAGCCATATACAAAAGGAAGGTACGTGCCAAATTTTATCAAAATCGACCTATTATTCTTTGAGATAAAAATTTTTTTCGAATGAAAACTCAAAATTTTCCCGGAAAACCTCGTCCGATTTTCCTGACTAACAAACTTGTCCAAGCTATTTACAAAAGAAAGGTACATGCCAAATTTTATTAAAATCGGCTAATTACTTTTTGAGATAAGAATTTTTTTCGAATGAAAACTCAAAATTTTCCCGGAAAACCTCGTCCGATTTTCCTGACTAACGAACTTATGCAAGCTATTTACAAAAGAAAAGTACGTGCCAAATTTTATCAAAATCGGCCCATTATTTTTTGAGTTATCGGTGTGATACATATATATATATATATATATATATATATATATATATATATATATATATATATATATATATATATATATATATATATATATATATATATATATATATATATATATATATATATAAACATATAAAAATTGAAACTGACCCCGGATATGGGTTCTAGGGGTCCTAGATCGCGCTCATTTGAAGAAATTTTTTCAAAATTCAAAAGTCGAGATCTCCTCATTAGTGAATTTTTTCTAAGAAAATTCACTAATATAATTATCATGGTTAATCATCAGAATTAATCTCCTTAAAGCCTTATGTATTAAAATTTTGATTTATAATTTTTGTTGTTAAGTGACGAGCATTAAAACGTGTAAGTATGTTTATAACTAAACGAATTATGATATTTTTATAATGCAGTAAAAAGTCTCTCAGCGCCTTACAAAAAAAGCACCCCACTGATTTCCACTATAAATTGTTTTGTTCTGAAAACAATGCAACATAAAGTCCCGTGTCGGGCACGTTAAAGATCCCTACCCTCCTTACAGAGGCAGGGGTTCTGCAAAATTTTCCAGGATGGTGAGGTGAAACTGCTCCCTAGCGTCAGTGATTGGCCATAGTAGCGGAAATAGACCGACGTGAAAGAAAAAAAAAGCCATTGCAACTTCTAAAACTGCTTAATAACAAGAGTTATGCCGAAAATTTGGTATAATTTTTTTTGAGATTATGCAACTGAACTAATATTTAGATGTAGGATTAGTTCATAAGCAGAATAATAAGCCATCTCTAAATGGTCAAATCAACTAAAACGAAGGTCCAGATTTTTAGCGCATGTTTCACCAGCTCCTAATGGTTACGTCATTAGGCTCTGGCTGCACTACATCATCAGCAACAACTTATGTTATGTAAAATTTGTTTAATTTGAGTGATTTTTTTTCATTGTTGAATCTTTAATGCAGGCATTTTACAATCTTGGAACTTACCCTTAATTTTTATTTTACTTCAAATTGTAAGTTCAGTATCATTGTTAACTTTTAATAATTGATTTTATATTAAACTTTATAAACTGAATTTCTCTCTTTTTATTGTCTAGTGTCAACGCACATACAAATATCAATGGATAAAACCCACGTACTATTTAATTTACCTTTCAGTATTCGATTATCGAGTTATTAAATTTATATTTTAGCAAATTTTCATTAAGAAAAATTCGTTAATAGAGATGTCACGATGAAAAGCTTTTGAAAAAAAAATCCCTCGTGTCTCAGGGGATGAAATTGTTTCTACCGCCCCGGGCAAGGCTGAACTTTTTGCCTCGTTGTTCGCCGGCAATTCTACTATCAACCCACCTCCAAATGTTCAACCGCCAACAGTCCCCAATGTCGCGCATAAAATGACTGATATCATTTTCAAAACTAAAAATGTACGAAATATGCTCTCTTCTCTTAATACCAGGAAAGCCTCTATACAATATCCTAAGCCTGTCTCTTTAGCCCAATTAGATGAGGATCGCAGACTCACGGAGGCTTCTGTCTCCGTGGATCTCCAAAAAATATTAGACTGGGGAAGTAGAAATCTTGTACAATTCAACCCCACCAAATCTCAGTCTTGCTTTCTTTCTTATAAGAGATACACCAGCCCTAGACCCATCACAATGAACAACCAAGCTATTCAAAGTAATGCGTCCTTTTCACTTGTTGGCATTTCTGTGGATCGAAATCTCAATTGGCACCAACATGTCACATCAATTGCAGAAGTGGCAGCTAAGAAATTAGGTTTTCTCTTCCGGGCTCGCAAATACTTTTCACCAGCTAATCTCTATACTTTATATACTTCACAAATAAGGCCAAACCTCCAATACTGCTCCCACATCTGAGGTGCCGCTGCCGCTTCAACATTCGCTATCCTGGACTCCATTCAGAAGAGAGCTATACGTCTCATCGGTGACCCTACCCACACCCAAAGGCTGTCATCCCTTGCCCACCGACGTGGCGTTGGGGACCTCTCTCTCTCTCTTTTACATATATCTACACGGGCACTGCTCAGATGAGCTTTCTTCCATAGTTTCTCCACCTGCTGCCCCCAACACATCTACCAGGGGAACAGAGCGAATGCACCTTTTTACTGTCCAGGTCACCAGACATAGACCATCTTGTTATGCCCGCTCTTTTGTCCTGAGGACTTCCAAGTTGTGGAATTCCTTGCCGGCACATGTTTTTCCTTCTCCTCCGAACCTCCAAACCTTCAAGTCCAGAAATAACAAGTTGCCTCTTTCCTTCTTGTCGACACCCACGGGTACGATAGTATTTAGGCTGTAAGCCCTTGTGGTGTGTTGTTGAAATATATATATATATATATATATATATATATATATATATATATATATATATATATATATATATATATATATATATATATTGCAGTGCTATCGGGGCGGCAAAGAACTGATTTGAACGAAACTTGGCACATATCTTCATTCTATTAAGGCCGCAGACAAGTTCGTGTATCAGCTATAACGGAATTTTTTTTCCCCAAAAATATTTTTTAAAACGCTATGTTTTTGTAAGTATCAGAGTAACTGAAATGACCTTTAACATGTGGCTAGAAATGGTGCAAATAAACCTATGTTGTGAATTTTAAGTAATTTAGTACACAATATTTAGAGTTTCTTCCAACATAAAACTAAAACCCCAAAGGCATGCATTGAAATGACTTAGTGGTTAACATCCAATGCCTGAAAGACAGAGTAGTTAACTGCCATGCGTAGATTGATTCATTCAATAGGTATAAACCATACATCAACGGTAATAAATCTAAATAAATACCAGGCATAAAGCATACTACCCAAACCAACAATCGTGAAGTCTCGGCCGCAATTATGGAAAATGACAAACGACATGAAATTAAAAATCTTCCAAGTGATTGTTGTTTAACGGGGGGATTCAATTAATTATTAAAATACACTATATTTGTAGCTTTATGAACGGCCCGAAATACAGTTTTACCGCAGCGTAGATAGATTATGCTGTAGTTTTGGACTGAGAGTGTCTTATAATATAGTAGAAATGTAAACAAAATCAAGTATATAAAAATGATTCTAAAATAGTTTCTTTTATCTTTAAACTTAAACATAAGACGTCATATAAAACCGAAACAATCCTTGTATGTGTTTCAATGGCAATTCTACTAATTCTGTAATTAATTGTTACGTATATTTTTCATATACTACCCCGGGCATGAAGTCTGTGTCAAGTATCATGTAAAAAAAACGTTAGTTGACATATTAGCAGATAGCTCAGTGGAAGCGTCGTGGCCTTCTACGCAGAAGGTTGCATCACCGAATCCAGTTCGATGAATCTGTTTTTTTTATGGTTTATTTTGACATTTGGAGAAACAACACAGATTTCATACGTTTTGAACAAGATCGCATTTTTGTTCAAAACGCCTTAATAAGTTTGTCACCTTTGAGTCTGAAATTATAATTTTCAGCAGACATTTTGTTATTGTTGATATTGAAAAAACCGGTTTGATTAGGTTTACTAAAAGGAAATAATACTAGTGATTAATAAGGAAAAATAACTGCTACGTTTATAATTTGGCAGATACTTCACTTTTCTAAATATGAATTAAGTTTCATTCTAGAAATCTTTTGTATCACTTTAATGAAATTTGTAATACAAGTTTCTTTTAAAGAGACTTACACTATCTACAGATATAGCAAAATTTTGTTCTTTAGCTTCATAGAAAATTGAGTATAGGGCATTTTTATCAAAAGGAGTTAGAACACAAGATTGTTTTGATAATAGAGAAATATCGATGGTAACGCTTCCGAAAGAATTCTTCAAATGTGCGGGTACTAGGACTAGGACCTCTAAAATCGATTTTCAAGGTACTTGTAAGTTCAAAGCATTAACTTTACTAATATGCCATATAATAATGGTGTACAATTCTTATGAAAATTCGCTACTAAAACGCACTTGCTGCGCCCCGATTTTTAAAAATTATATAGTTATTTAATTGACGTTACAAACCTGATAATCTAAAGAAAAAACAGCAGGAGTAAAAAAATAGACACATGCTAATACAACAAAGATAATAAGAATTACAAACGAATGCCTAGTGTTCTAGATGGTCCGTGAAAAAGAAAAACTGAAAATCAATATGAAGAGAACAAAAGGAATGTAGATAAGTAATGATAGGATTGCGACTATATGACACTAACCTACCAGCAACTTTTAATGAGTATAAATGTTTACGTGTTTTGAGGGTATTAATGTAATGGTAATTACGAGAGTTGTCTTTAATATTTCGGGAGTTGGCAAACCTAGTGCTGCCATCTACCAACTGACGTCGTCATAGTAAAGATTGATATTTTTCACGTTATACTTACTCAGAAGGTTTTGACGTAATGAAACGTTCGTATCGACTACAAAATTGAATTGAATCGTGAATATTTTTCACAACTTTCGACGTGGATTAACTCAACAACAGTTCCACTAAATTCGACTTTTTAGGATGAAGCACCATCAACGACCATATCGGTGGTTTACCGAATTCAGTCGTGGCCGTATTTCCCTCAAGGGCAAATTTCGTGAAGGTCGCCCAAAATCGATTGTTGTTTAGAAAAACATTGATGCGGTGCATGTACTGATACTGCGAGATCGTTATGTGACTTATCGTGAGATTGAGATATCGTTGGACATTAGTGGGACCAGCATACACTCACTTGCATCAACATTTGACCGCAAAAAAATGTGTTCCGGTTGGGTACCACATAATTTGACAATCGGTCAAAAACAAACTCGTGGCAAGAAATGCTCAACAAATTAGATCGCAGTGCCTCAAAACATGTGTATGACATCGTGACAGGTGACGAATCGTGGACCTATGCGCATGAGCCAGAAAGTAGGCAGCATTTGACTGTATGGGTCTTCCAAGGCGAGCTATACCCAATAAAAGGCGTCTCGAAGCAAATGGTCGCCAGTTTTTTTTTTCGGAAAAACGGGACATTTCTCAACCCTACCCTTAGTGCAACGTTGAACTGTTAATTCTGAATGGTACACAACCATTTGTTGCCACAAGTCTTCGGAGAAATAAGAAAACCAACCGCCGAAGACTGATAATTCTTCACCAAGATAATGCAACCTCTTACACAACGACCTAGTGACTTTTAGAGCACTCAAAACGTCGATTTGATGAGTCATCCACTGTATAAATAAATAAATAAATTATTAATAAATCTTTGTAACGGCTATAGAAATGTTTTTGGAAGAAGGTAGAGAAGAAAAAGCAAGATCGAGCTAAATTCAGAAAGTGACGTTAAGTAAAATTGTTTTGACAGTTTCATTATTTGAGATTTTTGACAAAACTATGTTAATACTTAGCATACAAGCATAGCTTCTTTGTGAGGCATAATGCATAATCTTGACCACTAATAAATGAGTATGAGGATGAGTATAAAACTTTGTCACTCAATGACTTCTTTTTATTCCTGAACATCAAAAATATATTGCGATGTCAACGTTTTTCGACACACCAAAATGCATTCAGACCTCATTTGGACTGGACAAAGTGCTTCGAAATAGGTTCCCACGCATGCAACAGTGTGTTGATCTTTCTGTAGAATATTTTGAAAAACAATAAAGTAATTTTCAATGATAAATATTTGTTTTTGTTCTTCAATCCTAAAATATCAAAGGCAACCTTGTATAACATAGAATTATGAAGCATCACAATGGCAATTTTTTGAACCAAACACTCTTTTAACTGGGATCTAATAAAAATATTCAACTCATATATTTTAAGTATACCGTTTAGTAATCTATGGAGTGGAAAGCTAAACTTTGAAAAAAACAGAATATGAAAAGAATGCAAGTTTTCGAAATGCGGACATGGCGCAATAATAACTGAAGCGCATTGGCAGGAAGAAGATAAAACTTGCTGGATCTTTTCTGAGAACAACATTATTTTAAGGTCAAAACACTTAGAAAAAGAGAAGAGCAGAGAATCTTCTAGAAATCTAGAAAGCTCGAGCCAATTTATGAAGTGCGGAAGCTAGAACGAAATGAAAAGAGCTACTGGAGACAGGGAATCAAGGTTACTACCCATCGCATTTGGACTGGGCTGCGATGAGGTATCTAAGCTAGTAATTTGCTAATTATCTACTTTTCTAATAACGTACTATTCAATCATTTTTCTGTTAACTTACTTGTTGGTTCTTGAGCTGTTCGCTCATGCTGTTTACCAAATGATTATTAATTTCTTGTTGCTGTTGTTGTTTATAGCTATCGTGCCCCCTATCCAAGTTCAGCAAAGTATTTGCAATGTCATATTTACAATCATCGGCAGTAATATCGTGAATACCGGCCTTTTGGGCCAAAGTTTCCAAGCACTGTAATGATCTGCTGCTTTGTTGTTGTTGACCACTTCCCCTGTTATTATTATTGTTGCTAGTATTATTGTTGGTTTCGTAATCTTGTTGGGTAGACTCTGGTTCCTGATTGTTACGTTGATCGTCGTCGTTATTATTGTTGTTATTATGTTTGTTGTTTTTAGATGAGCTATTTGTGTTAGTAGCGTCCTTCAGTGGCTGTTTGTGCTGACTGTCAGCTTGTTGGAGATTGTCGTAATGCTGAGATCTGAAACAAGACAAACTATTGTCAGTGTATGCAAAGTGGCAGTTATTAAAAAATTATTTGAGAAAAATTGTATTGTGATGGAAATTTTAGCGAATATAGTAATTGTAAGTTTATTTTGGCTAAACCATATTTTTGATCAGTGATCTTTTCGAAATAATTTATCGTATGGTTACTGTAAATATTTGTGGTTCAGGCTTGATTTCTGGAATTATTATTCTCATTTTGGCGATTTTTTAAAGCAGCTAAAGTTTTTCAAGTATTTATAGAACGATATGATCAGTTATAAGAACCAAGTCCCTAATTTTATTTCAATGCGGGTCTATATGTACACTTTTGGAGAACGCAATTCACCACAATACATTTTTAAAGATCCGACTATCGTTTAACTCACAAGGTTAGCGTCATCAGATAACATAGTAAACGGGTCTATATAATATATTTAGTGTTTGGGTTATAGTTATAATGAAGTTTTCTGGAAAGTTACGCCAAATAAAAATAACTAATGGAGTTAAATATAAAATACTGTATTCACAAAAAAAACATTAATTGAATAGACTACTTATTAGGTTCTTATGTTGGTATCGGGATATTATGAGCAAAAGAACTTACTGAAAATAATCACACAAGTCCACAAGACACTTTTCGGAAAACTTAATCAACTTGACCATAAGTACAATTTGGAGAACCCAATTAATCACAATACAGTTTTTAGCCCTTACGATCGTTTCGCTAACAAATTTAGTGCCATCAGAGGGATGAGTAAACTAAGCGAATAAAAATTAGAACTACTATTTAGATATTAGTGGCCAAGCAGTTGTGTACAGCGTGCTTTACGAAGGTATACAGGCAGACCTTCACTGTTGAGTATTAACTCCCTGTCATTAAAATTGCATACCTGCTCTTGTAAAACTGTGTGTCGTTATCAACTATTCCTTCTAAGAAGGACACACTGATTATTAAGGTAACAGTTCGAATAATGGACTACCCAGAACCGGACCTACTCTATTCATCGAAATATTTTTGCTCAAATTTCTAACGATATAAATATACGTTCGTAAGCAACCAACTGTCGCTACAGGCCGACATTTTTATTAACTTGAGATTTTCTTTATCTAGATGATGATGATTATATCAAATAGGCTAAGCAATACATGATTTAACAATAGTGTTGCACTAAATGTATATATATATATATATATATATATATATATATATATATATATATATATATATATATATATATATATATATATATATATATATATATATATATATGTTCACAATCCTTACAACCTATTTCATATATTTCCGACACTCCTTAAGGTTTATCTTTATATTTTGGGTTCCTAGTGTAATGTATTTTTTGTAGAAAATGTTAGCTGTAAATTGGCTTCCTTAAAAATCCTTCTTTGTTTTATGTTATTGACCAATTTTTACACTAAGCAGACAGAGTAACCATACATTTTTAATATATTCGAGTTATCTGTGGTATCTTTCTTTACTTAAGGGAAACTGTAATAATTTATGAACCAGAAAATTGAAACTAGGTGTTTTTTGTGGAAAAAATAGTGTAGTTAATCAAAATGTAATTCATAAGTAAGTCTAAGTTTCCTTTCTGTGGATGTCAAATTGTAAAGGGTCTATATTCGATGACTTATACATCAAGAAAAGGTAATTTGTTATTAATTTCTATTTCATGGGTGAATTCAAGGAGTCAAATTTACTGTTTAATTTGGCACTAAAGTCATCTACTTTGTATACATTTGTATTACATACTGCAAAAACATCGTCCACATAACGAAACCATACTCTAGGAAAATGGTCATTTTCTTTTGCTAGGTCTGTTTCAAATCTACTCGTGCATTGGGTTTGTTTAGAAAAATGCATTATTAAATTGAAAAATATTCTGATTCATGCAAAGATTTATGAAATTTATATATCCTTAGCAGACCTCTTTATCTATGTTGTTCATTTTTAACAAACGGTCTAAATACGTTAGCGTTTCTTTTATGGGAACACTGAGAAATAACGAGGTCACATGAAGCGATATTAAAACCTAGCTTCCACTAATTTCATATTTTTAACTTTATTAATAAATTCAAGTGAATTTGAGACTGACTATTAATAAATTTAACTTAATTTGAAACTGAAAAGCTTTTTTGTTTGATAGGCAAGCCTTTAAATTCGTTTGTTAACTATTTCGTTATATTGTATGTCGAGGAATCATTAGCTGAAACAATAGGCCTCATCGAGTTTCCGGGTTTATGGATTTTCGGGAGACAATACTTTTTAGGAACTTTAGGATATGAAACTTGTAACTTTTTTCCTAAATCTTTTGTAATGTCATGAGATCTCTATAAATTGTTTTCAACTTCGGAAATAATTTTTGGGAGAGAGTTTTTATTTAGTTTTTTTATGCGGTCCTGTTTCTATTGCATTATATACTGTATCGTTATAATCGTTTTTGGCTAACCCAAAACCTTATTACCTTTGTTTACTTTAACATAAAAACATGTTTTCTCTCGCAGTCGTTTAACTATGTTTATTTGATTAATGTTTTTGGTATTAATGGGCTCATTTTCATTTAAATATTTAGTTATTTGATCTTCCCACGCTTGCCTAATAAAGTTTTTTGAAGGCTCAGGCTTTTACTCGCTTGGTTTATTCATCCCTTAGATGACGATACCTTTGTTAGCGAAACGATCGTCGGGTCTAAAAACTGTATTGTGATGAACTGGATTTCCCAAATTGTACTTATCAGTCCTCATCACAGGTTCCCATTTTCACTCATGAAACTTGATTACATAACCTTAAAGAAAATTATACAAGTTCTTTGTCATAACTCATTTCAGCTGGTTATTATTTTTAGTTTGGTACACACCGTATATTATTAGCAAGGTGTTTCATAAAATATGTCATAAAGCATTAAGCCTCAGTGTTAACTAATAAATTGACAATAATTTTTTCAACAAGTGAATTAGTTATCAAAAGCAATTCAAAAAGATAGTGTTAAGTGAACTTTGAAGAACCCAATTCACCAAAACACATTTTTCAGACCTGACGATCGTTTCACCAGCAGAGTTAGCGTTATCAGAATGTTGTTACAACTCGATGAAATCAAGAGTTTTCAAAAAAAAATCCTTGATAAAGTTTTAACACAGCATGGTTACGTATCTGCTATGCTAAGGCAAGTTATATGCTGTGGCAAGTTGTGCTGTGGTTTTATTACAATGCCCAAATAATCTTTAAATAACCTTCTTGAAGCTTGGCTAATGAGAAAACAATTTATTGGTTAACAACGGAGCTTTAAGCCATTGCAACAGAGTCTCGGTGGTTCAATGGCAAGAACGTGTGCCTCTGAACCGAAGGGTACTGGGTTCGATCACATGGTTCTCCTCCCACTTTTTCCATACATTAACATCAACCGACGTTGTGGCATTGTATTTGAGCAAGTTGAATGTCTGCACGTTCCGCCCTTCGGAGGGGGCGAAAAGCCGTCGGTCACGTGTGCATGCGATATTTACCCTCCTTAGAAAATGGCAGGGGCAAAATTTCCAGCATAGCCAGGTGCAACTGCTCTCTGGCGTCGGTGATTGGCCATAGTCGCGGAAATAGACCGACGTTAAAGAAACAAGAAAAAGCCATTGCAATTTCTAAAACTGCTTAATAACAAGAGTTATGCCGAAAACTTGGTATAATTTTATTAACTTTATGCAACTGAATTGATATTTAGAGTATGATTATTTCATAGTCAGAATCGCCCAGCTAGACCTTTGCATATAAATATTTATTATGTATTAATAGGAACAATTTTTTTTTCGACGCCCTCGTGGCGCAGATTGATAGGTGCCAGCCTGCTAAGCGAGAGGTCCCGGGTTCGATTCCCGGGCGAGCCAAGTTGACTTTGTCTGGAAAATTTTAAAAATATAAAATGATTGGAAATGAATGTGCTAATGGCCTGAGATGCCGCAGCCAATAATATAAAAAAAAATAGGAACAATTTTTTTTTAAATTCGATTATTATTCGACAACCAACCATTCTTTACCATCCTCAAAACCAGCGTTTATAAAATGGTTTTAATAATAAATGTTGTGAAATATTGTAATCATGCAAGAGTAGTTTTTTTTAAAATCAGATTGGTTTAAATTTGTTAACGTTTTGTGTGTTCATTGGTTTCAGCTAGTAGTATAAAGATGCCAGTTAGGAATTCCCTGGACTTAATGGTTCGTAGGTTATTTTGAAAAAAGATTTTGGAATGGCCCTTCTTAAAAATTTGTATCTTTATTTTAAAATAATGTCTTTCATATTTGGACATTCTATATACTTACATTAAATTAAATCACTGTTTCTAAAAATTGATATTATGGTCATTTATACAAATCAAAATAAAAATGACATAATAAAACAGTTTAAATTGAGAAGAACCTTACTTTTTTCAGTATGCAAAAAAATTCCCTCCCAACAAATCACAAAACTATTTTAAATTCTCTCATATGTATGGCTTGTATGCTCTGAATATTATGTGGATTGATATTTTACGTCTTCTGCATACCTAATGTTGAATTAAAGAAGACATCCGGTTTCTCTCCATAGAGATGATAAATCCATCGACGAATATTAAGATAAAGAAACATGACTATCAAAAATGCATATACTACTGCTCCGGTGGTAAATAAGTGAGCAGGGCACATAATTTTTATATTAGTGCGGATTTCCTTAACCAACAAATTATGCAAATATCGAATATCAAACCGGATGTAGTGCTTCTGTTACCGTATTACGCGTACTCCACAGCCCTCTTCGATTTTTGGAGCACAATGGTATACATTCGTGCATTCACATGTCTGTTCTGCTCAAAATTCAGTTAAGAGAATATAATACATATAATAGACATACGAGGGGCGTTTTTTACAGACTGAATATACAAAAACTGGCTGCAAAAAAACCCAAGCATTTCAATTTTTATCCTATCAATTCTCAATTACTTATGCTTACAAACATCGTTGACTGTGAGTTCAAGTATACATTTGATACATCTTCTAAAAAATGTCCAATATAGGGCTGCGTAGGGTTATTAAATTCCTTACAAGACAGAAATGGCATCGTTCTAAATTAAATAAAAGTTCTTTGTGGGGATAGGTACCTGCTCAGGTAAAATTATATGGTCACATGCAAATGAATAACTTCTTCCAAATCTGAGCGATTGTCCATCCAAAATATCAAGTCTGGACGCTGCAAGTGCGCTTTAGTAGCGAATTTTCATAAAAATTCTTTCAAATATGAAAAAGGCACGAAAAGTAAAGAAAAATGTGTCTCCGAAAATAATAAATTTGGTTTGATGAAATTTCGTACACATGTTACCTTTTTACAGTTTTTGCACTACCATAACTCACCTGTCGCATTAGAACTATTACATACTACCAGTTGTATATAGTTTGTCTATCAATTTATCGACTAAGAGCGGAAGTGTTTTACATTTATTTTGTTAAATAAAAATGTATAATAATTTTAAACCACAAACTCTATAATTTAAACTGCAGCTATAAAATGGCAAGGGTCTATTTTAAATAAATTTTCTGCAGATATTTTCGTCAAATGAAGAACAACACGATTGAAACAGAAATGTAAGACGATCTTGCAATGTTTATTGTCCAAAACCCGCCTTTCTTTTAGAATGTTTGTTTGAAAATTGCCAATTTTGCAGTTTCAAATCAATCATCAAGTTTGACGTTTCTATAAGAAAAATCATAAAATTTTGAAAGTTTTTTTTTGTACTCGTTCAACTCACCTGCGCCAAAAAACTTAATATTCGACTGTAATTTTTATTATTATTATTATTGTTTATTGGCAAAAATTATACATTATGTCTTATGCGACTTGTGGTGTATCATATAACATAATTTAGAAGGTTGAATCCTAAATAGTTTGACAGTTCGACACTAAATTCAATAAACTTCAGATTTTGACGTACCAAACTTAAATTCTTTTTATCTTCTATTTTGCACCTTCTAACACTTCAACCATTACCTTCATTTACCATACATCTCTGCTACTCCATAATGTCTTTCTAACTGCTATTCTTTCCAAGCAACCCAAAATTTTTAAATTTGTAGGAGATAACAATTACTTCAGTTTGACAAATGTCATTCCATATAAGGAATATGCAACATATTTTGTTAATCACATATGATTTTGGTATTTTGGCCTGCTTTGCTCTCCAGTTCGATCGATTTTTTTTCCTTTCAATGCGTATAACTTTTTCTTTAAAGCTAGAGAGCTAACTTTTAACCAATTTGCAATTTTCCGAAATAAAAACGATTTTTTTTGAAAAACTAGTCTCATTTTTCTAGCTAACGAACTTATCCAATTCATTTACCAAAACAACACGCAGTTTTCATATAAAAATTGAAACTGACCCCGGATATGGGTTCTAGAGGGCCATAATTCGTGCTCATTGGAAGAAATTAAAAAAAAATCGAAAGTCGGGATCTCCTCATTAGCAATGTTGTCTACGAAAATTAGCTATTAATGAAAGAAAACGAAATACCAAAGCAAGGCAAATCGGACATTTAAAAAAAGATAAGCGATGTTTTTACTGAAGGAACCCATTGACATTCTATCAAACTTTAGGTAACATGTGCTCATGTGTTTTACTGTAAAGTTTTTTTTTTTAATTGGGGTAATAATACTATAGAAATATTAAATGCACAATACAATAAATTACATGATCCATTTATAAAACACATACATCAATGGACGCCCATTTACGACGTCACGTCTATATATCTATAGTAATTTTATGGAAAGCAAAAACACGCTATTAAATTAGATACTCCCCTTGGCTGTAAATTTGCAAACTAAAGTTAAAGTTGGAATTAAAGTTGAAGTAGCACGGCATGGCATATGAAAGCGGCGCCAACGGCGATACGCGTGTAGAAATTAAACCTCTGGGATGGATAAAATGGGAGGGGAAGCGTCTCCAACAAAAAGCAAGAAACTCTAGAGAAAGTTCTCACATTAAATGTTAAGCAGAAACAGTTCTTGTCTACTGTCTATATACCAACACAGGGTATTGTAAAATTAGGAATGTCTACGTATGTAATAATGTATGTGTCAAGTTGAAAGTTGTTCGCCCTCGCAAAAAACACCGCACTAAATCTTTTCTGGGCTGGAAATATTTCCTAGGAACAAATCGTAGGGTTTCACTGTAGAGAGTACAAAGCGAAATGCTGAACAAGAGGTTTCTTGTTATATATACGGAAAAAGAAAGAACATTTCCGAAGCGAAGCCCAAAGTAGAACTTTGTTTAAATATTAGTGCAGTGTCTAGTTCATTTAAAAAACTACTACTTTAAACAATTTTCTGCCAGTCCATTTTTTGCGCAGGTTATTTCAAAATGTATTTGTATATTTATATTTTTCCATATACTTTAGTGTATTACCGCCCAGATTTTACTATCTATAGATATAAGCCATCTAACGCTATCTGTCGACTATCTAACTTCACCCTTTATAGAAAATACAATTAAATTAATATAAATTAAAGGTAATTTAAAAAAAGACTTCTAGCAGGCTGTATGCATTTTCCTGTTTCCTGCCTCACACAGACAATGATTTTTAAAACAAACTTCAGTAGATAGTCATTGCTTTCTGACGTCAATTCCCCAGTTTCACAAAGCTTGATTAAATATTTAAAGGCCGGTTAGTTAATCAAGGCTTAATGCAACCAATCACAGCTTAAAAAATATTTGGTTGTCATGGCAAAAACCCAAATTAACGCTATGTATTCATACAGTTGGGGAAAATTAAAATATCCCCTTTCGCTTCTAATATTTATGAGAGTTTTTAAAAAAGATAGTCTTCAACTGAAAACACCTACAACATAAAATTATAGAGATTGTTCGGTCTTGCTGTACACCAAGTAGTATAATAAGATCCCTGTGTGTATATTATAAATTTTTATATTGTACGTTGAATTTAGCAAAATTTTATTTAATATATAAGTACATATTTGATATGTTTTTGGGATAATTTAATTTTTTGTGAATTTTAACTTTTGTAAAGGTAAGTTTAAGCGCCCATTGAACTTTTGACTGCCAACATTAATTTTAATTTTTGCTTCTCCTAATCTTTTTAAAAGATATTATATATAGTTCAGTATTCTAAAAAATTAGATATTGTTACGTTTTCTACGGGTTCTGGATAAGTGAGACTTTTAATTTTAACAAAACAACTTTATTTACACTCTAAATATGGATACAATAAAATTTCTAGAATGTCTCTCTCACAAAACACTTAATTTACTGTCTACAATTACTAATCTGCACACAAGTCTCTACACTGGTACTACAGTAGCTACTCTCTTAACACTTTACACTGCTTCTTCAAGTCACTACCACATTCTCTTACTGAACTGAACTAACTTGGGCTGGCTTGCTTTCGCTTTTATATACTCGCCGTACCTTCCCCTCCTTTCTAGAGCGTTCCATTCCAGAACGTTCCAGGACCTTCTTTTACTAGAAGGTTCTGTGAATACAGATCGGTCCCGTGTGTATACAGGGGGATGTATATACAGTATGATCCAAATGTGGTCACCACTCCTATGTTACACAAGAGGTGTTTCTCGAACTATAAGATCTCTCTGCGTATACAGGGTGTAAGGGTTCTCTGCGTATACAGGGTGTATATACAGGGTGTTCGGAATGTGCAGACCTCAGTTATCCGTTCCGACGGGGTACAAGTTGGTAACTTCGTTATTTCTGGTCCTAGAGGGTTGAGACTTCGCCTGAGGGGGGTCACCCCAGGCACCCCCGGGTGGTGGGGAGGCGGTGTTGCCAGACTGTGCAAAAATTCCCAGATGTTGGGGAAATTCTGGAGATGTGGCAACACCGCACCTACGTCTATTGAAGTGCTTTGTAACAATATTTTCATATTTATTAAAAAACTCGCTTATTTTAAATTGAATACCTTATATACAGAATGATTCACAACGTAATGGACACAGAATGTTTGCGTTGTGAAGACCTCAGAACATGCTGATTTTTTATATTATAACTTCTTCTGTGTCGCCCATGGTTCGTGAGATATTGACCTCGGGAGACTCTTTAATAATTACAAGAAAAAGCTGTATTGCAGCAGTGCCCTAGCAAAGAACAACCAAATTTGGTAGATGCTTGTTTTTATGAACATCGTTATTTGACAAAAATTTGAAGTATATATAAACTCAAAAAGGAGTGAATTAGAGGTGGGTCACCCTTTTAATGATTTGATTTTTTAAACCCTTACCTAATTAAAAGTTAAAGGTCCATCAATTTTATAGCAAATAAAATTTTCTTCTCCCCTAGTCAATTTTTCGACAAACCACCTGTTTTTGAGAAAATTGATATTTTTAGAGTTGAGATCAAACAATTATGTCCCTTGAAGATTTTATTAAACATTAAGGTCTCATAGGGGACGCCTTGGGCGCTCTGCAAGCCAGCTAGGTTACAGTCGTCAAATCTGACATTACTTAAATTTATTAAGTTTTACAATAATTATTCTTTTGTTTTTCTTGTTTTGTTTTGTGATAATAATTTGTTGCTCAAATGGCTGGAAAATTCTCGGTTAATGAACAAGTCATGCTTATGGTATTAGGGCTTTGCGAGGGTAATTTCCGCAGAAGTGTAGAGGTATATCGAAGAATATTTCCTAATCGTAATGTACCACATCGTCAAGCGTCTGCCAATGTTGAACGTAGAGCTCGGGACGCTGGTTTCTTTTTCATAAAAAATGCTGGAGGACGCGTTCACACAGTGAACGCACAAACTGAGGAGCGTCTTATTGAAAATGAGCCTCAAACCAGCACCAGACGAGTGTCCAGGCAGTTTCATATAACACAGCCAACGGTCCATAGAATTATCCGACGCAATCTGCTGCATCCCTATCACCTTCAAAAAGTGCAAGAACTGCTACTGCAAGATTTAGAGGCAAGACTTTTTTTTTAATTTCATCTTACACCAGAACATTGATTTTCCCAAGACCATTCTTTTTTTGCTTTACAAGGAGAGGGATTATGAATGTGGACAATTGCCACGAATATTCGGATGTAAATCCACATGCTACAGTAACCCAGCATTTCCAAAGATAATTTAAAATAAGAGGACATTTGGTTGGGCCGGCTATTTTACCAAACCGCTTAAACGGCGCAACGTATTTGTTTTTCTTGCAAAATGTTCTTCCTGGGCTAATGGAGGAGCTGCCCTTACAGCTGCGCAGCGAAATGTGATTTATGCATGATGGGGCGCCACCACATTTCATTACAAGTGTTCGGGGATTTTTAAACCAACAGTTTCCAAATCGATGGATAGGTCGTGGAATTAATTGCCCTCAACACTGGCCAGCACGATCACCAGACTTGCATAAATGTGACTTTTTTCTCTGGGGGGCTTTAAAAGAATCTGTGTATTTGCCACCAGTTCACACTGCGGAACATTTGTGGAGTTGCATCAATAATAAGTTGACTATTATTAAAATGACATTCAATTACTTAACAGAGTCGACTTTAATTTTTGACGAAGCGTGCAGTTATGTGTGAGAGAAAATGGAAGTCATTTTGAACAATATCTTTAGTGTTTTTTTATGGTTTTTGGTTTTTTATTTATTAGTTTTTAATAGCGTTTGTTAAATTTCAGATATGTTAGTGTTTAATAAAGTCTTTAAGGGACATAATTGTGTTTTGATCACAACTCTAAAAATCTCAATTTCCTCAAAAACATTCTCGAAAAATTGACAAGAGGACAAAAAGATTATATATATATATATATATATATATATATATATATATATATATATATATATATATATATATATATATATATATATATATATATATATATATATATAAGCTATAAAATTGCCGGACTTTAACTTTAAATTAGGTTACGGTTTAAAAAAATAAAATCATTAAAAGGGTGACCCACCTCTAATTCACCTCTTTCGGAGTTTATATGTACTTCAACTTTTTGTCAAATAACAATGTTGATAAAAGACAACCATCTACCAAATTTGGTTGTTCTATGTTAGAGCACGGCTGCAATACAGCTGTTTCTTGTAATTATTAAAGAATCTTCTGAAGTCAATATCTCACCAACCATAGGCGTCAGAGACAAATTTTAATGTAAAAATCAGCATGTTTTGAGGTCCTCTACACGCGCATATTCTGTGTTCATTGCGTTGAGAATGACCCTGTCTTATTGTCTTATTATTTTAATTTGCCGTTAACTTGAAACTTAACTGATTTAGAAATATTAAAATTGATGTGATATCTGTAGTCTTTGAATCTAGAAATAATAGAATTGGTTGATTTTTTAAAATCATTTCGATGGATAAAATTGTAATATTGTTATTGATGTGGTGTGTGAAGACTTTTTCCTTCCCAAAACCAAAGTTTTTATGAGTGGTTACTTTTAATAAACTGACAAAAAATTAACTAAGATAAACAAGAGTTCTTTTGTGTCAGATAATTAAATAGTTACATGTAACTTACCAGTTTGTTGTTAGTTAATCCTTTCCAGTGATTATTATTATTATTATTTAAAATACACTACTATAATTATGTTCTAAGTTTTCATAGAGAGAACATGTTTTTAGTCATGTTAAATAAAAATAGGTATCCTGCATATATAAACGATTTCGATCACCGGGCAATTTGCAATGTTAGGTATAGAAAATGAATTTAAACAATGAAACAGATTTTATCACATATTTCTAGATTCAGTGCCTAATTATTTCTAAGTTATTTAATGGCGCACAAACTTGAATACCTCCGGAGGCTTGAGTTTATGTACAAAAAAAACAGTATTAATTAAAAAGTAACTGGCAGTATAATTTAACTTAAAAATATGGTCGTTCGGTTTAAAATAAATAAACACAAAATGTATTAAACAGTATGAATTTTTTTTATACACCCCGGGTTTGTTCTGGTGTTAATGTACATACTCATCAGACCGGTAACACGTGTAGGTTTCTATGAACTCATAGGTTCCGTCTTGTCTTCCCCGATAACGCATCGGGTAGGCAATGTAGAATAACTGAAGATCTCCAGGATTAGCTATTGTTAGGACTGACATGCAGTATCACATCCATGTCCGAACAGGAGCTAATCCTGAAAATGCTGTCCGCAAATTGTTGCGACTTCAGAAATAAGGAAGCTATTGTAATCAAATTTGGTACGCAAACTGCCCCTATACTCTATATCACATCTATAGATTATAGAAAATAAAAAACTATAAACATTTAAAGAAGAAAAATTCAGCGCACTGGATGAAAAAGGGGCACAAGATATAAGTATGCGGTTGACAAAATATATCAATTATTACAAAGAATTGAGTTTTTTTTGTGCAAAAAGGTTAGAAAGTACCAAAGAATACTTTCAAATTTTTAAACGCCAAAGTGACGATTTAAAACGTTAAAAGTGGTGAATTTTAAACAAAGATTCTGACTCGAATGTGGGTTTTGGACCACAAATATTGCCAAACGTCGATGGTTGTTCGATTTTTCACAAAAGTGAGATCAAACTACACAATGACGACACACTTAATCACCCAAGTATATTTGATATGTGAAATGCAAATATAAGCGACTACTTCGGCAGTAGAGATGCGTGTCGATGTTCATTAATTGAAGTTAGCACCTCTGGACGGCCAGTTCTTGGATTGGTGATCGGTTTGTGATCTCGTTCGGGTCTGACGATTGTAGAAAACCTTTTTTAGTGAATTTGCGTTAAAAAAATAAAAACTTTTTGTAAAAATGTTTTAAAATGTTTTTTTTAGCGAATTTTCGTTAAAAAGTACGATTTTGACAAAGATTATTCTAACGAATTTCTGATGCTTAGCCCCTTTCGATAAACTCTTATACTAAATTGTTTTAGCATTTTTCTAAAAAATGTTTGCTGATCTTCGTGAAAAACGTTGCTGATCTTGGTGAAAAACGTTTTTCTGAACTTTAAAGAAATTGCTTTTTCAGTTACTGTTTGTAGTTTTTTTTTTCGAATTTTCCTAAAACAATTTCTTTGCCGAGTGAAGTGGAATAAATTGTTTTTAATCATACAAAACTTTTAATATTGTGTTATCTTTTGGCCTTTAACTCAATTTTGTTGGGGCTAGTTTCTATAAAGACAGCTTGTTTAAAAATTTCACTAAAACAACTTCTCAAAGATACAAAAACTTTCTGAAAGAGATTGTAAACTGGATAACGAACTTATCTATTGTATTTATAAAAGGAAGGTACCTGCCAAAATTATAATGGTGCCTTCGTGAATTGCTTGGACGAGTTCATTAGCCGACTCAATGAAACCGGTTTTGAAGTATTTTCTCAAAACAAATTTGTATTTCCCAAACTAGTTATTTTATTTTTCGGGTTTTAAATATTTTTATGGAAATTCGCTACCAGAACGCACTAGCAGCATCCAGACTTTTTCAGCATTTTCAGCTTGTGTCTTTTAGACATCATATAACACATAAGTGGTTTTATAGATTACTCAAATGACCTGGAGACCTGGCATAAACCTATATTTTTATGCACTTTGTTACATGACATTTTGTTTTTGATAAGCATTAGTCTTAAGTTTCAGAATTTATTTGTTTTGCAGTTTTGAAATATAGGTACGTATTGTAGTTATAAATCTCCTCTTGTAAATTTTGCTAACACAAATTTCATCACCAAGGATGTTAGAATAATAATTTCTGTCACCACCCTCATTTTAAGGACGATCCACTTATATTTTATAGAGTACACGGCTTTATGAGAATCGCACCTCGCTTGTTTTTCCCGCTCGATATGTACGAGAGACGCACTCCGAAATAAATTTTCTTAATAAATATTGTCATCAGAATTTTTTAAGCGGCAACCGTTGTCAGTGGGGTCCCCTTCCTCAGAACAGGAAAGATTTAGTGGCTTTTCAGAAAACGGTTTTTAGTATATGAAAATAGCACATCTTGTTTTCCCGGTGTTCAACATGTATCTAACTATGTTAATATTCAGGGCGGGCTGAAGAGTGTCAGGGATGCGCTTTTCGAAGATTTGGTTTTTCTGTTAAGGACATTTCAATGTACATATATGCTTATAGATAACATATTAGGAGATCGTTTAAAATAACTTGTTTTTCAATATTTTTATTACTTAGGATTTTTAATAGCTAATAATTAGGATTAAAAAAATGTCTTTGAAAAGCCTCATTCACTAAGATATATTCTTAGCTATGTCGATCGTTTTGCAAACATTTTTCACTGTATTACGAGGGTAAATTGATATCTAGTTAGCCTGGAAACTTTCAGTAAACAAAATCGAATTTCATTAATATGGTAACAACTATGATGTTTTATAAATAAGTCGTCAAAGTTTGACATCCAAAAGTTGACAAAACTGTGAATATTTGATAAAAGAGTTTCTGTCAGTTATTAAGTATTAATTTTTAAATGATTATCGGGCAAAGAAATTTTGGTGATGTGATAAAGAGCTAACGTAATCAATGTCCTTTGTATGATACTATTAAAAACTGGGTTGCGGAATTTAAAGAGGATGATCAAATGTCAAAAATCAGCCGTTCTGGAAGACCACACTTCTGATAACACTCAAGAAAATGTTCATTCTGTCCATGAAATGATCTTAGAAGATGGACGAATTGGGCTGAAATTTTGCAAATTTGTTATGAACCCATGTTTCACATTGTTCATCAGAAGTTAGGAATAAGAGAGCCTTCAGAAAAGTGGATTCCGAGATGCTTGAACGCTGCACAGAAGCGCGCTCGCTGGATAATATCGAAGAAAACGTGCCGCTGTTTTGAAGAAGGTTTTATAAAAAATTTGGGTCGCCTTGTCACATAGGTCTATCGCTATGATCCACAAACTAAAGAGTAGTGGAAAGAGTAGAAGTATGCCGGTTCTCCATGGCACAAAAAAATTCGAGTTCAAGAGTAGACTAGCAAGGTTCTTGCTTAAATTTTCTGGTATAATTCTGTTAGACTTTATAGAATAAGGTAGAACTCTCGCGGGATCATGCTGTTCCGAGTTGCTAACAAAATTACGCTGAAAAATTATGGAAAAATGCCAAGGACAACTGGCTAAAGGACCGTTCTTTTTGTAAGACAACGCCGCTGCCCACGAGTCGTTGATTTGCACTGCAAACAATTGATTATTTTTTTCGATTTGGTTGATTACCCAGACCATTCCCAGTTAAAAAACCATTTGAGAGGGAAATGATTTTCGACAAACAACGAAGTCATATGTGCCGCCCAGTGGTGGTTTCAAGATCAATATAAACGTTTTTATAAAGGGTTTAGAATTACTTTATGACAGTTATGTTATATGCAAGTTGAATAAATTAAATTTTCTTTTTAAAAATTATTGCATTTTCTATTGTAGGCGAAGTTGTCTTAAATACCTTCTTCTAGAAGATTAATTTAACTCTTGTCATATTGGGTCCTTCAAAGTATACTTGGCAGTCTCGGTGGCAGAGTGTTAACAGCGTATGCATCTGAAGCCAGCAGTCCAGGATTCGATTCCGAGTAGAAGTGTCATTTCACTTGGTCAATAAATACTGTTCCACCCTTGGGGCGTCGGTCGTGACGTTGAGCACGTTAAAGGTTCTTACCCTACGTACTGAAGGTAAGGGTTCCGGCAAAATCTTCAGAATGAAGCGATAGAACTGCTCCCAAGTGTCGGTGATTGGCCATAGTCGCGGAAATAGACAGTCGATAAAGTGTGCTTGGCAGCTTCGATGGCACAGGGTTAAGAACGTATACATTTGAAGCCAGCGGTCCAGGGTTCGGATACCAGTAGAAGTGTCTGTTCATTTTCTCAGTACATACTCTTCCACCCTTAGGACGTAAAATCGTCGGTCGCGTGCGCCATACGACGTTGAGCACGTTAAATATCCTTACCCTATGTACGGAAGGTAAGGATTCCGGCAAAATCTCCATAATGAAGCAATAGAACTGCTCCCAGGTGTCGGCGATTGGCCGTTTTTTCCCCTCAGGGTTAGTCCGCGGTCTTACCGCCCCGATAGCACTGCAATCGTGATTGGCCGTAGTTGCGGAACTAAACAAACTATAAACTAACAAAAATACAATACGACATAAAGTGTACTTGTACATCGTTGTGTTAGCTAGCTTGATGTCAGGGTTAATACTAGATTGTTTTATGTCAGCAGAAAATTAAAGAAAAAACTTAGAGGAAACCCCTAATGACCAAAGATGTCAAAGGCAAAGGTCAACATTCAAAATATTCAAATGCTTGATTGATACGCGTGCTGTTTATTATGTCAATAAATCGAAACTCGCTTAAGTTATCAGATTAAATGATCAATAGATATGTGTCAAACAAACAGACTCCGATACCTCGATATCAGGTTATTTAAAAATAAGAAGATACCTGAACATTCAGCAGTTTGTATACAAAAAATGCCATTTCCTGTTTTCGTTCAAATCTTTTGTTGGATATTTATTGTGAAATTTGTTTTTAACGGACTTTTAATCGTTTGATTTCACAGTGACACTTCTCTTTGACCTATCTATACAATAATAATAATAATAAAATAATAATAATTATATATATATATATATATATATATATATATATATATATATATATATATATATATATATATATATATATATAATTCATATTGGTCATAGAAGACTTAAATGACGTTACAATTGCAAATTCTGGAACTTTATCTTATGTTGAATTGATCCATGCACTTTTAGAAAATTAACTAACCAACTATTTAGTAGGAATAAGCAAAACATGGTGTGGTATACCATCTAAGGTTCACTTTTAAGTAATCAACTTTTTCGACCTTTTTAGGAACGCACCATAAAAGATGTTTAATATTAGTATTAAAATCAAAATGGTTGCTTTTCGTAATTTACAGTTACCATACATCTTAAAAGTTCATGAAATTTGCGTTATTTTTTTATACGTCACTTTAAGCCACATTTCCCATTAAAGAGGCATTACAAAACTAACACTAGAACATATTGGTTTTTGCAGATGTAGCATTCCTAGACATGCACGTAGCTATACATATTTATGAGTGAAAAAGAAGAATAATCCGGTCACGTCCTGCGTGTACGGATGTGATTTAAAATAAATTAGGCTATATAGATGCAGGACGGCCGCAAATCTAATAAGTGTAACTACCACGGTGGAACCAGCCCATCCAGCATTTTCCCCTCTCACCCAAACCTTGGTGTGCCCTGTTTCTGTTTAGCCCTCTGCTTGCCCTTTAAAAATGAAAACACGAGAGAACAGAGAAAAAGAGCACACCAGCGGACGGTGAAAATGCAACACACTCCCTCAGGCAGAATGTCGTAATTGCATTTGGTCCTCGGAGTCAGATAACGCACACGGAATACTATGAGACATAGTTCTATGGAGCTTTGTCGCGTCTGTTATGGAGAACGTTGCGGTTTTAATAAATTATGTATCTTATAGGTACGTTAAATCTAATGACTTAATAACATAAAAGCAAAATCTATTTTCTCTAGTAGGTTCACCCGCATTTGAAATATGCCGTAACATAAAATGAGATAATTTATACGTTAGTTTTCTTTATAAGTACACTTTGAGAGCCCAAATCACCACAACACATTTTAAAAGACCTGACGATCGTTTTTCTAACCAAGTTAGCGTCATCAGAGGATGAAAAATTCTAGTTTTCTTTAGTCGGCGTATAGAAACAGCTGCAGAACAAAAGCAGATAAACAAAAACACTTTTTGTCTAGTCTGAAGCGCTTTGTGGCACATATATTTACTTCCCTGCAGATATATTGCTACTGCTTTATTAAAAAATGACCACTAGATTTAAATGTTATTGTTTCAACTTTTTGAATATTTTACATCAGGTAGGTTTTTAAGCGACTGACATAATAGTCATTCAAGAAAGGCACCAGAACTGCTTAACATACATACAGTCCCTGTTCAAATTATTATGCTCATCATTCAAAATTTCAATCTTTAGATTTCTAGTGCAATCATTTCAGTGTTAAGCTATGAACTCTACTGTTTTCAGCGCCCAATGGCCAGTTATTTTCCGCATTGCTGTCAGTTTTATTACTGTGTTTATGTGACTTCATGTGTTTTTGACACTTGTCAACCTTTCATGTTTACAGTTTATTAGTATTTATTTATGCATTTGCGTCCACATTCACAAAAATAAGTATATTAATCATAATAAATACCTTTTACATAATCAGCTACAATTTTGATGAAAATTAGATTAGCCAGTGACAGAAATTCTCATTATTGTTTTGTATACCTGTGGTAAATAAAGAATAAATATATCAACCCTGCTGAAACACTTCAGGCATAGCCAGCGACAAAAAACTACAATTAGCCTAGTTTCACGGTCATCTGTAAAACAATCTCCGATGACTAGCGAGCGCAATGTGGTGGGCTGCTGGCTCGGATTAGTTAAATAATTTTGAAAGACATCGTGCTTGCAAACAGAAAGCAGTCGCTGCTGATTTAAATAAGACTTTTGAAGAGGCTAGCTGTAAGGTGTCTACCGTGACAGTCGTGAGAAATATCTAGGAGTTAGGTTTCAACGGCAGAAGGCTGGTCAAAAAAAAAACGGGAGAAGACTGGGATACTGTATTTTAGCTATCATTCTACTTTCCCTTAGTAATTCATCGGAATTACCAGTATTCATTATCTGCACGTCTGCTTCAGCGATGAGTCCACATTTCACCATATTAACTGAGAAGCCCAGAAACCTCAAATGAAGAACTGGTGAAAGGTTTTATCCCAACTGCCTGCACTGTTAGGACACGAAAACACCCAACATCAGTCATAAGTCTGTCATTAGTTACCAAAGGTCTGGGTAGATTTTACGCTGTCCAGGTAACCATGAGACAAGACCAGTACAAACAAGTTTTAATGGAAACACTTTTCCTCCAGTTAAAGAATTTGTTTCCAAATGGCAGCAGGATGCAAGACTCGGCACCTTGTCATAAATACAAATCAGTAATTACGGACCTTCTTTGATTCATTGGCAAGTCAAATCTCCGGACATGAATCCAATCGAGAATGTCTGGGAATGTTTAAAGAGGAAAAATATAACAAGGGTCCAATTAATAGAATTAATTATCTACCACTGCAACCATAATGAAAAATTAAAAAGGATTAGCTTTATGAAAAGCATGCCCTCAAAGTCTTCAGGCTTTTATCGAAGGAAATGGTGGTTAATGTACCATTTTTCAGATTTTGTCGCCCCTTTCGTTAACTAGAAGTAAGAGTTGCAGTATACTTGGTGTATTGTTTAAAAATTCTTTACACAATTTAAATATAATCTAAAAAATCTGAGGGTATCCAAAAATGTAAAGATGGAATGTAGGTTTTTAAGTGTTAAGTGCTTATTTAGCCATGGCATCTCCTGATGGAAGTCACCAGACTTTTGGAGGAAAAAACTAAGTGTGCGCGTCCAGGAAATGACATGCCCGAACCTTACAGAAAGATAAAAGTTCAGTACGCTAGTTAAATGTTCTTAGTTCTTTTCCTGTGATTAATAAAACAATTTTGGACATGTAAGTTATTACAAAATAAGTTTATAAAAAATATCATCGCTTTTACAGCATTTTCGATGTGTTTATATGAAATAATAATAGTACACCTTTGCTTTTCACTTTTGGTCGCTATAATTCCAAAAACTGGACTTCTAGAACTACATATTCACTTTTACTCTGCCGTAAAACATAAACAATAAATATTTAACTGATTTCAGTATTTGACATCTCCCCAATTTTACCTCTTCCCAATTTTACCTTTACTTGTATTTACAATTCCATGCCAACGGTAATTCATTTATAATAACAATAATAATTATGAAGGGAGAAACGAGAGGACACAATTAATAAAATCAATTTGAAATGTTTTGGTTGTTAGGCGAATCGGAGACTGTATTGCATTATCTAGATTCTGAAGGCGCGTTCTAAATGAGAAATGGGAAACGAAATCGAGTGGAAAGTGGAAACCACTCGATGATAGGAACTCTCCTTTAATAATTAAGAAGTTACGGTTGTTGCTACGGTGTTGCCAATTGTGAAAATCTTATTTAGGTTTTAGAAACTCTAGAATGATTAAAATGCCCACCTACTGCTAAAAATATATCTGCATAATTAGTAAAACAGTCAACACCAAAGTACCCACATCTAAGTAATTCAAGTTGGTACTAATAAAATAACGGGAAGATATGGAGAAAAAGTGTTTATACCAAAACTAAGCAGCGGGTTAAAGTTTGGGACTAAGGTTTTTGAAAATAAAAAAGGTTAAATGCTAACTACATGAGGTAATGTAACAGCTTCTAAGGCGGTGACATCGTGCCTCAGCATGTTGAATGCCTACGCGGAAATGGTAAAAATCTATTGACAGCATTCCGAAAAAAGAAATATGATAGAACCTATAAAGAAGAAGAGTGGTCATTAGACTAAAAAATAATACTAAGCGCATATACAAGCATACAAGAAACTATGTCAGCACAAAGATATACACATTCTAACCTAAGATGGACTGAGATAACGTGGGGCATTGATCCAAACTCTGTTTAACATTATATTGGACGATATAATAAAGGAATTTAAAGGAAAAATTGAAAAGTATTTGTTGGTTACAGGAACATGGAGCTAATCCAATTGACGGAATGCGTACTTGCGGATGATCCAACTTTTAGGAAATTATAAAAATGTGGAACACGGGCTCCCAAGCAAATAAACCTGAAAATTAACACGGGTAATACAAAAATAATGATCAGTTACTGACGTAGACAGAAATTAAATGACAAAATTATAGAGCCAACACAGATTTACCTACCTGGGCCAATAGAATAGAATGGAAAAATGAAGCAGAAATCAAGAACAGAATACAAAACGCAATAAAACTATACCTACTATCCAATTAGCAAATCGTTAATATGAAAATAGAGAAAGCAAAATCTGTTGTCAAACCTAAATATATTAACTACGAACGCGAAAGCTGGGCACTTACGAAACCAGAAGAAAGTAAAGTACAAGCCATCGAAATGAAGTATATAAAGGGCATAACCAAAAGAGATAAAGTAAGAAATGAAGAATTAAGAACATAATTAGAAAAGGATCAAATAATAAACAGCATAGGGCATAGAGCGACAATAACTAAGATGTTTTGGTCACCTGGTGAGGATCGACACAAAAAGATCTTAGTAAAATTGCCGGAATGTTGAAACTGCGTCACGGAGTCTTGATCATTGGCATAGTTGTGTGAATAAATTGCAGATACTGTTCACAACAACAAAATACACATTTTTTCGAATGGTAAGATTCAAAGCTCAAGGTGTGTAAAACCAGCACAAAATAATTTAGTAGATATTTTGTTACTTCACTGTAAATTATATTATATAGGGAAAGTCACTACCAGAAAAGATATTAAAAAACTGTCAAATCTAAAAACCACGGTATTAAACAACAAAAACTATTGCTAAACCTATGGACTATTCAACTAATAGTATCATTAACAGAATAAGTAGAAATCTTCGCCTACCTTAGAAGGATTATTATATGTGTACCATTTTGGCTACGGCAGTGTGCCATTTGCGCATTTTCCCACACATTACATCAGCAGTATTAGGTGTGCCTTGAAAGTATTATTATAGATGATGTTAAATGTAGCAAATAAGTGGGGAGTATTGCAATGGCAAAGCAAGCATTCGATAGACGCTTTTCTTACCAATAAATATTTTAATTTTGACGGGAGAATGATAATGAATTATAATATGTGTGGAGTATCGTAATATATAGGGCGGAAAGCCAGGACATGAAGAAAACACACACATAAAACAACGACAAAAACAAGGTACGTGTTGAAAAGATGAAAAATTGCGTTTGTAATAATACGATTAGTAACTAAAAACGCAAAATAACAGCCTAATTGATAATTACGTTGTAAATTAACGTATAAGTTGACACTAATCGAAGTATATGCCATCGAGAACAAAGACATTCCACAAAAATCAATTAACATAGGGTAATAGCCAAGATTTTAATTTCAGTTAATAAAATCCTGATATTCAGTTGGCAACACTGCCTTTAGGACGTGCCTGTGTGATGTCGAGACCGTGATATTGAGTGAAATTACACCAGCTCTACGCTTTCCATCATTCAAAGAAAAGACGGGAACGCTTAAAGAGAGAAGTTTGTCTGAAAATCTCAGCGACTGACGGAAAATAAGTGAGGGAAGTGGAAAACAGGCACATAAGCAGGCATTTACAGCTAACGATATTAACGTTACTGATTATAGATCTGTGTTTCATTCTCTGCCTTATTTGCTATTCCTCTATTTGAAATTATGTCTGCACTCTGACATTTATCATGCACCCTTCCAAATACATACCCAGGATTCATTTTCAAGAAACCTTTTTATTGTTTCGTAATAAATCTATAAAAGTCTGTAACACAACAAGTGCGTTTCGCAGCGAATTTTCATCTAAATGCTTTTCAAAAAAAAAAACTGCTTGTTCAGTAGTTAATAACATATACGCAGAAAATGAATTTGCCAAATAAAAGAAAGTAACAATTAAAAGACATATTTAGCAATTACCAGAACACATTTTTGTAATATTTGTTCACCAAAAATCGCATTCTCAGAATCTTCGTTTAAAAATTTCGTCGGCATTACTCCCAACTGCTGCGTAAGCATTGCAGAAAGGGTCGATCTTAAATGCATTTTGTGTAAATACCTTAGGGAAGTGAACAAGCGTAACTGTGGAGGCATTAATTTAAGACCTTGCTAACAATACTTCATGCAACAATTGCTCTTAATCAATTCCAGAATTTTTGCCTAAAAATCAAAAATTTATAAAAACTTAATGTAGTGCTTCTCTCTCTGCGGTTGGTCTATAACATGCCAACTCACGGTCTATTCAAAAAAATATTTAATTTTCGTTTTGACTGTCTTGCAAACCAAACCATTTGGTGATAACAAAAAACGAACTTGTCAAAGTCATTTACAAAAGGAAGGAACAACAACCAAATTTTATCAAAATCGGCCTATTATTCTTTGAGATAAAATTTTTTTTCGAATGAAAACTCAAAACTTTCCCGGAAAACCTCGTCCGATTTTCTTGACTAACAAACTTGTCAACGCCATTCACAAAAGAAAGGTACATGCCAAATTTTATCAAAATCGGCCCATTATTTTTTGAATTATCGGTGTGATACACACACATATATATATATATATATATATATATATATATATATATATATATATATATATATATATATATATATATATATATATATATATATATATATATATATATATATATATATATATATATATATATATATATATATATATATATATATATATATATATGTAAACATATAAAAATTGAAACTGACCCCGGATATGGGTTCTAGGGGTCCTAGATCGCGCTCATTTGAAGAAATTTTTTCAAAATTCAAAAGTCGAGATCTCCTCATTAGTGAATTTTTTCTAAGAAAATTCACTAAAAAGCAATAAAAATGAATACAAAGTTATATCTAGGTCTACGAGTAAACTTGTTTTGACCAGAACTAAATATAAGATCATACTAATCATGTTTGCATTTTACAAGTTGTCAGATATACTTACGTTATTAAATAGGTTAGTTTTACATGGTCAGGGAAATTTGTCAATTACAAAAGTAGTGTAACCATGGAATAAGGCGACATGCAATTTAGGTCTTAGCTTTCCAGCTTCTTTGAGTACAAAACTTTAAATTAAAAATTTTTATGTCAATGTTCAGAGTTCAGACATTTGTCGACCTCTTAACGCAAAATATCTTTTCTTTATTCTATGAAACGAAATAAATTATGTTTATAATGGAAACATTTTTTTGTTTTGTGCCCTCCATTGGAACAACATTTTTTATAAATAGGTACCTATATCCCAAGTTTACATAAAACTAACAACTTTTAATTTACTACGTATTATAGTCCTATAAAGGCAACGTATGTACTAAATTTCATTAAAATAACCTACTTTCGAAGACAACAAAAATTCTTCAAAAGGAAACCAAATTTTTTTTTGGAAAAACACGAAAGCAGTCAAGTGACCAATCAGCGGAAGCCAAGAAAGTCTGGAGCCATCAATATATTTAACATTTAGCACTCCATCTATCGCTTTTAGTCAATTTTCATTAAAAAAATACTTGTAATAGTAACAAAAGTAAGACTTCAAATTTTTTTTCGAGCGAGCGCTTTAATTTACCCGTTTAGCCTAGTTTTTAAGTATCAATGTCAGATACTATCCCTGGTTCTATAGGTAGGTTATAATAATTGCAAATTCTGGACGCAGCAGACAGTGCGTTATGGTAGCGAATGTTCATAGAAATGATCTACATTTGGTTTTTACGAAAATTATATATAGACAAGAAAAATACTATTTGTCTGTAATATTTAATAGATTTTGTTTAACACAAATATTTTGGTCCTATACCTTCCTGTTGATCTCCAGTGCGCACAATCTTTTTTATCATTAGATGCTTTTCTTTTAACTTTAGAGATCTAAATTTTGGTATTAGTTTACATTTTATAAAGTAAACCTGCTTACCAAATTTGGTTGCCACAGCTTTGTTATTTTCGTAGATACCAGGAATTCTTGACAGAAAACCCAACATTTTCCGGGAAAACTATTCCAGTTTTCCTGGCTAACGAACTTATCCAAGCCACTTACAAAAGGAAGGTACCTGCCAAATTTCATTAAAATTTGCCTCACTAGGGCATTTTTCTACGAAAATTCACTAAAAACTGACATAAATATTTTCCCAGCATTCTAATTACATTTATGAAAAATAATGCTGCAAATTGAATCATAAGTTCCACATAGCGCTGATAATATACTCTCCGCAGAAAGAGTAGTATGGTTTCCAAAAGATTACATGATTTAACTTAATTTTACTTTCGCATCGTTAATACGTGTGGAAGTATGGCATCGGCGACACAAATTTCAAACATTTTTTTCGCTTAAACGTAAAACGTGTCAAAACATATAAAAAACATGATTTGGGAACAAAAATGTTTGGTGTCTGTCGGTCTGTATGTCCGTCTGTTTGTAGCCACGATAACTTTAGAACGAATTGAGATATCGTCCTCGAATTTGAGACACAGTTAGCACCCAACAAATAGTTTGGATTGATTTTGGGTAAAATCGCTCCAGGGGGTAGGGGATGACTGGGGGATGATTTGGTAAAAATTGACATTTTTTCGTTAAAACTTGAGTAATATAACGTTTTAGGGTTTATTTATTAGAAAACTTTAAATTTCATCAAACATCTGGTATTCTGTGCTGAAATTAAATGAAGGGTTGAATGTGTGGGGGTGAAACATCGGTGACAGAAATTTCGATTGTTTTACTAAACGCCGTAAAAAGGTCCCAAAACGTATAGAAAACTTGTTTCTGGAATGAATTTTTTTATCTGTACGTCTGTCTGTTAGTAGGCGCAATAACTTTTGAACGAATTGAGATATCATCTTCAAATTTGGTATTCAGTTAGCACCCGACAAAGCAACGCTTTGAATTGTTTTTGAATAAGGTCACTTCACGGGGTAGGGAAGGTGAGGTGATTTGGTGAAAATTGTCATTTTTCGTTAAAAATAATATAACGTTTCAGAAGTTTATGGGTACAGGAATACAAATATTAACTTTGTGGTCAAGTCATGGACCCTAAATTCATTTCATGAGAATGTCTTTCTGGGGAGAGTAGATTATCACAACTATGTAGAAGTTATGATTCAATTTGCAGCACAATTTTTTCTAGATAGGTAGGTATTTAAGTCGGCAAAATGTTGTAAAGCTTTTCAGAGTTGTTTTATCCTATTTTGCGAACTAAATACAGCATATAGAGGCCTTTTCTCTGGGATCATCAACGCTTTTTTTTTCCTCTCAATATCGAAACCTGTTGTGGAGAAGAAAGCAGGCATTTGTGACGTTATAGAAAGTCTCTAGGTCTGTTGTTTAGTATAGATTGGCTTAACAAAGTTAGAGCAACAGCATCAATGAATATGAATTTAGTATGCAAGTCTCTTGCGGTTTGATGATTCAAACAAATTTTTATAGTGTGATAAAATAAAAGACGTCTTGCAATTGTATAAACAATAATTTTAGTAATGGTTCGTTAAACCCGAATAACAAAAGCACTTTGTAGCCTTGACAAAAAAGCAAATGTTTTATATGGATAAGCCGTCTATGTATAAAGACACTATTTATGGAAGCCACAAAGAAACGCTAAAATAAGTTGGTTGTTTATAATTTACTTTCGATAGATACCTAACGCAGCATCTGCATTTTTAGTAACAGCTAAAATGTTTTTGTTTATGTGGACAGGAAGTTGATTTTGATGATAGGCAAAACTTATAAAACTAAAATAATAGTGTTGATTTTAAGTAGTCATATGACTTAAATCTATCAGGTTTTTTAAGTATTGCTGAATAGAAAATATATTCGCAGAACATACCATTCACCGCTGATTTCTTAAGAGGAAACTAACAGAGGCACATGATATTAATTCTTTACAAAGCTTTTTTGTACTTTTGACGATTTTAGATAAATATAGAAACCGGTCAGTTAAGCGTACTTTTTATGTTTATTATTCTGTTCTTCTAATCCGCGAAAATGCAATCAGCACTGGACAATAAGTACACAGAGTCATGTAGCGAAGATGCTGTTAATCATAGTAAAAAAATAAATAAGAAGCAAGGTTGAGAATTACCTGGATGAAGATTAATTGGGATTTAGGATAATGGGGGCAAGGTTGTTTGAAAGCAATGGCATTGCTTCTGTGGAACAACTAGAAACTAGAAAACAATTAGAAAGAATGTTGGCTATGCTGGATAGTACGTTAAAAATAATTAAGCTAAAAATCAATATGACGAAAACAAATTATGTAATTAAGATAAGTAAGGATAGGACTGCGAAATCGACATAAAACTAAAGAGCCAACAACTTGAAGAACTAGAAAAATCCACGTACCTTGAGCGTTATCTCAAATAATGGTAAATGTAGCAAAGAAATAACGAGGATCGCGACGGCAAAGCATGTGTTTGACAGACAGAATACTCTTCTCACGAACAAACATTTTACTTGGACTTGTAGAAGAGATTTATCAGGTCATAGGTACGGAGTGGTAGAATGTTTGAGGAGGAAAGCAGACATGAAGAGAACAGAAGCTTTAGAAGTGTGAACATGAAGGAAAATAACAAAGTCAAGGCAACTCAATAGAAAGACGAATCAAGGCGTACTAGAAGGGGTGACAGAAGAAAGACGGCTGCTGAAAGAAATGAGTGGAGAAAGGCAAAATTTGTTAGACATATTCTAACATTATAATTTTCTGGCACATACTTAGAAACGTCCGGTCGCAGCAAGTGCGTTATAATAGCAATTTTTCATAAAATTTCCATATTGTGTCATATTAGGAACCCATTTATAACACTTCATCAGAATATTGATTTCGGAAATACAAATTGATTCCGGATATGGGATTTCGGGATTGTAGTTCCTGCCAATTTGAAGGATTTTTTACAGTCTCGATCTTATCATGTGCACATTTGTTTTTTCTTTAAGAAAATTCGCAAAAAATTCTGAAAAGTTGCTAAAACCAGTTTCTAGGAAAACTCATTTAAAAAAGTTTTCAACGAAAATGTTTTCTACGAAAATTTTCCAACCAAAAATTTTGACGAAGATTCGCTAATAAATTTATAGATTATTTTAGCATAAAAATGTAAAACAAATACAAATTATATATAACTATAATTAAATTAAAGACCGATGACGTTATCTGTACTGTTATGCTATTTAAGTAAATCGTATATAAAAATCTAAACAATGGAAGTTGTCGCAAGATGTCAGCCTGGAGAACGTTGTTAGATATACGACAGGGACACCGTCTCGGTGCAGGACCAGGTAGTATGTTGTCAGGTTAGGTCAGGTCACAAAATTTTATAGATAGAGCTGTGGACAATGTACAATCAACTAACAATGAGGGCTATCGCGTTTGAATTAGCCCCTAGAGGCGCTAGATTAGAGTAAGATCTTTGGAAATTTCAGATAGTCAAATGTAACAACGTTTACATTTTAGGTCTCTTTTATAGCAGCTTTTTACAAATTGCTCATTATTGCTGTAATGATTGTGCTATCACTGATTAATTATGGCAGACATGCGGTATGGCTCAACGAATGTAAGTGCTTTAAAAGAATAGCTAAAAGAAAGAGCTGCAAAAATAAGCGGGCCTAATAAAATAGTGCTAGAAGACGCGAGAGAAGAAAGAGGCTGGCTGAAAGAAACTGGGAGAAGGGAGGCCAATTTATTGGGACATATTCTGAGACCTAATAACCTAATTATCTGAAGAACTACTGAAAAACCTGACATAATTGATGTGCACACAAGCTGAAATAAAAAGAGCTCAGCTACTGTAGACAGTCATTATTGCAACGTCAGGCGACGTCGCCTGCAGACTGTAATGATGATGTTTTTGGTAGGTAACTTATTCTGTTCCTAAATTGTTTAACCAAAAATGTTAATTTTATCTCAAGGCACACGTATAAAGTACTTTGCTAAAAATGTATTCAATTCAACTCTGTACCTTTACAGTTATTTCCTAAATTAACTATGTATCCAATTAATGCAGGAGTTCCTCAAGGTTCAGCTTTAGCCCCTACTTTGTTTCTTCTCCACATTAATGACCTCCTCTCTAGCACATCCAACCCAGTTCACAGTTACGCGGACGACAGCACCCTCCACTCAAACATACAATATTCTAAGCCTGTCTCTTTAGCCCAATTAGATGAGGATCGCAGACTCATGGAGAGTTCTGTCTCCGTAGACCTCCAAAAAATATTAGACTGGGGAAGTAGAAATCTTGTACAATTCAACCCCACCAAAACTAAGTCTTGCTTTCTTTCTCACAAGAGATACAGCAGCCCTAGACCCATCACAATGAACAACCAAGTTATTCAAAGCAATGAGTCCCTTTCTCTTGTTGGCATTTCTGTGGATCGAAATCTTAATTGGCACCAACATGTTACATCAATTGCAGAAGCGGCTGCTAAGAAATTGGGTTTCCTCTTCCGGGCTCGCAAATACTTTTCACCAACTAATCTCTATACCTTATACACTTCACAAATAAGGCCAAACCTCGAATACTGCTCCCACATCTGGGGTGCAGCTGCCGCTTCTACACTCGCTATCCTGGACTCCATTCAAAAGAGAGCTATACGTCTCATCGGTGACTCTACCCTCACCCAAAGGCTTCCATCCCTTGCCCACCGACGTGCCGTTGGTGACCTCTCTCTCTTTTACAGATATCTGCACGGGCACTGCTCAGAGGAGCTTTCCTCCATAATTCCCCCACCTGCTGCCCCCAGCAGATCTACCAGGGGAACAGAGCGAATGCACCCTTTTACTGTCCAGGTCACCAAACATAGAACATCTTGTTATGCCCGCTCTTTTGTCCCGAGGACTTCCAAGTTGTGGAATTCCTTGCCGGCACATGTTTTTCCTTCTCCTCCGAACCTCCAAACCTTCAAATCTAGAATTAACAAGCTGCCTCTTTCCTCCTTGTCAACACCCACGGTACGATAGTATTTAGGCTGTAAGCCCTCGTGGTGTGTTGTTAACATAAAAAAAAAAAAAAAAAAAAATGAAACTTTTAAAACGTGTCATACAAAAAAACGTGGTGTAATTTTATTACTTTGGCTACAGAAAGCTTGGAACAATATATCTCTCAAATATAATTCGAAACTTTTTCGATCTGGCATTTTATATTCCTAAGGTAACAACCATTCTTTTCACCCAAAACACAGTGTGCCTGGACTATTATAATATATTGCCATTCATTTTTCATAGCAGGTAACATCCATCATTCAAAAATGTCATTAAAATTCTCCGGCTGCCTTCTATGCTATTTTTAAAAGAGGACAACAGAAATGTATGGAATCTGAAACCAGTTTTCGTGGATGCCCTTCTTAGAAAGTCATTACCTTTATATTCAAGCACATCTGTTAAATGCCTTTTACTAGGGAATTTTTTAAGAAAATTCACTAATGGGGAGACGGCGACTTCTGAATTTTCAAAAAATGTCTTCAAATGAGCGCAAAGTAGGCCACCTAGAACACACAACCAGGATCAGTTTTAATTTTTATGTTTATCAAAAAATTCTGGGCCGGTTTTGATGAAATTTGGGAAGTACCTTCCTTTTGCGAGTGGCTTGGATAAGTTCGTTAGCCAGGAAAATTGGCCCAGTTTTTCCTGGAAAATTTTGCTTTTTTTTGGAAAATATTTATATCTCCGGAAATAACTAAATTTGGTACGTGAGTTTATATCATAAAAAATAAATTAGGTAGGTACCAAAATTTAGAACTGTAGGTTAAAAGAAGAAAAAACGTTAAAATTGGCAACATTTAGGCAAAGACCCTGAAACCAATACGGGTTATGTAGAGAACATTTCGCAAGAAGAGCGTTTTACAAACCCTTAAGTTTCTGCTTCAACAGTCATTGTCCTTCATGTCACTGAAATATTGCCAGAAAATTAATCTAAAATAGACTCTTTGTCTGATGCTTGGGAAGTAGTTTTAGTTATATAGTTTATGGTTTCATACTATATCAGTTTTAGCGAAATATCGCAGAATAAATTCGCTAATGGGGAGTACGGGGCTTTTGAATTTTGAAAATATTTCTTCCCATGAGCGCCAACTAGGCATTCTAGAACCCATATCCCTAATTAGTTTCAGTTTTTATCTGTTCCCATATATACAGGCTGAGGAATTTCTACGATAAAGCTCAATACATCCGTTATTATACAAGATACGAGAAAAAATTGGATACGTTAATTATAGGATGTCTTGAGCTGCATCTTATAAAATTACTTTAACGATCACAGGGTGGTCCATAAGTCGTTGGTGATACAAATTTTCTTTTTTTTTTCTTTCGAACAACCCTTATATTATTTCGTTTTTGCTTTTTTATGTATCATAATCCATGTGTGTAGCGCAAAAAAATTGATAGCGTTCATCGTTTTTGAGTTATTTTAATTGTTTTGCAACTTTTCATAGTTTTGGCACATATCAAAAATTATGATACGGCGTTGTTACCAATAGATATGAGAGTCTCATAAAAGTGACGTCGATGCTTATGGCTCTAGGGTCCTGCCTGACCTGACCTTCCTGACTTACAGGGCTGCCTGACCTGACCTGCCCTGTAGGTCAGGAAGGTCAGTTCAGGCAGGCCCCTAGAGCAATAAGCACCGTCCGGCAATGCCGCTCTCGCAATGCATGAAATGTTTCTAGTACATAAGTTATAAAGGTAAACAAGTTTGATCACTGCTTTCATTAAAAAATAGATTTTGCTATTAAAAACATTTTTATGATTTTATAATTCATTACTAATATAAGTGTTATCAATTTCACGATTAGTCGCCCACCGGTGTTAAAAAATTATTTGTAACAGATTAAATAGGTAGGTTCCTACTTGAAATTAATTTCAAGTTAATATAAACTAAAAAAATAAATTTATCTTGATGCAATATGGTACATTGTTTCTAGTATATAGGTTATACCGGTAGACAAGTTTGATCACCGCTTTCATTAAAAAAAGATACTTTCCTGTTAAAACATTTTTATGAAAATTCACTACTATGACGTACTTGCTGCGTCCAGACTTTTTCTCATTGAACAACGCCTTTCCATTTCCTATATTTTAGGTACCATTCTAATAAAATATTAATTTTATAATTCATTACTAATTTAAGTAATCAATTTCAAGATTAGTGGCCGACCGCTGTTAAATAATTATTTGTGACAGATTAAATAGGTAGGTACCTACCTACTTGAAATTAATTTCAAGTTAATAAAAACTTACCCGTCTAAAAACAAAATTTCATCCGATGAATCGCATAGGATAATTTTGGTTTTTCCATTTTGTTCCTGATGCCTTTTCTCTAGTTCGTATTCCCGGTAAGTTTTTATTTTCACTGGTTCTTTGTATTTCACGTTAAATTTTGTTTTTACATCAGATATCATTGTTAACCGCACATTTGTTTTTAAAACTGAAGTAAAACTACTTTAGAACTGCAAGTTAATAACAATAACAACAATATTAACCTACACAACCGTTGTTGTGAATGTCGCACCTACTCGATTACTAAGCTGATAATCAAAACAGTCTTTATCAGTTGAATTCATATCGGAACGAGTCTAAGCGGAGTGGTATTCACTGCTGACGCGGTACTACAAATTTTGTGTAGATGTAGACAGCAGTTAAAATTTCAGAATATACTCAACGCGCACAAGTTTGGGTATTATATTTAAATTTCGCGGAATCCATGTAGGTAGTTTGCTGGGAACTATAACTTCATTTCCACATAGTGCTAGCACTGACACTGAAAGTCGCCAGACAGAAACGGCTATAACAGCACACACAAATTCACTACACATAACATGCAGCCTGTCCCGAACAGTGCATAGGTCAAGACTCGGTTCTGTTCTAAACCAAACTAAAACTAAAATGTTAATATGCTTTTAGGCTGTTCACTTTATGATTTAATGTTTTCTGAAAATGGTCGCCTATGGGTAGGGGAATATGAGAGAGTTTCTAAGTGGTTGTTGGTCGATCTATAGACACGTACAGATGCAGACGGCTGAAACAGGACCCCGAACCCCTCTATGTTGCTTTGCTGTTGCTTTTACTTTTACACGTTTATGACAGCCACGTTTTTGTAGAAGTTACAAATTTAGCATATAGAAAAGCCTATGAAGTTTTGTGACCGCTGGTTTCAGAAACTAGCTAGTCGAAGTTTATGATATAGTTGTAAATGTTTTCTTTAAAGATGACAAAAACGGCAGGTTGAAATGGATTTTATGGCCTGTTTATTTACCTACGAGTCTAAAAGAGATAAAGGAGGGATAAAGAAGGGTGACTATTTCAAGATGGATAGTTTAGGATATAAGATTTCTTGGTAGCCTAAGAACCGGACTTACAGCATGGGGACAAGATAGAAGGAAAGGGCAATAAAACCGACTATGCAGGTTTATAGATGGACAGGTAGATTTTCTAGTTGACGTGACAAAGTTACTTGAAACCCTCTTTGACATAGGACGTCGGTATTGATGGAATAAGGAAACAACAGTAATCAGTAATACAGTGTATTATAACTACTCTTTGCGGACAGGTTATAGGTACCATATTTACAGAATTTCCAATAGGCAAATAAGACGTATTTGATAAGATAAATTAAGAAAGCTCCCCCATTTACTGGACTGTAGTCTTATAAATGTGCAAAAGGCTTCGTAAATTGTTTCATTTATTAAATTATAAAATAAACATATAAGTACACTTGGAGAAGCCAAATCAGCTCAACACATCTTTTTGAAGACCTAATTATCGTTTCACTAACAAAGTTCAGAGAATGAATTCTTAGAATTTTTCATCCGCTAATGACGCTTTGTTAGTGAAACGATCGTTAGGTCTTTAAAAAGATGTGTTGTGCTGATTTGGCCTTTCCAAGTCTACTTATCAGTGCCCATCACAGGTTCCAATCTTCACTTAGTTATAAAATAAACAATTCCGAAAAAAAATGTAATGGATTTACATTAATATAATCGACACAATTGAGAGAATATGTAAAACAAAGACATATTTTAGAATTGTCTAGTGTTATAGGTATAAGGAAAATTAGTGGAAACACTTTTTTGAATCTTTGAAAATAGCAAAAGTTAATTCGAAAAAATTTTGTACTTATAGGAGATTAGCATCAAATTTCGAGTTTTTGGAAAAAAGTTTTCTTTACAGGAGACCAAAGGAGGACACAAGACTAATATATTATCAAAGCCGGGTTATTTAAGACTCAGGGGACAAAAGTATCAAAATACTAAAAATACAATGTGTGCTAAAAACGTGACATAAGTATATCTACTTATAATGAATAACATAATTTTTTTATGAAGTAGTTCGTGAAAGGCAAAGCCTACGTCATGAACTTGATCGTTGTGCTAGATGTTTTTTTACTCGATTTTTGGATAGTTGTCTTCGGAAATATGTCTGCCAGCAGGCCATTCCAAAGTTAAGACGCTCTAAGAAAGAACGCACATTCGTAACGAACTGTTGAACAAGTGGGTAATTAGTAATTTGTGACTAAAGATGTGCAATTTTTGACTAAAACGAGTTTGATGATGAAATGTAGGAACCAGAGATACTAAAGAAGCAATTTCTGAGGAGCAAATTTGATGGGAGTATCGATAGAAGACGCGCAGAACTTTCTCCTGTGCTCTAGAGAAGTAACATTGATTGTGATGAATTACCAATAAGGTGAACGGCTCGTTTTTGATTAGAATCTAGTATAGACAAGGTTGTCTTTCCTCTTCGCCCTTAATAAGTGTTTCCCCCTGACTTTAGTGGTTTTTCTTGTTTGTCAAAAGAAAAGTTGCCAAGATCGGCCCCTTAGCATGAAGAAATGTGTCCTTGTTTATTTCTAATTAATTTCAGAAAAGAAAAAAAAAGATAAAATAAAAAATTAAAGTGAGATTTAAAATATATTATGTGAACGTTTTTACCCATATCTACTATCTCAGGTTTATATAGTTGTATATGTGTATGTATGTATACATATGTGTGTATATGTATATATGTGTGTATATACGGATTTTTAAAGTGGTTAAATGGTGTCTCACTAGCCTAACAGTTATAAACTATTGAAGATGCATTAACTTAGGAACAAATGACCTGTGGCCAAGAGATATATGTCTAAGGCCAGAGGCGTGCACTCTAAAGCACGCACCACACACACAAGGTTCTCTTTGGGGCAGCGCTCCAAACATCAGAACAATATCCCAACTGTGGACGTGTCTGTGCTTTCTACAGAGTCAGGTCTCAGCTGATGTGATGCAAACGAACAGAAACCCAAGCTTCTCGCTGCTGCTTTTATAATGGAAACATGTAAATGCCAACAAATATCATCTGCAAAAGATACACCTAATGTAAAAAGTGTAGATTTTTTGAGAAGTATTGTGCACACCTCTTCCGAACGTCTGAGCTTTGTAGGTCATTCTTCCTAAAAAATATGAAGATCTTTGTTTTTGAGGCATTAAAATAACGAGATTTGCAGATGCCCAGCCAAGAATCTTATACAAATCATCATTTAGGGAGTTGGTTACTTAAACTCTCATTGATAAGGAGCTAAAAGCAGGTATTGGACAGAGAGATAACGTGCTGTAAAGAGTGCTATCATCAACAAAGCTGTGGATCGGGGGCGTTGGTTATTAACAGAAGGTCATTTATATGCAAAAGAAAAAATGTGGGAGCTAAAACAGAAGACAAACCGTAGGATAGGAGTTTATTAAGGCGTACCGCATGCTAAACCCGATCAAATGCTTTAGAAATATCCAATGAGATTAGATGAGTTTCTACAAACTTTCGAGAGGAAAACTCCCCAGATTAGTGACGTATGTCAGAACATCGCTAGTAGATCGGTTTTGACGAAAGTCATATTGGCGATCACTCGGGATGTTTTAATTTTTAGAGGTATTTCATAAGGTCTATATTGATAACTTTTTCCATAACTTTAGACAAAACTGATATAATAGAAATTGGGCGATATTTCCCCGCGTGAGATTTGTCTCGTTTTTTAGGGTCAGGCTGGAATCGATCTTGTTTCCAGTAAAAATTTGAGTAGGTTCAGGAGCACACATTCTAAGAAATATTTCTGGAATGCCATCGGGTCCTGATGCTTGTTTGATGCCAAAATTTTTAATATGTACTGGACAATACGATGTCACAAAAACATTTCTCTCCTTTTTTTACTTCACAGCTGGGGTGGTGGGCTCGTTTCGTGCGGACCAAGCGTGGAATCTGAAGCAAATACACTGGCAAATAGATTAGCATTTTGTTTTAACGATACAGCAAATATTGCATAATTTAAAGCCAGGAAAGGAAAAGAACTGATAGAGAAATTTCTACCTATAAGTTTTGTCATAGACCAGATACGTCTGGTATTGTTTGGACATGGTGTGACTTTGTCCCTTATTAACTAGTTCAACAGCTCGTCCTGGACCACTTAATCTATGGTTAGGTTGCTTGTCATTGATGACTGAACCTTTTTCACAAAGGTCTGCGTCAGCTTCAAAGTAACAAAATATAACCTCTAAATATAAATACCTCCGATAACACATCAAATGCAAATAAGAGTAGATATTGTCTTACATTTATCTCATTTTTAGCCACACGGACAACTTTACTCAGAACTACACAACTATATTATTTTACTTATGTTTTTCAATTTTTTTGACTAACAAGGTTTTGATGAAAAACATTTTTATTAAAACTCATTGCCATAACGTACTTATTGCTTCAGAAAATTTTATATTTGATATACTTAAACATATCAAAATCTTTAATACAAATTCCTAAAACCCTTACCTACCGACCCAAAATATATTTTATTATGGTATTAGTGTAACAACTACCTGTATAAGAATTATGATTAGCTTTACTCATTATATCTTAAAGCGCTTTTCGTAGATTAGGGTTATTTTTACTAAAACCAATAGGTATTTATTTAACGATTTGTATGGTAATAAGGGTACAAAATTTGTTATAATTAATATTCTTACAAAATAGGAAGTAACATGACCTACATATACGTAGGTACCTTACGAGTTATGAGTATTGCCACATGTTCTTTTGGTCAGAGTGTGCTTTGATAAATTCGCGATACTCTTAGATGACAGCTTCTAAACCGGATTACTGTATTAATGAAGCTATTAAACGACGACAGCGTCCTCTTCCGTCCGTAATCATATTACTCACTTTACTTTTCTTGCTGGTATTCTCCCTTTTACGCATCGTTGCCAAATTGCCGCGTAGGTGCGCGGTAAATACATCACAGCATATAATTTTACGGGTTTAGATAGAAAGTATTTAATTCAATCGGCAATTCATTCAGTAACAAGATGATTTTGGAAAAATTTTAAAGTTGGAAAGCTACTTAATATATTTTATTTTTTGACCTACATCAAACATATACTACAAAAAACAACATATACTCGGTCTGTTTTATGATTCTTCGAAGGCATTTTATTGCCTTAACCACAAGCTTTTAATGGACAAGCTATGGATAATGGGAGGAGTAACGCCTTTGTGTGGGTGCAACCTTAACTTGACCACGTGTCTGTTTTGTTCAGGTTGGCAGTAAGCAGTCTGAAAAAATAATGTTTCACACGGGTTCCCACAGGGATCAATTCTTGGTCCTCTTTTGTGTGTTGTATTTGCTGGTGACCTGACGATGAACTCGGGGTCGTTTGATTGGTTGGTTTTATATGCAGATAACACAAATGAATTTGTGTCTTGTGTTGATATCAACGAAGCTCTGGCAGCAACAAGTAACGCCTCTCTGACATATGTAGATGGGCAGGGGTCAATGGTTTGAGTCTTAACGTGGATAAGTCTTGTTTTGTAGAGTTACTTCCAAGAAATGTCCCAAGTCATCCAGAGCCATTTGATACGAGTCGGAGATAGGTCCGTGCAACAGGTGAATGTCGCGAAGTTTCCAGGAATGTGTCTGGATGTTAAGCTAACTTGCGAAAAACACATTTATGATCTGCGTATCTTTTCTTGCATTCTTTGAGAGGCGTTGCTGATCGGGATATCTAGGTGGCAGTTCGTTATGCTCTAGTTGAAGGTCACCTACTGTATGGGCTAATATTTTTGGGGTGGTTTCGTGCATGCGGAGGATTGCGGATTTAAATGCCAGAAAAAGGTGTTTGAGGTGCATGGAGGAGGTATGCTCAGATTATCACTGTCGACCACTTTTTCAGGAATACAGAATCCTTTCACTTCCATATCTGTACATATACCAATTGGTGTTATTGACTGGGCAGAGAAAACACCAGCTTGTGACCAGTCGCAGTTTGCATGATTATAACCTGCAAAATAATGGTCATATACATCAGCCATATTCGCGCTTGGGGGTGGGGGAGAATAATCCGTTCTATATTGGAGTTGATTTTTATAACAAAATACCAACGACGGTGAAAGGAACAGGTTCTAACAACGAGCTTTGATCTCTTTTGTTTGAATTTTTATTAGCGGGTGCATTTTACTCCAGGAAGAAATTTCTTAGTACGTAGGTTTTTAAAAAATATATTTATTGTGTTTGTGTGTGCTTTTTAAGTTGATGTGTGTAATTTTTATCTTTTTGATTATGTGTTGACCAGTCAGATAAGTATAGTACTTAATTGATAAACTACCGTTTAGACTCCAACCAATAATTGTCTTTTTACTTGCTAATCTTTAATCCTGTAAAAAAACGTTACATATTTTGCTAGGTGGTAATATTTATATCTTCGATTACTTTTTACAAATGACAAGTCCATTTGCTCATTATCGTTATTTTTTATTCACATGTATTTCAGATATAAAATTCTAGATTTTCTGTTTCATTGGTTAGCAATATTAAATGTTATCTTATCAGACAGTTGCTAAAATACGACTTGCTATATTTTAAAAGATTCTAGATAATTTTTATCGCAGGAAAAGCCACTTCCAATTATATCTCTGAAAAATTTGATTTTACTGGTTGTTTTTCCTCATTGAAAATTATGATTGTTTTTGTATGAACAACATTGCTTGATTTTATATTTGACTTTAAGAAAACTTGTTTTATCACCACCACAGTTTAACCGCGATGTCGCCTTGTCGTCGTAACCATGACTGTCTCGTAAAGCAACGTAACCATAGATTTAGCAGTTCAATATATCTCCTTTTCGTTTTTTCTTTTAACAAATTGTTAACGTTTTGGCACTTTTTAGCCCGAAGCAACTCTATTTTGGCCTATAAAATTTAATAAATTTTGTTTATCATACAAAAACTTTTTGCCTTGGGTCCTCTTTGTTGGCCTCGTCAGAGAGAAAATAGATTTGAAATGTTCATAATTCCATTTGTCAGAAAGGTATAAACTTGAACGTTGTACATGCTACAGGCTATAAAGTCAACTTCCTTATGAAATTTCATCAAAATTTTTTGTCGTAATATATACATAAACAATATATTGAGACTGACCGGAACTATGGGTTCTAGGAACCTTAGTTTACGCATATTAAAAGATTTTTTAAAAAAATCTCTTAAAATCGCAGTCTTGCTGTAAGCAAACTTTTACCACGAAAATTCCCCATGTACGGACTCAAATTCTAGACACGCTGTAGATAAGTAAGTACGCTTGGAAAGACCAAATTCACCACAACACATTTTAAACGACCTGGCGATCGTTTCACTGACAAAGTTAATGTCATTATATATATATATATATATATATATATATATATATATATATATATATATATATATATATATATATATATATATATATATATATATATATATATATATACTTAACAACTTAGACGGTGTTTTAGTGTACTTTCTTAAAAAATTCACTAATGAGGAGATCTCGAGTTTTGAAAATGTATCACACCGATAACTAAAAAAATAATGGGCCGATTTTGATTAAATTTTGTGAGTGCATTGCTTTTGCAAGTAGCTTGGATAAGTTTATTACCCAGGAAAATCAGTCCAGTTTTCCATAGAAAATTTTGGGTTTTCTTTTGAAACAAATTCATATCTCCAGAAATAACAAAGTTATGGCAACCAAATTTGGTACGTAGGTTTATACTATAAAAGGTATACGATACGCCGAAATCTAGATCTCTGGGTTAACATGAGAAAAAAGTTATGGGAATTTAAAGAAAACATTTTGGGTGCCACTGATGACCAGAGAAACGCATAAAATTAAACTATTTTATGTGGATAACAAAATGTATTATATATTACACACCAAGATTAAGTTTTTTCTAGTCTCTAATTTGTAACTAATTTTCGTAGAAAAAATTCGCTATGCAGGAGACTGCGGCTTTTGAAATGTGAGAAGGTTTCTTCAAATGAACGCGCACTTGACCCCCTAAAACTCACATATACAGGGTGACGTATTTCTAAGGTAAAGCTCAACATATCCGTTATTATACAAGACACGAGAAAAAATGTATACGTTAATTGTAGGCTGTCTTGAGCTGCATCTTACACAATTATTTTAGTATTCACAGGCTGGCTTATAAGTCGTTGGTGATCCAAATTTTCTGTTTTTTTTTTTTATGGAGACCCCTTATTTTATTGCATTTTTGCATTTCCATCGAATTACAATGCATGTTTGTAAGGAAAAGAATTGATATTGTTCATCGTTTTAGAGTTATTTCAATTATTTCGCAACTTTTCACATTTTTGACGCATATACAAAATTATCATAGACAGCGGATTCCATGAAAATGAGGCCTTCACAGGTGCTTTGTTTATATTATTTCTTAATGTTTGTACTTTTTCAAATAAAGTTATTTTGATGAAATGTGGTACATTGTTTATACTATATAGGTTATACATTTCAAACTTTATATTTAGGTTCTAGACTTATTTGGATAAATATAAAATGCAGCCAACGGTTGAAATTGAACATAGAATTAATAACTAGTAAAGTAAATTTGATTAACTTGATGTATCAAAATTCAAGCTGTCAGTGTCAGAATGTGTGATTTGGAGACAATAATGTTTGGAACCTACCTTAGACCAAATTGCATTAGAGGCAATCACAAGTTTAGAACTTATTTACCATATTGTATAATTAACTTCAATAAATAATATTATTATTGTTATTAAAAAAGACATGATATCATGTAGTCATTAAAAACATTTTAATGAAAATTCACTACCATAAGACACTTGCTGCGCCCAGACGTTTTATATTTGGTGCAGGTACTTGACATAAAACCGTCGAGGGAGGATCAAGCAAACAAACTTTAACTGCTTGCTTGTCGCAAGTTCCGTTATTCGAATTCCACTACCTTTATTTCCACGCGTTGTCGGCTTTTTTTGTATAATGCTCCATGAACGAACTATACATAGGCGGAGGTGCTAAACTCATACAAATTCTACTATTAATATATTTGGTTATATATATATATATATATATATATATATATATATATATATATATATATATATATATATATATATATATATATATATATATATATACATATATACACACACTCTCGTACGCATTAGGTTGTCAACATTTTTTGCTTGATACTCCCTCGACGGTTTGCTGTCGAGTACCTGCACCAAATATATATAGACACGGTCTTAGGAGTTAAGTATGTATTTAGAATGTTTCATTTTGCGATGGCGCTAACTTTGTTAGTGAAACGACCATTAGGTCTTTAAAAATGTGTAGTGCTGAATTGGGTCGCTCCAAGTGTACTTATCAGTGCTCATCACAGGTTCCAATCTTCACTCAGTGGCGTTATAGACACGTAAAAAACAACAATTTTAATCCTTTTTGGT